>CM061162.1:11301693-11819193 GCA_030710495.1 Labroides dimidiatus | reverse complement strand
CACAATTTAAGGACCCATCGTTTTTTAGCAAACAGTTAATTTGATCAAAGCTCTGGTGTACATATTTGAGGCTTCATTTGATTGTTTATCATTCTGATTTAACTTGTTTCTGCTTGAGCTGTATGCTTGCTTTTTATAAACTGTCTTTCTTAACTTATCAAAGACACAATTCAGTTTGACACCAATGAGATACAACAAGCAGGAGGTTAAAATTAAAACACAGAAAGTGCTTCAGGCACAACATCCACTGGATTACACGTGAGGATATGAATCAAGCTGCAGATTTGTCCTGTTACAGCAGTAGACACTAGAGAGGCTGTTTCCCATGATGCTGTTCATGTGATGTGGCTTTATCAAAGTAACCGCGATAATTGTAAAAGATGTTCTGAAAGTATTTCAGGGTTTTATCCACAGCACTTACAAATGTATGTGTACAGCTAAAGCAGATCTCCTGCCAGGGAGCACATATGTAATAGAATAGAAACAGGAGGAAAGGAGAAGGGGAAAAAAACTTTGAAAAAGATTTGTCAGCTATGGGAATACGAAGAGCAAATGGATTCATATTTGACTGATTTTAGTGCACACATTTTCAAGTCCATATGAATTTGGTTTTATGAAAACTACACTTTGTTCCCTTAAGAAAGAACTTCCAGTTTTCAAAATGACAACAGAGATAAAGCAGCACAGAGAAACAAATGTCACAGTGTTGTACATTTTGAAAAAGGATAATCCCCCGCAGGGCTTTACGAGGGGCTATAGCTGGCTGGAAGATACCCTCCAGACATATGACTGTGTGTCTGTGCACAGAAGTGGTAGATGTGTGTTAGTGTGTTAGTGTGCTGCCTCGTGCCCTGGCTGAGAAGGTAGTGGCCATATGTGACGGCCAGGCTTTGTCTCTGGTGGTGTCAGTGTGACACTGATGAGGATCTGGCCAAAGCTTTGACTTAATTCATCTCTTAATCCACATCTCAGCGGGATATGACGTACGGCGCGGAGTGATGGAAATGTTGCAGTAACTGCACCGTCAGTCTCCAGACAAAAGCGAGGTTTGTGAAAAAAGGAAGGAGAATTAATACATCGAAGCAGATCCAAAGATGTGAAGTGACAAGCGTAGCCTATTTTTCATGACTGGTGAATCACAACTGACTGTGTGAAAATGTATCTTTGTGTATGTGTGTGTGTTTCTCAAAACAAGGAGCTCTGCCTTTAGGGAGGAATCAACTCTGTCTAATCTCCAACTGTGAGACATCTCCAGTAACAAACACTGAATCATGCAGAACATGTCAGTGAGCCGGGTAAAGCCTCATCTGCAATGCACCCTGTTTTCACGCTTTGATTCATAATGAAACATCTCTGTGTCTGTAATGTGTTCAGTATTACAGTGGGAAGGATACAATTAAAGCTTCGGTGAATCTTAACCCCACAATGGTTCAGACAGGAACACAGCTGAAGGCAGAGTGGCGTATGAACAAGTAGCGTGCCTGCCTTTGAGAGCGAGGAATTGAAGCAGGGTCATTTGTGGTTTGTGAATGAAGATGTCACAATAATGAACAGAGACTTGAAAGCACACATGTTGCACATTTATATTTATACTTTCATACAAACACTAATGCTTCAAGATGGGACTGCACACGCTTTAACTCCCTCCAAAAATGCTTCTTAACCCTTAGCCCGCTATGACTGAGTATGCTCATCTGCCCTCTCATTTCCACCAGTGCTGAGACTGAAAATGTTCGGCTTTTGTTAGGGATGGGCTAAAATTTCGGCCAAAAGACTTTGAACACCAAAACAACACGGCCGTAACAGCGTGTTGTGACGACGCAAGCTGAAACCGCAACTGTCTGGATAATGGGCAACGTATTTCAGTATATCTGAGAAAGACCCACAGATCGTGATTTGTAAAGCGTGTGATATCCGGGCTGAGATGACTGTGGAGAACCTGCTTGGAGAAGGAGATGTGCAGAGCGCAGGTGAGAGAGCAAAGTGCAGAAAAAAGGACTCATTGCATACCTCTCTTGTAGATCAGATCTCTACCCTTTTCTTTATTTAACAGACTAATCAGCCTCATGTTATTTATCTTATCTATGACGGGATGGTTTAGCGTTCACAACTCTCCTCTGCTCTCTGTGTTGCGCACAGCAGGTCCGCCCCAATGCACAGACACGAACAAGTGAGGAATCTTCCCTGTGAAGATCTCATCTCATGTTGAATGATTTCAGAAGCGGTAATTTCTAAAATAAATTCAGAGCTGGGGGAAAGGTGGGGGAATTTATATTCAGCGGGCTAAGGGTTAAGGTAAATAACGTGAAAATTTTAATATAGCTATAACTGATACTTTTTATTGTGTCAGTGTTTTTCATCCCTGAGCCATGTCTTCACTACTAGAGATATTAAAAACAACTAAACCAGATTTCCTTTTTTTATTTTCATGTTTCAGTAAAATACTGATATTGAACACAAATGTTTGTAGATTGGAAATCAAATGTGACTTTCTTCCCTGAAATGTGTCAGGATGTCAGCCCTCAGTGATGCCTGTGTGTAGGCGTAAAACCTGGTTTACAGTTCTACATTGACCTGAGGACATAGCAGCCGACAGAGTGACCACTTTATGCTTCTGCTTATCAGCTACATTTGTTGGCTTTTTCTCAGTGTTTTTGAACATATTATGTTATACAGAGTCTGATACGTGTTGCTCTTTATCATACAGCAATTTTAACAAGAGAGAACAGAGGAGATGTAGCGGTAAATGTGGTGTACAGCCAAAGTGTTGTGATTCCAGAAATGTTGTAAATACAGGAAACTGGGTGTCATCCAGCAGACCAATCACAGTGCTTTCAGGCGCTGTCTGGAGGAGATGCATGTCAGGCTTTGAATGTATAGGCCTCTGCATCAGAAGGGGGCTATGCATACCTATGTCCTAAGTTACGTTGCTGATTCAACACAGGGGTATAAACCAAGCTTAAGAAGAAAATTGTAGGGAAAAAAGTAAAGGCTGATATTCACTGAAAACTTCTTTCTTTCCAAATTCATTTTTGGCTTTTTTTGTACGATGTTTCGTCTCTACAGACTGATATAAACTGGCACCCTTGGGGACGTGTTATTAAATGATTCCCCAAAATAACTAGACTGTTGCACAATCACTAGCAGCATCTGTAGCTCTGGTAATTGGCTACTGCTGTGCTACAGAGCTCTGAAAGCTAAATAAGAGGATGCACAGATGACAGACAGCTTCTCATGTTGTGGCATGGTTAGGCAATATTCAAATCTGAAAAGGGAGATAAAATTGTGTTCTGCATATGACCACTCAACAGGATTGATGTGTTATCAACAGGGACGTACATCTACAAGGCTGGTGGAGCTAGCTCTGCTAACTATAGCCACACTCTGCAAAGCGATCTGACATTGTTCATCTGCAGACTGGGATACCATATTTAAACATGTTAGTCTAAGACTGTCTAGTTGGTTTGTTGGGATTGTAATTTCAGTTCAAATGAGGAAATTGTGGCTTCAGAACATCCCCCTAAGAGGCCAGGGAGAAAGTACTACCCCCTCTGTTTCCGAGGCTTATTATGAGTGGGTGTTACCATTGTAGAACTTCAGGAACTCTTTCATGCTATTTTCATGAGTACTTGCGGCAGAAGTTCTGCAAATACGGAGAATTTATAAGACTGATGCAGAGGGTTATGTCTTTAACAGAGTCACTGGAACAAACAGCTCTGCAGGATGACTGAAACATGAGATCTAAATAAAAACGTTGTCTGGACTTATCTGAACGGTTCACTGTATATGTGATTCAAATCAAAGGAGATCCAGTCGATAATAAAGTGCAGCCTGCAGCTAAACTCTGTCTTCAACAGAGAGAAATCTGAGTTTCAGCTTTGCAAAAGCACTTCATCTGCCGCCACAAAGTTGGACTCCAGAATAAAGAGCCGCAACTTTGTTCCAACTTTCTAGACTTCAAACTCCGCTGTTAACCACACTTCCTGACTCAACAGGGGGTGAGGAGGATCACTGAAGGGATCCTGAGGTAAGAACAAGCACAAACATCACATTATGCTGTTTAGGGATACTAAACTTTTCATGTGAAGCCATCAAAGCAAAGTGAAGTGAAACTGAGCAGGAATCATGTAAAAGAAGGGCACATTGTAGGGTGGACTTATGGCTGTTTGATCGGTGAGCTTTGGGCCTCCTCCACATTCCTTCAAGCTCCCACATCCCTCCCATGTTTTCAGTGCTCACTCCATGTTCAAACGCCCCAGTGGAGATGACTACTTTCATCAAAGTCCAAGTGGCCCAGGAGAAAATCAAGACAGCTGGAGGTCTCGGGGTGAGAGAGGCATCAAAATAAATTCTCTAAAGATAGAGGAGGGCTTTTCCAAAGCAGGCAGGATAGCAACGAGAACTGCACCCTCTGACGCAGCATCACAACAAATAAGATGCAAACAGTTCAAAATATTCTCATACTGAAATGGTTTGAAGTCCGTCAGGCCAGCTGGGAAAACCAAGTCTCCAACCACAAGTTAATACTGATAAAGTGAATGCTGGGAGATGGTGAAGCTGAAAGTATGAGTGCAGCGCTAAAGCAGAACATCAACAGCAATGCAAAGCATGATTTGTTTCAGAAAAAGGAACAGCTGATGGGGAAACTTGGGTCAGTAAAATGATTAGTGAGTGTCTGCCTGAATGAGCTTACAGGCTAATTTCAACGTTGAGCAACAGTTGTTTGCTTGTATGTGGTCCTGTTAATGATGGTTTCTCACCAGCTCTGAACCTTTATTGTTAAAAAAAAGGCAAATTTGTTCGACTCTTTATCACCCTTTACCACGTGCCTCATGTTTTTTCTTTACAGCATCCAGAAGTGATGCTTTTGGAGGGGCCTCTGCAGCGCCACAGTGGCTAGCACTGCAGCCTCACAGCAAGAAGGTCACCAATTTGAAAACCAGTTTGCCCAGTGGGCCTTTCTGGGTACTTCAGCTTCCTCCAACAGTCCAAAAACATGCTCATCAGGTTAACTGGTGATTCTAAATGGCCCGTAGGTGCGAGTTTGTGCCTGATAGGTTGTCTGTTTCTGTGTGTCAGCCCTGTGACTGACTGGGTGTACCCTGCCTCTCGCACTAAGTCAGCTGGGACAGGCTCCAGACACCCGCGACCCTGAACAGGATAAGCGGTATAGAAGATGAATGAATAAATAAAGATCTGCAGCGTCACACTTTGACGTGTAGGCGTATTTATCCTCTCTACAGACTGAGGTCGATCGACCTTTCAGACTGTGATGCCGCCACAGTCAGTGTGTGTTGGTGTCAAAGCCAAGTTTCTCCTTTGGGGAGTTTATGTGCTTGTTTCTCTCTTTGTGAGGTTGGTTATAACTTGTTTACTCTCACTTTACCATGATGCATAGCCTAAAAGAACCACAGGGTGTTATGAATTTTGATGCAAACTTCAGTTAGATTGTATAGAAAAAAACAAAAAGAAAAGCCAGGGTCTGGATGTTTCTTCTTCTCCTCCCTGCAGCTGGTGTTTTCCATAGCAGGCGTACACTCTTGTCTTGAGTCTGTTTTCAGAGGCATTCATCACCTTTGTACTACAGTTTGCATTGCAAAAGTAAACAAAGTCTTGCTCTGAAGGAATTCATTTCCAACTTCCTTTTACAGGCAATAAATCAAGCATGTAAGTAGCAACCAGTTGATCTGGGGCATGTTCCAACGATCATGCCTTCAGTATATTTTTGGCAGAAAGTGAGAGACAAGTAACCTTTAGCTCACCAAGCAGCATGAATGTTTAGAAGTGAAGTGAGTAAACACAGAAGGGACTAATTGGAGGAGGACACACAGCAGGGTCAGGGGAGGCCACTGCCCTACTTCTTCTAACAGGGTGAAGAAGAAGAGGCTCCAACAGAAGTTTACAAAAAGAGTGATGATGAGACGGCTGCTCTCTGACTGGGAGGACCGTTGCTGCAGTGCAGCGCATCTTGGCTGGAGTTTCAGTCAGCCTCTCTCATCCTCTGCCAAAGGATCCAGGGGCCAGCCGGGACTTGAGACGTTTCGTTTTTGGAAAGCTTTTTTTTTTCCCAGCAACAGCTTTTTTTTTTTTTTTTTTTTGGAAAGAGACAGATGTAAACAATTACTGAGCAAAACGCTCATGACGGGGAGGAAACAGAGGGGGGATTAGTTGAGTTTCATCTCCAGAGTTTTGGCATTAATTGACACACAAGTGAAAGCAGAGAAACTTTAAAAAAAGACTGAAAGAAAGAAGAGGGAAAGGACCCTCTTTACAACCCCTCTTTAACTTCGTAGCCCGCAGACTCTGGCTTGGTCAGAGCAACACTGCTGAGCTTTGAGACCCCCCAGTGAAAACAGTCAGCGGTTTTCTTCACATGGAGGACTGTGTCAATCAAAAGGGAGAGGAGGTTTAGTTAAGAGTATCATACATGGAAAACTTAGCATTGGTGGAAAAACTCTGTGGCTCCAGTCTGACAGATCACATGATCCAAGGGTAAATCCTCGGCCTGTATTTTACCTTGATAAGAGGACTGAAAGAAATCTTGCAAAGAGAGCGAATGAGAGACGAAAAGAGGGAGGAGCGGTAAAAGAAAAGCGAGAAAGGTAAAGGGGAGAAATGGAAACTACAAATACAGCTGGAAACGTTACCACGAGGGATTCATAACAGCTCAAAATATTCAGAAATCTTGATGTCAGGTTCAGTCAAGCTGATCCTTCACGCTCTAATATTCATGGAGCATCATACCTTTGGGGTGAGTGCAAACCTAAAGGTTAGACAAACAGTCGTGCAGCCAGCAGGGTGCCAGTTAAACCAGCAAAACAGTGCAGCTGTGAAAACGAGGAAGTGCCACGACTCATTTGAATAAACTTGGTCAACACAGCTTGAATATACAGAAATCAGAAAAATAAAGAAGGACTCTGATTTCTTTCATCTTTCTAAGTGGCTGCTGAGCACAACACGCTCCCAGAATAGAATTTGGGTAACGACTCCCCACAGTGCCTGAATAATTCATCCTGTCTTCTCCCTAAAATAAGGCGGGAAGTTTCATGCTAAAAATAAAATCTCTAGTAAATAGAAGCTCTGTTTACAAAAAAAGGAGAAGGAGGAATAAGTCTGCATTACAGGGTAGAAAAGCTCACTGGCATTTTGGCAAATTAAAGTCTGGTTTCTGGCAGGATGGGTTAAAGAGTTCACAGGGAACATGAGCGGACAACAGGCTGGAAAAGAGCGCCTGTGAAATTTTCAACAGTGTCGACTTTGTAGTGTAGGTGTGTATTGGCAGAGGTTTTAAAAGCGAACGGGATGTTAAGGAAGCATGCCAGGATAACTCGCACAGGAGGAGGTGTGTGAACCTACAAAACCGCACAGGCTTTCATTTGGAGCTAGAGGCAAAGTGTTGAGTGGCAGCAGAAAGAGATGTGTGAAAACAGAAGATAGACAACACTACTGCATTGTTTCATGGCCAACTGGGCCCGGTGCCAAGTGTCTTCTGACAGTTAATCATGTCTGATTGTGGCAGCAGCATCTCGTCAAACAGGTCCTCTCTCACTCCTCGTGTTGCGGAAATCACACGGAAAAAAATCCTGTAAAAGTTATCTGTAATCTGATTGTCAAAACAAGCATAAAAATGCTTCCTCTGTGATTGAAATGTGATACGAGTGAGAAAGTGAGCCAGTTTAAGGTTCAAAAGTTCAGATTCAGAATCCATTGATCGAAGCATTTGTGCAAATGAAGGTTTCTACAACCTTGACATGTTTTTTTTGTCTGCTGAAGAAAAGAAAGGAACCTCTCTCACCACAGGTTTATATTAATATTTGGGACTCATGGACAGGAACACATCTGTTCTAGCCAAGCGGCAACCTCCAGTTTGTAAATATGAGACAATGCTGAAGCGCTAAAATCTACAGTTTGTTGAATGTCCGCTTGAGGCTGGTTCCAGAAGTACAGGAAGTCATAAACACACCAAGACAAAAAAAAACATTTTTTCTAGTACAAATAAATATGTTTACAGCCTGGTACAAAAAAAGGCTCCCGTCTGAATCGCTAATTTTGCTAACAGCACGCACTGTACGGGGCAGTGAATTTTTTTCTAACTCTGCAGTTTAGAAGATATTGAGATCGCAGGGTTTGCCCAATCAGAAGCACGGCTCAGCTTACTTGACTGACTGGTGCACTATAGCTGTTACTGTGGAGAGTCAAAGCCTGCCTCATTTCCAATATGGCTGCACCGACCGTTTTGCTGCAAATATCTGTTTCAGAAACAGACAGGTGACATCACAGAGATTACGTCTGTTTATTATTCAGTCCTTGATTCTTATTCATCTCGAAAACATTTATTAAGTCTTTGAGTAAAAGCTACATGAAGTACTTAAGCTTGCAACACCACAATGACTGCGTAGCTGTCTCTTTGCCACAGCGTCAACAGGCAGAGAAGAAATGCAATGGATTGATTTGACATGATGCGTGGTCAGATTGAAATTTTGACCAATCAGAATCAGGTTAAACACATCCAAATGAAGAGGGAACAAAAACAGTCTCCTTCCCATTATTTCTTTCTTCCACCGACTAATCTTCAGAAGAACTTTGAATGGTGTCAAAAAGACTTCACAGTCACAGTCCTGTACAGGTAAACAACTGTGGCTTTACCTGCTTCACTGTTTTGATTTAACCTTTATGCTTTTCTTAATCCTTTTTCTATTTGTTGATATGTTCCATCTGTGTCTCTTGCTTTGTACTCTATTTTTTTTCTTGTGTTTTCCGACTACTAACTTGCCTGATGAAGCAGCTCATTCTGTGGCCAAACACCACAAAGTGATACAAGTTTTACTCATGTATTCGAGTAACCGATCTTTGTGATATCTGGCTAAACATTTAAAATAAAGCAGTTAAGACATTGTTTGTGAAATGAGTCAGGTTCCCTTATATCTTCCAAATAAAGATGCATTATAAGATCTGAGGTTATGATTCAGGTTTAAACTCTGACCTTTATTATACTCTGACTGTTATTAACCTCTGCTTGTTTTGTCTGCTGTTTGTTTCACACTGAAGACGTTAAAACTCTGTGTAACAGACACAACAGACAGGTAAAGTCTTATGTTTTCATTGATTTAGTCATCATATTTGACAGCTGGGAATGAGAGCAAGCTAGTGCATCATTTATCTAAAGCTCAGGTGTCCTTGGGTCCTCTTGTCTACTAACATCTTTTATTCAAATTACTTCTCATTCATGGTTTATCATAAACACAAAGCGTCAAGGTGGAAGAGGCACAACAAGCTTGACTGGTTTTATAACTTTTGCCTCTGCCTTGAATTGCAGTCCATGTTATCATTGTAAAGCTTGACAGTTCCACTATTGTTCAGCTTGTTTCTGCGCTTATTTTCCTGTTTGTTTCAGAAGCCACTGCGCCCTGTCTGATGGGCTATTATTGAGAAGAAGGTGTCAGAAAACAGAGACGGCACCACTTTTAAACTTCATTACTGCCTGTGAAAATAAAAACAGGCCGTAATGATGGGAAAATGTTCAAACAATCACACAGAATTATAACCTAACCACACACAAACCACCATGTGTTATTAGTTGGAAGCATATGACCCGGGGCTGTTTCCACTGTGTTTTGGGTGAGAGAAACATCTCGTGCTTTTTTTTTTTTTCTTTGTCATTTGAAGACCAAATATGTAGCTTCAAGCAGCAGTGATAACTGGCACCATGCAGGAAGCCAAAAAACAGAGTCAAAAAATACCAGAATAACACAAACCAGTGCAAAACAAAGCTTTACAATAAAAGTTACAAGCAATATGAAGTGCTGGGAGAGAGACACATGGAACCATCTTCCTTCAAAGACCCACTGTTAGTTATTAGCTGAACAAAAGACACATGGATGTTCGAAATAATTCAAATGTTGTTGTTTTTTATCTCAAATCATAATCCAAATGCATTAAATCATTCTTCCTGAAATCTGTCAAAAACTATAATAAGATATATGAAGACAACGGCTAACTGGACTTAAATGAAAAAAAGTTGCTGTGCATAAAAGTTCTTCTCAAATAGGGACAATAAGTCACTGCACATGGGTTTGGACTTTAACTGAACATGCCACTTCAACCCTTAAGAGATTTGTGATGCAACAATTTGCATTTCATTTGTCTCTCACACTATCTCTCTTTTCATAGTGCTGGTTGAAGGTGAGCTGTTCACGCTCTTGTGGCGTCTCCACTTCAGTATGAGGGACTCAGGTGGGATGGTGGGACCAAGTGATCCCACCATTGTGCACACATCAGAGGTAGTAACAAGAGTACTATCGAAGTAAAATAACTGTGGGACACTGTGAAGTTCCCACTGTGTGTCTGA
The DNA here is from genome assembly GCA_030710495.1 of Labroides dimidiatus. Lineage (NCBI taxonomy): Eukaryota > Metazoa > Chordata > Actinopteri > Labriformes > Labridae > Labroides > Labroides dimidiatus. The sequence goes on along the minus strand of CM061162.1, from coordinate 11,808,845 downwards.
CAACATTTTTGTCACATGACTCACTGGCAAACCAGTGCTGCCACAGGATCAATAAGAAAGTACAAACACATCATGACAGCAGGGTGACAACACTGTTGCAAATTTGTGATATGACGACTTGCGCTGACAGTGAACTAATGCACAAGGACATTGGTCACGTGTGTATAGCAGGTGGCTGATTCGTTGCTCAAAGCATACGTGGATACCTAAAGATTTGGACCAACTCTGCTGTCACTTACAGCTTTCATCTCTCATCATGTCATAATCATCTATTCTAAAAATAGGTGTTATATAACGAAGAGAAACAACTATGTGTGGGGACAGGTTTGGATAGAACAGACTCCTCAGTTAACACCAATAAATTACAGCACGCGTCGGAGACAGACGGGCGCAGGCTGTGTGAATGCACTGATTGACTGGAGTGACAGCAAAGTACAGCGCACTGCACTGACTGACCGCGGTGCTCATGCTGTATGTGTGAATCATGGGTAAGATGCCTTGACCAACCCTGGTTTCCAGTGCCAAATGAGCCACGTACGAGGGTTTTACTCTGGTTATTGTCTAGGGTTTTGAATAGCCTGAACCTGCTCATTGTGCCTTCAGGTTTTGTGTCCCACAAATGAAGCTGCTTCTCACCGCCCACTGCTTCTGGTCTTTTCTTTCTTTTAAACAAAACCAAGAGATTTCGGTTTAAAGTAATTTTTCAAACAATTGATGTGCTTTCTATTCTTAACTGTTCTGAACTCAGAATGCCCAAACAAGCTTGAGGTAGGGTTGGCGAGTCTTGGTCCTTTCCTTGAAGCATTTTCGTTGAGACTTTCATCTGAACTGGCCCCAATTCTCAAACTGCCATCCCCATCCTGAAAATTATAGGTCGGACATGTGACAGTTCACCTCTGCTTTAAACTACTTCTAGAAAGCTTTGAGAGGCCAGTCGTGGCTAAGAGGTGGAAATCCCCAACCATCCAGAATAGGGCTTCAACCCCCATCTGACCCCAGACTGAGGCACGGTGTCATTTGTCTGAGGGTTTTGCCAGTAATCCTTGATCACATTGGTCCTCATCTGTTACACCATACCACAAAAGCACACAGGTCTCGTCCTGGCAGCTTTGCTGGTTCTTTCCATGGCAAGAGAACAAGCAGACACTAACATAGCCTCATACACAAGCACGTGTGGTCCTTCGTTGACTTCCTCTGTGTGTCGCTGCCTTTCTTCAAGGCTGAGCAGGCGTCCACAGGAGTGAATGAGTTTTTAAGTGGCTCTGGTGACTTTGTGGGACAAACATGCTGCAAGGTCTCATCCCAGACCCAGAAGCCTCAGAGTGAGCTCCACACACAGGAATTTGAGTGAATGAGAGAGCTTCTGAGTCAGCGCAAGCATTTTGTTTTGGATGCGTCTCTGGTATGTGTGTGAGGGCACAGAGACTTTATCAAGCCATTTTTCCAAGACAGACCGATGAGGTTTTTCCCACAGTTGGAATCACCAGAACAGCAGAAAGATATTACTTTTATTCCAAATATCATTTCTCCGTTTCCCCTGCTGTCATGAGGAACAAAATCCTCACCCTTTACTTAATTAGAGGGGTGAGCTTTCACTCACGCATCGTGTCTCTGAACCATTGAGGCAGTTCTGAGTACCGGGCAGCTGCCAATTGGTAATGAAGAACAAAAGCGGCACATCTGCTGTGGCTTTGGCAAGAGAGAGTACCAAGGCAGCCTCAAAGCAAACTCCAGCCTTTTATAAGAACCATAAAAAGACCGCACTCAGTGCTGGGATAGAAAACGAGAGGAAAAAAAAAAAATCAAAATATTAATTTGGGTAAACAAAATCTGCTGGCTGTTCACAAACACACACAGATGGAGAGCTCAAGAGGCAACAAGAGGACAACCATCAATGCGGCTGATCATTGGGAAGTCATAACTCTTCCAACTGAGGAAATTGGACACCATCATTATATCTGCCATATCTGCAGCACTGGAAACATACACACCAGACTGAAGTTTTGGCATTTGGAAACTCTGATGTGTCAAACTGTTAGAGGGATGAGAAAGTCCAAAAAACCACAGAGCACTGTTTGTTAAAGATTGGAAGGCTTTGACATGGTGCTACCCTTTGGACATGTATGAAAGGATTGGAAGAGCACAAGCCAAAGTTTGGGAAAAAAAAAAAAAAAAAAAAACAGGGTCAAAAAGTGAGAACACAGCAAGAGTGAACCCTCAACCACATCTTGAAATCGATCCCAGTCCCCTTTAGTTGACAGACTTAACAAGATCAAGAAAATAAACTATCAACAAACCACTGTGCTAAAGCTACCAAAACCCACCCAAATGCGGAAGATGTGGAAGTTATTTTGCTGCACAGAGTTCAATATTTAAGTATAGTACTACCATAAAACCATTGTGAAAGCCTTCCAAATATGGGATTTAACCATCAGTTGATCAACATAGTCAAGAGCTGCTGGAATGTCACAAATTTTCATTGATAAAGTCCTGATTAAGACATTTACAGAAAGCTGGTGGCCAACCTCCTACCTCCTTTACTAGTACCAACTTATTAACGATGATGGGAGGTGGACTGTTTGTTGTCTTCTTCTTATTTGTGTTTTCCTGGCCTTGCTTGAACTGTTTGCTGCTCTGCTAAATGCTGCCCAATGATTTCATGTAGTAAAACAATGTTGTTCATATCTGTCATCCATTCATCTTCTATACCGCTTCTCCTGTTCAGGGTCGCAGGTGTCTGGAGTCTATCCCAGCTGTCTTGGGGCGAGAAGCGGGGTACACCTTGGACTGGTCACAAGCCAATCACAGGGCTGACACACAGAGACAGACAACTTTTCACGCCCACACTCACACCTACGGGCAATTTAGAATCACCAATTAACCTGATGAGCATGTTTTTGGTCTGTGGGAGGAAGCGGGAGTACCTGGACAGAACCCACGCATATACAGGGAGAACATGCAGACTACACACAGAAAGGCCCAGCTTGCCCATATCAGGATTCAAACTGGTGACCTTCTTGCTGTAAGGCTGTAGCGCTAACTGTTGCACCACTGTGCAGCCACTGTATCTGTAACGGTCCATAAAACTATTATAGCTGGTCACCCTGATTTTTTTAAGCCCTACTTGAAAAAATAAAACGTGCTGATTCATTGGAATAGTCAAATTTGTGTCTTGAACAGTTGGGTATATTTGGACAAAATTCTAGCTATGGTACTGAGCAGGCCATATCTGCAGTTAAAACTTCAGCTCCATGAGAAGTTTTCTTCCATTTGGTCGGCATGCTATTAATCATGCATCATGAACCATCAAACATCTGCTACCAGACTGTTTGGCTGAGCACAACTTGTGTATAAAATATATGAGTGAATTCCATTGCAAGAAAGTTCCAGCCGTCATGTGCGACCGAATAATCTGTTGCATCTTATAAAGTAAAGCTTCAGTAATTTACAAAACAATCGTGTTTGGCAGTCAAAGAGGCATACTAACATTCTCACAGCTCTTCTCGTTAGGGATATGGAACAGTGAGAAAGGTTTTGGTTTGGCTGCGCAGCAGGCGAGGCTGAGAGCTGGAAAGCAGAGCCGAATCCCTGCACGCTGCTGCATCCATCCTCATGCTGCATTAGAGGAACAACAGGCCTGCAGCAGCAAATCCTATCCTCTGAGTGGGAGCAGCTCTCCATCCCTCATCCCTGATTAACATGGGATACAACAGTCACTTCCCTCCCCGAAATTACATGCTAATGCTTCACAGGGCTGAGCTGCTGTTGTTATCTCGTGTCACTAAAACCTGGTTATGCTTCTGCTGGCTACACAGTATGCTGTGTTAGTCGAATCACACACACACCTTGTTACTTAAAGAGCTGCAGAAAAAGATGCCAGGAGGGAAGAGGTACTTTCCAAATGAATCCATGATACCACCATGATTTCCCCCATGGTCAGTGAAAACCAAAAGAAAGCTGCAGTGACAGCGAAAACAGCACTTGAAAGAAGACTGTGGCATCATTACATTAAATAACAATAAATTTGCTGATGTTAGCTAGTGAAAAGGTTTGATCAGGGTTAAACTTAAAAAGAAAGTTTAACATCCATCAAACCAACGTTTTTCCAGGCATTAAAAAGTCTTTTAAAAGCCATAACAATATTCATTAAGTCCAAAGAAAACCGTTTGGTAAGCTGTTAAAATTTCTGCCTCTGGAACACCTCTTTACTCCTGGATGCACACAAACTACTTCTTTGTGCCACAGTTTTACTGGTCTTGATGGTAACAACAACACACTGTGTCAAACTCATTTTCAGCCTTTTTTTAGAGACAAACAAATTAGACAAAACTGACTCACAACAGTTCCCAAAACCAAACCAAAGCAATTGGATGAATAAATAAAAAAACCCTTCCATTGAACCAATTTGTAAGGATTTGAGCACGACACAAGCTAATAAAGCTCCACGGTTTCTCTCTCATCTTTATTCCGCCTCGTTTCTCTCTGCCAGTGCTGGATGAAAAAAAACTCACTGAACTGGTGGAAGCTGTGGATACCATGACTCAGGCAAAAGAACACATTAACTTCACAGAGAATAATAATAATCAGCTTTCCTTTGCTGAATTATCAGTCAGCAGGTTTAAGGAATAACCTCACCTGGAGGATCACTGTGCACCTGAAAGGTTATGCCCACAATCTGCTTATTCTCAGACAGCATGACATGCTGTGTCCCAGTTTATGTAAAGAATGCTGGTTCTGAACTGTTCCAGTCAGTCACTTTGTCAGTTTTTGTCAAAAATAATTTCATTCTTTGCCAGATCATCTTGTTTTAACATCTCCTCACCAGGCTTGGGGAGTAACGGAATACATGTAACTACATTATGTTATTAGGATACAAACAAAAGGAACTGTATTCTGCTACAGTTACAGAAAATAAAAGAAAAAACAAACATGTAATCAGATTACAGTTACATTTAGTAAAAATTGGGATTATTTTAAAGAATTACAATTTGAGTGCTTTTTATGAGATCATATAAATGAATCCTTTTCTTTTTTTTCTCCCCCCTTGTCTGCATTTGTCCTTCCAGTTGAGCACTGAGTCCGATGTCAATGTTGAAAGGCTAATGCATTTTTTTTTTTTATTGCAGGGTAACATAAATAGTTATGATACGTTGCTGTCAGTGACCATCACCAGCCCTCCCTGTAGGCTACTCCATCAAATCAAACTTTATTTATTCCCCAATGTGAGCTGAAGGGGAAGGCCGTGCTACACCAAAATGTGAAAAAAGGGGAATTAGTGACAGACAGTCTTTTTCATTCATAACAGGAGAGACAGCAAGAGACGAAAAGGGATGGCGCGTGCATGTCTCACACACATAACATACGTGCACACCACGACACTTCAGGAGACTCACAGTACTGTGACCTTTGCAGTGTTGCCAACTTAGCGAATCTGCCGCTGTATACATCGCCATATTATCAACTTTTCAAATCCCTCTAGTGACTCTTTCTCAAAATAGCAACTAGCAACAAACTAGCAACTTTTCCCCTTTTTTCCAGCGCCTCCATGAGTTCTTGCTTCAGCCCTGTTTACATTGACACAGACACAACTCTCTCTCTGTTACCCACCTGCTCTGTGGATCCCTTAAACTGCTGTCTTGCTTCTGCCTCGCTTCTGGGTCCAGCAACAAAGAACTGTTTTTTTTGTTGGAACAAACCATCACAACTTTAATATTATGCTACTTGGATTACGTTACTGATTACATTTTTTTTCATGGGTAACTATCAACTGTATCAGAATACATTTTTAAAGTAACCCACTCAACCTTGCTCCTCACATGAGCTTTAAAAATGATCAGATCAATCCCAGGTGATTGGTTAGGATTAGGGTTAAAAAGTGTGTCCAGATCAGGCCTTAAAAACACAATGGAGTGTTCCAGAGCTGGAGGAGAGGAGACACATTCTGAGATCAGAGTCACAGATTTATGGGAATAACATTAATAGAATTGCGTTGGCTTATTTTTCTATCACTGGTCTCTCATGCTTCAAGCCCACAAGAATGCAGTCTACTATTCAAATATTTTGATGTAATTTGTCAGCATATCAATGCACCAAGTAGCACACTAAGCTAGCTCTGTATCAGGGGGCTTTCACTGCTGTCCACTGATCTACACTGGCTGCAACTGACTGCTGTGTGATCCACCCTGAGACACATCTGTGGATTAGTTGACGGACACAGATCAATTCACATGAATGGAAGTTAATCTCCAACCCTTGTAGCTGAGGCTTAATCTGGGGCATGGAGAGAGCTCCAGGTTATGACTGACAGTTCCTGACCCAGAGAGACAAGCTGCTGCCCGGTTTAAGTACTGTCTGTATTTACGAATGGCAATCACATAAAAAACAACCAGGGAGAGGATTCACCTGAAATCCAAAGTGACATTTGACCTTAGATTTTCCAGGATTTCACAGATTTTGATGAATCCTCTGCTGCTGCTTCACCAACTTCACACCAGCTCCTCCCTCTGTCTCTCTTTCTTATAACTTTTGGTAAACAAATTGAATAATTCAGGAGATAGTCTTGCGGTACTTGCTGAGTCCCTGGACAAACATTCAGCCTGTCAGGCTGTGCAGAGCAAAGAAACAATCACAAGGCAGTTATCTAGACTGAGACTTTATAGCAGGAGTGTCACACTCACCGGGGAAAGTTGGCCATCATCTTTGGATTTGAGCTGTGCTCATGCCTGCACAGAAGGGTTTCTTGTACTTGTACAAGACGAGAGACTATCTAAACCTTCGCTGATGGTGCAGCGAGTCCTCTGGAAGACAGTCAGAATTTGAAGCCAGTATTTTGTTTCTCAGTTTTCATCCTGACTTAATTCTATTTCTCAGAGGCATACTGGTTGTTTTGAAGATGAGTAATCACAGTTAAGTCCAGAGTGACCTTGGCTCATTATTGTTTTTTTTAAGCCTAATTTTTCAGCCAGTTATTGTTTTTTTTTCCCACAAACCTGCAACTCCTTAAAATAAGACTCTTCTATCCCTCCAGTATGCTTCACATAATTCAGCAGCCTCGGTCTCCTGTTTATTCTAATCTTGTTTATTTTACTCACTTAGCTACTGTACTGCCAGCATGCTTCAGGATCAGCTGCTTTCATGCTGATGTTTAATTGGAGGAGAGAGAGAGAGAGAGGATTGTGACCCTGAGGTGCCTTGAAAATGGGCCATCTGGGTTTCTTTTATGCCAGAAATTAGCACACACACACAAACTCATTTCCTCAGAAATACTTAACCGACACACCCAAACACGACCTCAAGAACACAAACATGGATGGAGAAGTCATCAGGAGACCTAAATTTTTACAGTCCTCGTCGACACACACACACACACGCGTCTGAGAGACTCTCTCCTGTGAAGAATAATTCACGTCAGCCTCCTTCCCCTGCAGCTTCCTCTGAAAGCAGAGGTCTTCCACTTCTTATCTGTGGTTCGTTGCTTACTCATTTTGTGGCTTCTTCACCGATCTGGGTTTAAGGAAGGCTTTGGTCTTAATGAAGGGCCTGGAAAATGTCAACAGTACACTGACCAGTGCTTCCTGTTAGAGCTGGTTATTGGACAGTAGAGGAAGAAGGCAGAGCAGACAAAAAAATAAATAAAACAAGGATATTTTAGTCACTTTTAACTGCAAGAAAGATCTTTTTATTATTAATCCATCTGGCATTTTTAAAGACAGCTCAGAAAAATCATACAATTGCACTTGAGTGGGAATTCTGTTCAAACGTTGGCAACTTTTCTTTGTACTTAGCTGGGCCAATTGCCTGTTTTAAAACGATGTCTCAGCCAGTCTACCTGCATTCATCTCAGGGAGTCATTATGATGCAATAATAATGCTCTCTTCTAATTACATTAAATGGTGCAGTTACACTAACAAGCAAAAAGCACCTCCTCCATCATATCATTTAGCAAAGCTGTCTGGCAGCAAAACCAGTCATTATGAAAATTAGACGATGAACTAGTGAGGGTGGAGCATATTACTCTAATTGATTAAAAGGTCTTTTCTTCCTTGTTTAATCCTCCTCTAAATCAAATATCATCATCATCAACCTTTATTTAAAGTTCTCAGAAAAATCATTGAGGGCGACCCTCATTTACAGTGATGCCAAGAGAACATGCAAAACTGACAAACATGAGTCAAATATCATGCAATATTAAAGGGTGACCTGGCAAAATTCAGAATGAGATATTTTATGGTTTATTACATAATAAATTTACATAGAAACAACAAAATTCCAACTCTGATGTGACTCTCTGTTTCTTGTTCAACATCAAACTCTTGATCCTTCTGCTTTTCAGTCCTGAGGTTTAGTTTTTCCCTCCTGTGATCCAAACTCCTGATGTTTACAAACTTCTTTCTGTTGAAGTCGTTGAAGCTCTACAGTCTTGACATCAATTTGAGAGGGATCACACTCCTGTCTGCCATCCAGAAGAAACTTGCAGAGATCACCGGTTGAAATGTGCGGCTTCTTTTCAAGTTTAACTTGCATATGACGCTTCAGACACCTCTCATTCATTTTGAGCAACACAGGAAGTGCGGATGTTGTAAACAAACACTTCAATGTGGAAAGAAATGTACACACAGCTAATTTATACCTGCGTGAAGAAACTGTACATTTACATTTATGACTTAATAAATCATGAAATATTCCATCCTGAATTTTGCTGAGTCACCCTTTAGGTTTATAACTCCAAATGTTATGTTTTAGTTTCTTGATCCTCTGAACTAACACTGAATTTATCAGCTGTTGTAAAACTGGCTCAAGAAACATCGATGAGTTTTCACCTCAGTCACTTTATTTTGATAGATCCAGGTACAATATTATATCATCGTGGATAGCATACTGTACGCTTTCTTGGTTTTTAACTTCAAAGTAAAGTGTGTCTTTATCTAGGATCCCACTCATGTCCAATTAGAGCTGCCAGGATGTCCCACGATGGTTGCAGGGTGTGAGACATGATGCTCTGACATGTATCCCTGTAAGTGAAGCACTTAAACTGTCAGTTCACACACTCTGCGGTTTCACTGATGCTAAGATGCTGACTGGTGTCGCTTTCTCTGACATCCTCAGTGGAGCCATCGTTTGGAGGAGCCTGTGATTCTGCTGTTTGCTCCCGAGCGGGAAAAAAAAAAAAAAAAACCTGACAGGATCAGAGAGGTGAGGGAGGGAGGTGAGAGCAGAGCAAACAAACTGCTGAGAGTGTGATGATAAAGAAATGTTCAGAGTCTTTGCGCTGCATTTCATGGAGGGCCTGAATGACAAAGGTGAATCCTTTTACCTTTTCGATTCAGCAGCTTGCTCTGCACTTCAGAACATCACAATCTGGGTGATCTTGAAGCTTTAGTTTTGTATTTTTAGTTTGTGTCTGAACCACAGTTTTCAAAATCTAACTATTTTTCTACAGTAACAAAAATAAAAGTTTACAGAGGCCCAAGAGTTATAAGACTGGACAGGAAGGGTATTATTTGAAAAAATAAATAAAACAGTCGCTTTGTCCCTCCATATATCCCTTTACCAACCAGCCCTTGCTTTTGTGACAGATATTTCATTCTCCTCCCTCAAACATTAACGTTTTTTTTTTTGTTTGAAGTTTCATCAGCTACCACATGTTTCTATCCATCCAGGTCATAATAGAGGCAAAAACCTCTCATGTCACATGAACTGAGGAGAAATGGTTAAATCGAAGGTTTTATTAATGATAAACTAATTTTTAGATGTGACAAGTTCAATCACTGTCTTCTGACTGTGTTTATACTCTTTTATTAGTGGCCCTTGGAAACAGTTTAATAATCTACTAATTTAAATTATGTTGTCTATAAAATGGTAAATTAACTATACTTTGAGATTATAATGTTTTACTTTGAAATCAGGTCCATCAGCAGAGCACTAAATCAAACAAACTAAGAGGGATGTTGGAAAAAACAGATCTTAGGACTTTTAGGCCCAGTTACAGGTCAGTAGTCGAAGCTTGTCCAGCTGATGAGCAACATTTTCCATCCTTTTAATTTGCAATATCTTAACCACGTCATGCAAACAATCCTAAATTAATCCACAGATTGTGGAGCTGACATCGTGATGTTCATCAGCATAAGTTAAGAATCATTTCTGTGAAACACACAGCACTTCATGAACTCAAAGGAGTATCTAAACTGTTCATTTTTTTGCCCCAAAGCTCTTGAACTCTGACCCAATGAATGATTAACTGTCTCCTCATGTGGCTCCGTGACTGCAGCTGTGACAGCTTTTGTCACATGTGCACCAAATGGAAGGAGCCTGCAGCTTATTAAGAGCTTGACCCATATTTTCAGAGGACTTTGAATGATTTCCATATTCTTTGGGAGTTATTCTCTGTTAGATCTGATTTTAGATTTGCATCAAAAAAGGAGAGTAAAAGTTTGGTGTAAACAATGAACTAAATCTGTCAAAAACCCAAAAGCACACATGTATTTCATTTCCTGAAATGTTTATATCAGACTATTTACAGATGTTTTGAGGCCTTTTGGACTTTATTTTGATTAGAAGCATATTTCTATCTTGATTTGCTAATATAAACAGCTGATATTGGCCTGAGAGAGCTCATCAAACGTTATTGTGCCGAACATTTGAAGCAGAAAACAATGCTTTAAGCCTTACTGGAGGAAAGTAAACAAAAATTAAAGGTCCAATACAAAACAACAAACCTTAGCAATTGTTTTCCTCTTGTGTGTTGTTAAAACTGAGTCATCAGACTTAATCTAAGCCACATTTATGTTACATTTCTATTTTAACACAAGGCTTTAACAGCATGTAATAACTGAAACATGTCAGTGCATTGAGCATCTTGTCTATCGTTGGAAAAATGTCTCATTTCATGAAAACTTGGGTTCATTTTATATTGGTGTCTGCTTTAGATAAGATATTTCACCTAGACTTGGCAGGTCAATTTAACCAGAAACAAGACAAACTTGCTAAGACTCAAAGGCACACTTGGAAGTCACTGAAAACTAGCATGAATTTGGATGTAGCATCTCCTCAGGACTCTGTTTAGCCCCCGCCCTCCAACACTTGGAGCTCCTTCAAAATGACGCCGCCACTCACATGCACGAGCTCAACTAATTTGCGATTGTATGATGATGACTGATTCAAAACCACAGACTCAAAATGGTCGTTTGGTTTGTTTTAGTTTGCTCTACATTACCAGTAATTGGGGTATGGGTAGTTTTTCTGCTATTCTCCCGCGTACTTGGATCCCTCTTGGTTATGCACATTGAAACAGGGCTAGGTCTTTGTGTGTCAGCCCTGTGATTGACTGGCAACCAGTCCAGGGTGTACCATGCCTCTCGCCCTAAGCCAGCTGGGATAGGCTCCAGCCACCCATGACCCAGAATAGGATAAGCAGTATAGAAAATGAGTGAATGAATCAGGGCTAGTGCACGCCTGTGAAATGTATGCGCAGGAGGCAGGTAGAACAGCAGGATGAGATTTGATTGCTTCAACAAATTGGCTGCCAACCGCTATGATTGGTTGGTGTTTTCCCAGGTTTACTCCTGCTGTAGACAACTGATATTTTTCGCTCTATTTTAAGAACACATCATGCATTGATTGACATCAGGGCATAAAGATAATTTTAACTAGAATAACAAAAAGTCTATCTAAATCCGATTACCAACACTACCTTTCAGGTTTCACAGTGTTAAATCATCTATTTTCATCTGAGTTGAAAACGTCCAGTCGAGCCAGTTCAGGTGAGAAACTCTAACTGCACCGTTTTCACATTTGTGATGTGTCATTCTAAAATCACCTGACAAATTATGCTCCCAGTCACTTGGTTTATCTAAGCTGGCAGATTTCCAATCTCTGTCTTTGCTTTGCTAATGCTCAACACAAGTGATGTACTCAATCGATGAAATGTCTACTGGTTTTTCCTCCCAAAAACTCTCCTGTTTTCAGTCTGTTAACAACTCTGTGCCTTTTTAGTATTGAAGGAGCTCTCTACTAAGAATGCCTGATGGGCTTTCAACAACAAATATGACATGAACTACACCTATTAGAAGTATCTCTGAAAAGAAAAGCTTTCAAAATACACAAGACGGGGCAAGTATGTTTTAAACGGGTGCGCCGCGCTGTGCATGTTGGCTGCCCCACAGTGCTCCTGTTCGGACAGGATGTAACTGAAATGCAATTTCCCTCAGGATAAATACAGTATTTCTGATTATTCTCATCCATCTTCTGTTCATAGCTTTCTGCAGACAGGTTAAATGACACCAGAGAATCTGTCAAACACCAATGATCCCTTTGATAGGTTCACACACCCAGATGGACCACTGCCCCTCTCCACACCCCCCTCTTGTGGTTACATGATGTTTGAGGTCTGGCTGGCAGCATGTGCTGGCTGGAGAAAAGCTTCAGCACTCCAGAGAATAAGTGAAAACATGAAAGTGATCCATGAACTGTGACACCACAGCAGGATTTGATCCCGATAGAGCTACACACTCAATCTATTTGTCGCACATCGTGTGATCTGTGTTTCCAGAGTCGAAGTACAATCCTGTTCATGTCTCGTTCACCCGCAGAGAAAAAGTTTGTGCAAAATTGGATCAATATTTTTTTTTCTTTTCTTAAATTTTCAAATCGGAAGCCATAATGTATGAGTTTAAAGTTAAGTAATAACGATCCTGAGAGGGAATAAACCTCACTTCCTAAACAAACTTTTGGGATATATAAAAAAATTACTTTGGGGATTTGGGAGCTCTTTCCCTGCCGGCCTGCTCCTGCTCAGCCTCCTCCTGCTCGGCCTCCTCCAGCAAAGCCTGATAAAAGTGAAACATGAAAAAGCAGCCAGCTGCTGCAGAGGGGGAATATTTGTTCAGTGGACGGGAACAGTCAGGGAAATTAACTTGAGGCAGGTGAAGAGGAAGAGCTAAAACAGAATAAATGCTTCACCCCCAAAGCCTAAAGACATGATAAAGGAAGATTTGAGGGGAAGACATAAAGTGTGACTATGAAGTTTAGAAGGGAAGGAGAGAAAATCAAACAGGTCAGGCTTTTGTCAATATTTTTGAAATGCTATGGATGTTTATCTTAGTTTTTGGATGACATATAAAAGGCAGAGTGAGTGGATGTGTCTGAAAACAAAATAAAAACAAAACTCCTTCGTGCTATCATTAAATTGTTGTGTTTTAAAGAAATTAACACCCATCCACTCTATATATCTGAGATATGAATAAAGGTACCGGTATGTTGAATTAAAGAAAACACTATGAAGAGGGACTTCCAGATTCATTTCTTGACACCGGTGGGTTGTTTCTAAAGGTATCAAATCTAACATATGCAGATACTCATCAGGCCTTACGCTCCGGCAGAAATTGTACCTCACGCTCTTCATGCTCTCAATCCAGAACCACCTGGATTATGCTATAAGAACTTAATCTAAATCAAAATAAGCTCTTGTATTTCTCCCAGCTCACACCACCAGCATCAGTAACACGTGTGGGTGAGGAGATAATCCGTCAATCTCAAGAGTCCCCACAGGCAGAAAGTGTTGAGGACACAGCTGCTGAGTTCTGAGTGGCATGCATGTGTTAGTAAGACCTACGCCAATGCACTTTGAACTAAAGGTGTATCAGAAGTCAGTGGAGCTTTTCCTCATTCTGGCACACCTCACTTAATAAGCTTATGGCTCAAAGCTCAAACTATCCTGCTGGAGATAATAAACCTGAATCTCCAATTTCAATTTCCTACTTCTTTGTGATTCATCCTCTGCTCCTCTATGTATCTCTTTCATTTTTTCTCCTGTTTCAAATCTAATTAACGGTCTCAAAGTTCAAGCAGTGCAAGCTAATAAATGCTGCTAAAAGAATAAATAACTTGATACTGATCAAAAACAAACACGCTGTTAATATCCGACCAGATCAGATGGGGATCAGAGCTCACACGGCTCAGGGTTTGGAGCGTGTGTTTGCGGTTTGGCTCTTGTGTTATCTCATCAGCTCAAACAGGCTGAACGCAGCACCCTGTCTGGCTTCAACATGAGCCTGATAAGAATCAACACACTGATGGCGTGTTAGTTGTGCCCGCTCTGACCGCATGGACTCGTTCCAAAGTGTACACACATACAGAAATGCACACGAGGCTTCACACGCTGCCCGGGGCAGCGGTTCTGACAGAGGGCACCTTGAATGAAAGCTCAGTGAGTCACTGACAAAAGAGCAACAAACAACTCGTAAAACACACCGTCAATTTTCTTTGTTATTCACCTTGGAGCAAATTAAAGTGTCATCATGGCACTTGCACCTGCCCTTCATTGCTACACTGCACCGATTCAATACATGTGTTTAGCAACATGACAGATTGACCTGGCCCCTGATTCAAAAAGGTAGCAATTACACAGGAAAAAACAGAAGCCCAAGCTCTCCTTCTGAGTCACTGTGATTAATAGCACCTGTGTCTGGCATAGTTTAGCGACGAGTGGATTTACAACAGAGTAATTGATGGGTGAGCTCCTGCTGCGAGACAAACGTCAAGGCAGGATTTCCTCTCGAGCCGTGAGCGTGAAGATTCCCAGTGTGAGAGGACAGGGAGAAATCTGAATGCTGGAGCCAAACCATCTGCTGGTGAAATGAGAGGAAGATTTGTGTCAGGTGAATCTCAGGTCCCGTTTCCTCTGAGTTTGGAATACAGACTGAAGATGGAGCTGGTTTACTGGAGGACAATGGCTCCATACAGCGTGAACAAAGAGTCTTTCATACACCTGAATGTTTGTGTTGAGTTGAGATGAGATCATAAATTAGTAGATAGAGGAAAAACACGGGTGAGGAAAGAAGGGAAGGGGTTCTTGTGGGGGCAAAATAAGAAACCAATGGAGGGGGATAAAATGAAGGGGGGGGGCTGAAGTTTTCACTGACACAATCTGATAGCAGCCGGCAGAGGAACTTGTGTAGACAAAGAACACCTTGAGGGTCTGACATGTGCTCCTGCTGAGAACATTCAGATCGAAAAAAATCAGAAGAGGAAAAAAAATAGGTAGCACCAAATGCAATGTGTTAGCTTTTTTCCTGGAAGGTGTTAGCCTCATGCTAAAAGGTATAAGAATCAACAACTCTACACTATTTTTTGATCCTTTTCAGGGCTGTTTCAGAACCCCTACACAGAGTTCAGATCTTAGACTTGCTCCCGTCTTCTCTTGCAGGCTGCATAATTTCACATTTTACTACTTTGAATCATGTTCTTCTCTGTTTTCTGTTGAATTCTTGGATTTTTTCCTTGGCACTGCAGCTCCTGCCATGGAGTTGTAAATTGTGGTCACCCACTTATGGACACTGAAAGAACGGTCCGTTTTTTTCCAATTGCAAGCTTGCATGAAACCTGTGGCTGATGCTTGTAGCAGAAAACGATTGGATTTCATGCTTCAATGACAATGCAAATTATACACTGACCGACCACCCCAACTACTCTCAGAATTGTTTCCATATTCAACCGTTTTTCAGCTCAGGATTTACGTCCAGTGCAGAAAGAGGTGTATCCTCTGAAATAAGTGACAGATGGAATGTAGGGGAGGTGTGTAAAGGTTCGACTGATAAATGGGTGTGTAGTTCATCCTGTTTTCAGCAACACAAAAAATAATCTTCCTTTCATTGCCCTTATTCCTGCCTCACTGCACCAGGCCATGGCCAAACCTCTTTGGTGTAAAGTTAAATATTGATAGAGGAAGCTCTGGCATTGGATGCTTCACCAGTTCTTCAAATACTGACGGTCTTGTGGGTTGGGTTGCATGCATAGTTTTCACTCTACAGCAGCTGCACCAATGCACTGCTCAATTTCATGCTTAATGTCTCACACTGGAAAAATAGTCACCCTGATTAACTACGGTGGCCTGCAGACATAAATGTTTGACAGCTCAATTAAGGGGCATGATATGACGAAAAAGCTGAATCCTGGGAAGCCTGAAAATTCAAGTTAAATAAAGTTTGAGGGCATTTTTGCTCTGTCCAAATAGCTTTTTCAGACCAGGGGGGATTCATGGGCATCAGCGGAAACAATCCCGTCTACTGCTTCTCACAGTGTTGAGACCACAAACAGCCACAGATTTGTAATTCTTGTTATTCTTGAGTCAAACGAAGCCCATTCTCTGGATTTTGCAGTGGCTGAATTTTTCATGGTTTTCTGCAATAAGCAATATCGTAATAAGCGTATCAGGAGGAATGGTGCATTGGGTGCACTGGGATCTGAGATACAAATTTGAATCTGATGGAGACCAATTTAAAAAAGCCAACATGTAAAGTGAAACATACATGAGGGGGGAGGTTTGTACAAGTGCTGCTTGTCTGTGAATGAAGCTTTCTCAGACATCTTCCCCATTAGGGGGATACCTGTTTGTGCAGAGCTGTTGTTTTCCATTTTGTTGCCATCAGCCCACAGATTCCCTCCGACAGGTTCTCCTCCACTGGGACGTCTCTCTCTTTGGATCTCAAGCAGCAGATTTCAACCTGACCAGGACTCTCTGTCAGCTGTTTATGGAATGCCAGCTTCTTGGAAGAATGGAAGGGTTCAGTTAGGTCAGATTTATTTGTCTTTGCAGCTTGTCCAAAATTATATTTTGACAGAGAAAAAAGATCATCATTAAAAGCACTCCAAAAGATGGACAGGAGATGTTTAACTCATTGGCTGCCAAAGACACCTATAGACATCAATTATGTATTTCAGCGGGTGGGGGGTGTTGGAGGAGCTCAGCCATCAATATTAGATGTCTCTCTTTGGATGAGAGATCAGCAGAGTTTGAGAAGAAGATGCTGTGAGATGACAGAGACATGGCGAGATGTTGCAAGTTAGAAAAGTTCAGGTAGTTTGGAGAGAGAGAGAGAGTCACAATCGTGACAAAAGACAACAGAGATCAGGGAGAGGACAAAAAGATGGAGCCCCAGAGACGAGTGCTAACTTTATAAAAAAAAAAAAAAAAACAGGAAGAGAGATGAAAGAACATAGTCTACTCTTTCTTTTTGGGTGTTTTGGGTGTTTACATAGTCATCAAGTATTTTTTTTCCGTGGGTCTCGAAAGATCGGCAAAAAATGCTCTGAGAATGGCTGGCAGTGAATGAGTTAAAGAAGGCTTCACTGAGTGAAACAAATATATTCATCGAAACCTTGATTTGAACCCAAAACTAAAGAACACTTTTAGATTTACTGCTGCCTGTTGACGAGCTTTGAAAACCTATGACTTGGTGCAGCCTGAAGGCTTCCTGAAGCAGCATATGAACCTTTTCAAGCCCACAGGGCGAAGCAAAGAATACACTACACAAAGATTTGGTCACAGATGCCTTCATCTGCACCAGAAAGCATCATTGGTCCATCCACATCTTCTGAAAGGACGAATAACCCTGGCCCATAAAACACATTCTTTTTTTCATTATAAGACGAAATTAGACAAAAAAAAGACAGTAACCCAAAGTCACAAGAAAAGAATGGATACAGTTTCATCATGCTTTCTTTTTTTCACTGTTGCATCTTTTATCATTTTTATCAAGTTGTCAGTGAACAATCGAGCTTGTAAAATAATCCTACAGAGAGCAAAGTAGAACAAATGAGTGCAGAATTTTCTGTGAAGGTGAGAAATGACAGCAAAGAGCCCTGGTCTCAGGTGTTCCAGAGGCGACAGTTGCTGCATTACAAACGCATTTTAAAACATCAGTGGCTAATACTGTCAAGGTCGAAACAGTCAGGATCAAAGAGCAGAGCAGTCACACTGCCCCCTCCTCACCACAGATGACCACTGATTACCAAGGCTCTATCTGTGTTCTTGGAAACACAGCGGCTCTGAGTCAGTGAAACCCAAATAAAATAAAATGAGAGTACAAAGCAGAAGAAAGCTCAAAAGGATTGGAAGTGTATTTATCAAGCATGTGTTTGGTTCTGTGTGAAGAGCGACAGGATAACAGAGAACAAAGCATCATCAGGAGGAGTGAGAGGAGAGGGGAGGCAGGGAGGAAGAGAGACGGGGGGGAACCAAGACAGAAGTTATGTTTCCATCATCCTGCTGCCACAAGGCTTTTCTTTTCTACTTTTATGTGCAGTGACAGAAAGAAAAGTTAAAATTCTTCCCATCAACCCTGAAAACCCTAAATCCATGATAACACTACAAAATAAAGGCCCTTAAAGATTTATTAACTGCAGGTAATCAAACTAAGAAGGACAAAATAAATAAATAAAAATAACTTCTTATCTCTTCACCATTTGGCCATTAACTTTGAGTACCTTGGTGGCATCCACAGTATTTTGAGGTTTTTATGTTAACTTATAATGCACATCGAGATAAAAACCAAGAGATTCAACTTAAACCATGATCTGACATTTCATCAAAAGTATTTCCCAATCTTCACGTCTTCACATGGACCGTTTCTCTGTTTACAACAAAAGCTCTAAAACACTTGTTTTTCCAATCACAGACAGAATATTAGTCACTTCTCTAACCCAAAACCCAGTTGTGTTAGGACCAGCAGAAAACAGGGGAGGTAACCAAAGAGGGAAAGAGGCCAAAGTGAGGGCTTCATGTGAGGGAAATAAAAGTGGTTTGTGTTGAGTTAAAGGGCGAGATAAAAGATAAGACAAAGAGAGAGAGAGAGAGAGAGAGAGCATGAACGTCAGCCTTGTCCAGTGAGCGTGAAGTGAACCAGAGCAGAGCAAGTGTAGGTCAAAGCCTGACAGGGAAGCAAATCCTGGATCTGTGTGAACATAAAACACTTTACATTATTTTATGACACTCAAACCGACCAGCAGCGAGGTCACAGTCACTGAATAAAAAAACAGCATTGCATCCCACTACAGGCTGTGCTCTGGAGCCAGGAGCTTTCAGAAAAGTATCACTCGAGCAGAATAATAAAACTTGTGAGTCAAGTCTCGCTGGAGCATTATTCTTCTAGCATGGCATGAAAAATACCC
Source organism: Labroides dimidiatus (assembly GCA_030710495.1). Lineage (NCBI taxonomy): Eukaryota > Metazoa > Chordata > Actinopteri > Labriformes > Labridae > Labroides > Labroides dimidiatus. The sequence continues at coordinate 11,789,900 of CM061162.1, read as the reverse complement.
TGAGCGCTCCCTCTGTGGTGAAGGCAGAAGGAAAATGGATCAGGATCAGGAGCTGAAGCAGCAGCTCAGCAGGACTCTCTGTGTGGGTTTCAGAAGCAGGCTCTTTAAAGAGGTGTCGAACCGATCGGCTCTGCATCAGTCAAGCTGGTACACCTACTCAACCAGCTTCTGTGTGGCCCGAGCAGCACCCAGGACAAACCACCAGGGGCCATCAAACAGGGGCCCAAAGTCCTGCCAAAGCTGATCACAGCTTGCTATGAGCCCAGAATTAGAAAATTAATCTCCTGCCAAAGCCGGCTAAAAGAAGGGATACTGCTGACAAACTTATTCACAATGACTCTCACAGAAAGAGAAGGAATAAGAGCGAAGATCCCAGAGTCTAAAAATGTGTGGCACACTTCCTTTCTGAACTGTAAAAGAGAGATGCTGAAAATACTGTTACCATGAAGACAAAGGGGGGAAGGGGGGGGGGTATCATAAGTGGAGGAGAAATATACCCAGTGCTGTGACTGACAGCTCAGGCTTTCAGCACATTGCTGTTGTTGTTGTTTTTTTTCATTTTTCTAATCTGTCAGTTCTCTTATTTTGCAGCTGTTTTGTTTTTAGGGTTTGTAACTGATAGCTTGTAAACCATAATGTGCTCTGAGTTGACCATAGTAGAGTTCTTCGTGTTTCCTAGGTCGATATATCGATCATTTGAGCAAAAATTGTGTCAAATTGATTGAAGTATAAACACTGATATTTATCGCCATTTTTACTTTCCACTCTTATTTTGAAAGTCCCAACACATTCTTGGTTATGGCAGTTTCTGCTCCGCCACGAGTCACAACACCGCTAACAAAGATAGCAGATAATGGCTAGCAGCCGAGAGAGAGAGATAAAAAAGACATTCCCTCCCATCTCTGGAGTAAATCAGCAGTATGGAAGTATTTCAGAATCCAGAGAAAAGACGGATGAGAAGACGGAGCACATGTGATGTGTAAACAAAGCCGTGGTGAGATAAAGTATGAAGGAAACAGGACAAATGAGTGGCTGTTTACATCAAACAAACTGTTTCTGTTTTGGGGTTAGGTAAACAGTACAGAACATTAACAGAACCATGTGGATCTAACATGATATAACACAAATGTTACCGGAGACCCTTCATGATGAATGCTGAAAAAATATACTGTGCATTTAAAACTGAAAACTGCAGCACTTTAAAGTAAAACAAAAGCTTTTGTTCACTTTGTTAAATGATGTTTTTCATGTATCTGCCCTAAACATTTCGGAAAAAGAAGCCTCAAAATGTAACAAAAACATTTTTTTCTTTTATGTGAAAAGTAACAGGATGTGGTAAATGGATTCACAATGTTGTCTGATATCGATCGCAGGCCTCTAAAGCGAACTGAATCGAAATTGTATTGTAACAGACTTTGTGATATCGGCAAATATTGAACCGTTGCTCTGAGAATCGATATTGAATTGTATTGTGTTGAAACTGGGCACCAACTTTAGCTTGTGTGTTTTTGAAAAACCAAAAGCAACAATTTGGTTTTCCCAGTGCTAGGACAAAATATAGATATTTGTGTTGGTTTTCCACAATGGAACAGTTGGTATGTCTTTGACATCTTATACACAGAAGCAAAACAATGTTTAAGAAGCAGTCATGGTAAATGTGTTTTTCATTTAGTGGGACCTTTAAAACTTCTGACTGAAAAAAAGTGTGACTTTTATCCTTTTACTTGAGGCAAGTTGTGTTAAATGAAAAAGAGAGGGTGACACTGAAACTTTGGTCCTTTCAGTAGTTTAACCTTTAGTGTGGACTGGATACGCTGCAGATATTGAAGCATATTTCATATCAAAAACATTTCAGCTGAAACATGTTTATTTAGACTAAATGATCAAATTCAAACCCCTCAAGCTAATGATGCTTTTTGTGTTTCAGATTTTTAAAGCATCAGGTTTTCAAGTTGTTGTACTTGTAGGAGAGATGGGTTCACAGACTGGAGGTCAACAGATATTAAAGGTTCTGTATTTCAAATGCAGCATTTATATTTGGCATGGACACACAGCTCATAAGCCTCACAAAGCTTATTCTACATTTGCCCACCTGCAAGTAACCCCAGACGTGTAATAGCCCCACCCATCAACAGATGGCAGTGTTCTGTCTGTGATGGTGAGGGGAGCAGAGACCGCAGCATCTCAGCAGGCCCCTGCAAAGAGGGAGGCTGCTCTAATCGCGGCTCTAACCTTGGGAGATTGTTTGGCTGCAAATGAGCCACACAAGTAGAGCTTGGGCGGAGCAATGCCTTCTCCCCACAGAACTGAAGATTAAAATCATTTTACATTTTATTAAATGTTTTCCAGAAGATACTTTCATTCTCAGTGACAGGTGGAAGTGGGATCAGCTTTAACTGCTTGTTCACAAAGTAATAGAGGTAAAGTGAGGAAATTATAAGACAGAAGGGAGCTGTTGGCTGATTCTATCCCATCTACTTTATTTTCCCCATTCCTCATATTTAATCCACTCATACATAGTTGTATGTAGGCCTCATTAACATCCCAGCATGCGGCGAGAGGGAAAAAGAAAGATTAACAGAGGTGTCGTTTGTAAAAAACCAGAGAGTATGAGGAGGTTAGAGGTAGGAGAAAAACAGGACATGAGGAGGAGAAAGGGTGAAGAAGACAAAGGGTGAGACAGAGAGGGAAGCAGGAAGGAGGATGCAGCAGATTGGGAATGCCTGGGAAAAGGTCAGCTGCCTCTTCAGCACTTCTCCTTGATAAACTGAGGGAAAGGGTGGCCTGGATAAATCCTCTTTTGTCTTATTTACTGAGATGTCAAGGATTTCATCTCTGGGTCTATAAATGGGCTCCTATGGGGCGCAGAGAGTTACGCTGAACTGGAGAAGACAGAGTAACAGCAGAGAGTTGTTGAATAGTTGCTATGCAAAGCTGCAGCTTCAGCAATGTGTTTCACCTAAAATTTCACTATTTTTCTTCTGGCAGCCGAACATGGTGTTTTCATTTGTTGTTTTTTTTGTTGTTGTTGTTGTTTTCATGTGGTTTGAAGTACTTCTTTAACTGAATTTATGTCCTATTGACACAAGAAAGTGAGCTAATCCCTGGAAACTACGGCCATCTTTCTGGTGTTTACGGTGTAGCCAGCAGTCAGAAATAAACAACTTGCACCTAAGACCTAAGATTTTTTTACAATCCAATAAGCGAGGTGAAATCTATCCATTCAGAGCTCCCCTCCATCTGTTCACTGCATCCCGTTGTACAGTACATGTTCACCTGTGCCCCGTCACTGATGCTCATTCATGCTTACTACAGCTGCATGAACACAACTAGCTTTTGACCTCCAAACAGGCTGTTTTCCCTGAATACAACATAGGCTGCTGATTGGTTGGTACTACCGAGAACTAAACACTTCTGGCACATTTTATGTAAAATCTATTAAAACACAACAAATGTCACACAAGAGCTAAAAGGGCAAGCTGTGCATGAGGTGACAAAATGTTTTGGTGCCATTGGTATCATCATTCTCTGTAAAATATTCTGCATTTGGCTAAAAAGTGAGCCTGACAGAAAGGTGTGAGTCTAACTCTAAGCAACCCTCAAGCTTATCCATGATAAGATGCTTTTTATTTGAGTTTGTCTGTTAGAAAGTTAGAGTTAATTCATTTAATTAATTTTTGTTGGTAGACTCAAAGCATCCATTAAGTGTAAAGTAGTTATTCAGTGTGTACAGACAAAAAAAGAGCTCCCTCTTTGTTCCTTTGGCACAGCTGAGCTCATTGAAATCAATTACAAACTCGACTTCTTCTCTCCCCACTTCCTTAACCCTCTTCACGACTCACTACCTCACCTCCTGCTGCTCAAACCAACATGACCTCCCACTGTCTGCAGCCCCCACTCACCACATACTGAAAGCTGATGGTAAATATTTGGCTTATTCCAGCCGTGACCACAGTCCAATCCCCCCTGTACGATAACATAATGCTGAAAAGTGCTTATGATAGGGTCGCCAGCGGCTTGGTCACCCTGTGCCAAAACCACACGCTTCAATCCTTGGCACAAAAAAAAAAAAAAAAAAAAAAACATGGCTCACCCTGAGCTTTCAAGGAGCTTTTCTGCTGAGTTTGCATTTCTGAGTAACTTCATAACTATCAGCTGTCACAAAAGGTGAGAGAGGGAGTGAGGAGCAGACACTTTCTTATCATCTCAGCATGTAAAGAAGGATGGCAGTTCACTTCATCGACAAATTAATTCATCAATCAAACTTCCTGAGACAAGCAAGCAGTTTTTCAGGACATCAGTATGTGAGACGTGGTGCATGAGTCGACGGGGACCGAAGAGGAGAACCATCTTTGACTGAAGCTCACTCATGTCAGCGTGTCACAGTTGCTGCTGCAAATTTGAAATTTAAACAGCATACTGAAGAGCTTTTCTTTTAGATAAACTATTATCACCTGTTTGTTGTTGTTGTTTTGGATTTATTTTTTGTTTTTGTTTGTTTTTTTGTTTGTTTTGCTTTACTCCAAAACCACTTTGTAACTTGGATTAAAATTATGACTGTTGTTACTGTTATCATTATTGTCATTATCAGTTATTTTCAATGTCGTTATCATCATTTTTATCACTAGTAATTATTATTCCAATGGGTCGGTTTGTCAACTGAAACCCAGTCGTGTAGAAATTTTTCTGTGCAAGGCAGCCCATCAGCCTGAAGACATATGGCACACATATTTAATTAACACTCATGACAGGTATCATTAATAATAGTATCATAGAAGTGCTTGTGAAAATTGTTGGTAAAAGTTCAAAGTGTAGCTTTTTAGTAATTAACCCCTGGAGGTGAGGTGGTGTAACAGAGCAGTCTGATGCGACTCATGCCTCTAATGAGACTTTTAACTACTCTGTAAAAACAGGGTCACAAGCAGCTGACCTGGCTGTCGCCAAGAAGAGGCACAAGAATATGAACGCAAAGTATGAAAAATGTCCACTCTTCCCCCTGCAGCGAAATGTCTGGCTACATGCTGGGTCACAGGTCAAAGGTTAAAAAAGCACAAGAATCGCTCTATTACAGACTGGGGCTAAATCCTCGTACGCTACATTTGCCCTGGAGGTTTGACAGAGAGGGAGAGAGAGGACAGATAGAGTTAGAGGTAATGGAGAGTTTTCCAGTCCGGTCAGATGTGAGCCTGCGGCTGCACCGCTACAGCTCCTCCTCTGGCTGGTGCGGTCAGAAGCTATTAAGGACACATAAGAGAGACGGATGGCCGCTGACAGGCTGAGGAAAGACCCAAACGTATTTCTTTAGACTCCTCTGACGTCGTGACGTTTTAGGAGGACGGTGGTGGAGGCTGAATATGGGAGTCACATGGTTGGGATTTATGCTGTGGTTTCGGTCCGGATCCTGAGTTCACGACCCCTCCCCTCCTGTCTCAACAAGCGGGTCTTTGTGTTGTTCCTAATTTGACAGACCCTGTGTTTTACCCCTACTGTTTGGCCGCACTTTGAGATTGTCTTTTTGCTGGTATTTTAGCAGTACTATTACAATGAAGGGCCAAGAAAACACATAGTTAACTTGTCAGGGTGATGAGGCTTTCACAGCTACTATAAAAACAAGAAAGAAGTGGAAAATTGTGAAAAGTAGAGATAGATTAACGTTGCAGAGAGCTGCCTGGTTAGAGAGCAGAGAAATTCAGTATGTATAAGTTATAGAAGCGCCGTGCCATTGGGGAAAAAAAAAACACTCAAATAGCATACCAATTAAGTTATTTTCTCTGGTTTTTGTAGGCCCAGTGATTATTTGGGATAGAGGAGGTGCAGGGAGGCCTGTTCTGGTTTGGCCCTGAGAACCACACCGGCCTGAGATCTTCTCCTTTGGTTGTCATGACCGCAGAGATCTCCAGTTACTTTGTGTAGAACTGCCTCGCTTCCTGCAACTTATATTCTGAGACTGGCTATACCGTCTGTTTGTTTGTGTTTCTGGGTGTGCTCGACTCTGAGTTCACTTGAGTTCCTTTCACTAAGTAGCTGCAAAGTCCTGAGACGAATGCACATTACTTGTCCAAACAAATCTTTGCAATAAGTGTCCATCAGAACACATACGAGACCGTTCCATCAGCTGTCCAGCTTCATATCGATCCTGACTGACAGTTACTGACACCACGCACAGCACATCTGGAACGTTTGAGATGTGGTTAAACCCAATCCTTTGTTAAGTTCAGAAAATGAAAGGCTTAAGATTACCACTCTGTTGTGATAAGGTGGGATATTTCTTTACACTGCAGTCATTCCTGCTCAGGAAGTCCTCCCATAGTGATGGAAAACAACCTTTATGGCTTTAAAGAAGCTTTATTGAAGCAGGGAGCGAGTGTCCCAGCACTTCAGTATAAGGGTGTGCACTTCCCAGCGTGAAAAAATAAAAATTTAAGATTTAATATGCATTTGACAAATCCATCTTCATCCTTTGGATTACAATAGAGGATACAGATGTGGAAAAATAACGAATCAGCTGGAAGTTTAGGAAAAAGTGGCATACTGACACATTTTTTATTTTTCTTCCTTAGAATCTATACAGACTGTGGTTGAAGATATGTTGACCAGTTAGGCCTGGTTTTGATCTTAATTGACAAATGGCCAAGTACCACCCTCATACAAAATGAGCCAACCACAGTGTGTATAGTTATCCTATACACTCAGACATTCTCTGCCCGGACATCCATTGAAATGCATTGCAGAGAGTCAGTTTCACCCAAGAGAAGTGTCTTCTCTGATGTCCTAAGAAATGTCTCCTACCACAACACCTCCAATAGCGCCTGTCAATAGTGATGCACAATATATCGGCATTAATATCGGTATCTGCCGATGTTTGTCATTTTTTAACATATCGACATTGGTCCAATGAGTAAAATTGGTTGGATATTAACAACAAACATTTATATCCGTCTAGTTGCTGTTTGTGTGTGTCTGGGGGGGGGGGTTACCATGAACACTGGTGAGTTTGTTAAGTTAAGTTTGTCAGGATATTATTTTGATTTATGATCCTTTTTGCCATTTATGATCCAGACTTTCTCTCGGGAGTTTTGTGAATTGTGAGTTTAATAAGACACTTGCTACAAGTTGTGAGGATTGCTAAAAAGTAACATTGTTGGTTGCTTGTGTTTATGGTAGCCCTGTAACGTTCTTATTTGAAAGTGAAACACCTTTTGAAAATAAAGGAAGGAAAAATTCAGTTTGCCTGATTTTCAATCTGTACAAAATTTATCATCTCAGAAACTTTAATTTTTAATAGATAAATCGACATTGGTAAATTCTGGTTATCAACCATAACAGAAATATTAACATCAGATATCAGTATCACCCAAAATTTGCATATAGGTGCATCCCTACCTGGATGACAGCATGAAACACACATTGTGTTTGGTCTGAGCTCTCAATAACAGGAAATACTAAAGGCTGTTCATATAAGACACTAAGAGGAGACAGAGCACAGAGGACAGTTTGATATTTAGCACTGGACCAGTGCCTGACAGCACTGATAGAGGCTACCTTAGCAGCTGTGTGTACCTGCATCCACATCTTGAATTTGACATGTCTAGAGGGACTGATCCACTTTCTCTGTTTCCAGTCCTTCTGCTCAAGCTTCAACCTGCTTGCTTTCGCTTTCCTGGAAGAAAGACTGCCTTTGGGGGAAGCGACAGACTGCTGCCTCATGTGACGCTTGGCTCTGCCATTTGGCGGCTGGCATTGCCAATCTGGGCGCCGTCATGGGACCCACCTCGAGACAGAAGCCCCCCGCTGTGTGGCACAGATGGGATACCATTTGAGCTGGCCCACTCGGTTAGTTCAGTGATTCATGTTGACCTCGTAATATTTTTACAACAGAAAACAACAGCTCATTCATAAAAAAAAAAATATTTCACATTTACAGAACATAGTTCTGAATTCTGCAGTTAGAATTGACAAATCTAAAGAAACTACCACGCTGCAGAAACGTTTCCTCATGCAGCAGAGAGAACGGATGACAGACCTGTGTTACGTCAAATACAGGATGAGTGCTGTTTCATTCCCCTCCAAAGCTGTTATTTTTGGAAGGTTGACGTTTCACACACAAGGTGCCCGAGCTCATGTTGCACAAAGTTGCTGGAAGCCAAAACAGGAAGAGGCTTCTCCCAAGAAAGAGAAGCCAAAAATGAAGCAGATGACTGGAGTGTTGCAAGGCGTTGAATCTGCCAAAGAGGCGAGCTCCATTTACCAGAGATGGACTCTGACTGAAGAAATAAAACAGAGTAGTGAGGAGAAGAGGCCAGAATCAAGACTTTTTATTTTTACTCTGACAGTGTTTGGGAAAGTAGAGGCTGGCGACAGCTGTAAGAGATACACACGAGTTCCAGAAAATATCAGAAAACACACTGATTTTACGGTATATTCATGCTGCTTGGTGGCCTCAGATTAACCATGAAAACCAAGATGGAAAACATCTCTAGTTTTTATATTTGAATGGATAAATACATCAGATATGTGAAACTGGTGTTTTGGGCTCTTTTTAGGAGGTTTTGTTGTTGTAGCAGTTGTAGTTCTTTCTGATAAACTATGTCCATGCAAGTGAAATTGGGTTGTATGATTTTGTTCTGGTATCTCCCTGCTATTCCACCTGCCTACATGAAAAACCAAAGCCTGGGTTGGGGAGAACACATCTGCTGTCTGTTTCATGTGCATATATAAAAAGCCAAGGCGGGGAGAGCAGCAGCAAAGACCCCAAGGGGTACCAAGTGGGCAGCATTTACAGTGAAACATATGACAGTGGTAAAACCACAAGGTGGGTTTGCAAAGCAGTTTGCAGAACCTCAGCCTGCGTAAACAAGTTAGCAACAGTAAGTACGCATCATGTGGTAAGGCTCCCAAAATACAGCAGTCAAGACAGAAATAATGAACAAGAAACGTTTTGGCTGAGGCACAGTTCGAGAGCCTGGAAAGACCCCAAAAGCTTACTTAAAAAAAAAATAATAATAATAAAAAAAGACTCTTTATGAGTTTGGACTGTTTTATGAACAGGAATTAAAATGTGGTTAACTTCTTGAAACCTTTGAATCCTGGAAAAAGCACCAAAACTCCTTCTTATGGTTGGAGAAAAGGATTGTGGTTTTTGGTCCAAGTTAGTAACACGGGTCAGCAAGGCAAGCATCAAAAGAAGGCAGCTTGTTGTAAGACCTCAAAATTGAAAACTGGCTTCACCAGGAATTGACCCCGTATTTCTAATGAGTGCTTTGCACATACATCATTCCCAACAGCATTTACCAAGAGGCTCTTGGCCTCATTACTGTCACCTAAATTCTTCAGAGTCGCATAACAGTAAATCAGTAGAAAAGTTAAAAAAAAAAGTTACCAATAACACCATATTTTGCACTACTTGGTTGATGTAGCAGGGGTTCCTTCTCAAACCCAAGTGGAGATCTGGACCCCATCAGTATGTCCAGGTCAAAAAACAGTGCAAAGCTCTGCAGCAGAAAAACTGAAGGTCAGACAATATTGGAGAACAACAAATTTGGATTTGCACAGCATTGATTTTAATCATCACTGATAAATATTCATTTTTTTAAGTATGACAAGAGTAATGAAACAAAGTGAAATTTAACTCCAGGAGGATAATCAGCATCCTAAAATAGCTCTGAATGAAATAGGGGGCTGAGAATGAGAGGAGAGGAGGTCTGGAAAACCAGGTTTCATAATTTCAGAGATTTGAGGTTGCAGGATAATGTATGGATAGGTCATTGTACTTCTCTTTGGTGTCAGATTTTCTTTTCAAAAAAGGCTTTCCTGAACTTCACTTTGAGATATTTGATCTGATGTATGGATTTTAAAGCAAACCATCAGATCCGTCACACCATTTAAAAAAAAAAAGCACCAGTTCACCCGGTCACCGAAGAGTGTAGTCATTATTTGCACCCACTCTGCCTGGAGAGACAGAAATGAGGAATGATTGTTTTACACAGCCTTACAAAGGGCGAAAGGGGGCAAAAGAAGTGGGAGGTTAGAGGGAGGGAGCTGCAGGAAACGCCTGACCGCAGCCATGTCCTCCCCCTGATTTATCCCCCTCTCCTGTCTGCAGAGCTATTAAGGGTAAGGCAATATTTTCATATTGTTTTATTAAACACTATGTGGCTTTATTTATTGCCCTCTCCCCAGACAGCTATCGTGTACCTGCTGCGGCAGTTTGCACAGCCCCTGACCAGACTGAAAAGGACCATTGAAGCTCCATGAGGAGAAATATGGAGCTGTCAGAGAGAGAGTGGCCCCCCACAGAGGGATACTGCACGCAACACTGTGTATATGTGTGTTTGAGACAAATGACCATGTGTGGCTCTCAGCAATGTATTATGTTGTCTTTCTTTCCATGAGTGTTTTGTGTCCAGCAGGAGTGTTTCTTTGCATCAGCAGATTGTGTATGTATGTGTCACAACATGTGTGTAGAGAGCGTGTTTTTCTGCAAATGGCTCATTGTGTCAGTTTGTCACTTAGCACCCCCCACACGATCTGCCGTCTCCTGGTGACAGCTTTATGCTAAACGATGCTTGGCCACAATGTGTTATATATTTATTTAGATGTTCTTTTTTTAAATAGGGAGAATGTCTTCAGAGCTGGTGAACTTCATTTCACTTTCAGACAACCTGAAAACAAGCAGCAATGTGGAGCTGAGGAGGTCTATTAGCCTCCTGGAAAACAACATAATACTGTCATGCCCTTATTTATGCAGATGTTCACAATGATTGTTGAAACTGTTTCCATTCACACACTCCAAAGTTGTGTTCAATGGTTGCACCTCTACACCTAGCTCATTTGTAGTAGGTCAGAATTCTGTTTGCTGTGTATATGCTACCACTCTGCTACATTATCAGTGGGTTTAACACCATCTCTTATCATATGTATGCTGATGACTTTCAATTGAATTATTCTTTCGACCCTGAAAGTACAGACAATCTGATCATTCTGCATGACTGTCCATCTGCAATCAATAATTGGTTGTGTAATAACTTCCTTCAGCTTCACGCTGCCATAACTGAAGTCCTGACTGTCGCCCCTGAATACACTGCCTGTAATGTTGCTAGCCGTATTGGGTCAGAGAATTCAAATGTTTGCTCTAGCCTGAGAAATTTTTGAGTTATTTTTGACCAGGCCATACACTTTGACAAACACATCCTGGCCTTGACCTGTTCTTGCTTTTCCCACCATAGGAATATCTCAAAGCTGGGTTCTATTGCATTATATAACAAATTAGAAATGATTATTCGTGCCTCTGTGTCATCTCACCTTGATTATTGTGAATCTATTTTTCTGTATCTCAGCAAAACCTCTATTGATTGGCTCCAACTTGTACAGAACGCCTCTGCTAGGCTTCTAACTAAAACAGCAAAACTCTGTCATATTACCCTGTCTTAGCATCCCTACACTGGCTTCCAGTAAGCTATAGGATGCAGTTTAAAGTACTTGCTTTAACTTTCGGAACTCTACAGGGTCAAGCTCCTGAGTATGTCGGAACCGATTCACGTGTATACTCCTGAGAGCCGCACCATCTGTCATCAATTTTAAAAAGCACCTTAACCCTTAGCCCGCTCTGACTGAGTATACTCGTCAGCCCTCTCGTTTCCACCGGTGCTGAGACCGAGAATGATTGGTTTTTGTTAGGGATGCATAGAAATTTCAACCACTGAAAGTTTCCGGCCGAAAATGGCCCAAAAGTGCATTTTCAATTTTCAGCTGAAAAACTTTTTTCACCGAAACAACGCGGGTGTTACAGCATGTTGTGATGACGCAAGCTAAAACCACAGGCGGCACGCTCTTGTTTTGATAAGGGCCAACATATTTTATATATCTGAGAAAGACCCACAGATAGTGATTTGTAAAGTGTGTGAAATCCAGGCTGAGATGACTTTGGAGAACCTGCTTGGAGAGGGCGACGCGCAGAGCGCAGAAGAGGGAGAGCAAAAAAAAGGACTTTAACAGACTAAACAGCCTCATGTTATTTATCTTATTTATATGACGAGATGGTTAAGCCTTCTCAACTCCTCTGCTCTCTGTATTGTGCACGGCAGATCTGCCCCGATGCACAGACATGAAAATGTGAGTGCGCGCATGCACACACACCCACACTGACCAGCACATTATGTGTAGGACAGTGAGCCCAGAAAAAATGTCACACCCATCACAAAAGATGCAGGAAAAAAGCACTCCCAGGTCATCTCTGTGAAGTTCTCATCTCATGTTGAATAACTTCAGAAGCGGTAATTTCTGAATAAATTCAGCACTGGGGGAAAGGTGGGGGAATTTAAATTCAGAGGGCTAAGGGTTAAAACCTACTTGTTTAGGCAGGCGTTTCCTTTGACCCTGTCACCTAACTTTTGCTTTATAAAGTGCTTTTTTATGATAATGTTTCTGCTATTTTTTTTCTGTTTGCTTGTTACTATGTAATAATGACTGCTGTTTTAATACTGCAACTTGGCACTGGTCTCAATGAGTGGTTAGTGGTGTTTTCCACTGTCCTGTCCTCTCTGGTTAAAGACACAACAGCCCAACAATAATTAAAACACCTAAATTTGCTCCAAAATCAGGCAAAGTTCAGTCAGGTCTAGATGTGCTGACTGTGGAGATCAGAACATGTGCTTCATGTTTTTTCTCTTTCAGGCTTTTCATTTAACGGAACCGGACAGCAAGCCGAGGCATGAAGTGGTTGGCTTAATACTTTTTGCTGAAATATCAAGACAAATGCAAATCTCAATAACTTAAGGCCTCTGCAGCTAAAGTGATGAAGTATGTCAATCTTTCAATTGTTCGCAGCAGTTACTCTGCTACTTTGTATTATAGTGAAATCATCCAGCCATGCCAAGACGTGTTATAAACCTTTGGCAGACCCTCAGACTTAAATGTCGGCCTCAAAGTCTGGGACTGAATCCCGCTAAAGAGACCAAGATGGGATGAGTGATTGGAAGAAAATTACAGCCCATAAAGATATGGTATATGATATCATGTAAGTGATGTCTGGTTTGGAGTGACATCTGAAAGTAAAAAGTAAAAAAAAAAGTGAGGCTCTGCTGAGGCGTAAAATGCCATGAGAGTACACAATGGAAATCAAACCACAAACCCTGGCAGAGAAAGCATCATTCATGTTGGTTTCACAGAGAAAAAAAGCTGTTTCAACAACATTAGAAGCAAACGATGGAACGAGAGTTAGAGCTACGAAAGCAGGGAACTCTGTCAGGGCAACGTTTCCCTGTGTGACAGAAATGATGACAGGAAGCCCAACCAAGGACAATGTTTACTGTTGTGCTGAAGAGACAGTCATAACAGAGACAGAAACAAATGGTATCTAAGTGCTGAGATGTGTATGATTGTGTGTGTGTTTCTGTGTCACAGCTAGCAAATCTTGCACTCACAGCAGCAGTGAAGGAGGCTTTAGGGGGCTCATATCAGATCGAAGAACAGGCCGTCAGCGGAGGTTAGTGATACTTACTCAGATATATGAGAGAGAAAAAGGGAGGGATGGAGGGAGAAGAAAGGATGGGAGTCGATAGAAGAAACGGGCTGGATTTAAGAAGACGCAAGGAGAGACTGAGACACAAGTTAAACAAGTGAAAAAGTCCAAAAGATTGTTTTATAAGCTCCTGGCTGTGCTGACAGACTGATAACACCGCTTTGAGTCTTTCTGTGTTTAATCTGTGTAGAACAAACATATTTGTCTCACTTCACAAGCAGCGCAGTTAAGTTCATAAATACTAAAACAAAGCAAACTTAAGTTTTAGTTTCAACCCCTTAATGTACCCAACATTTTGCATTTACACTAACATTCTGTCTTCAGATAGCAATCTGTTGACACCATTTTTATCTCCACGGTACACAGTGGATAAAAAAAAAAAAGACTCTTTAAAGTGCATGTCAAGGTTTTACACCAAGACAGAGTTGATTTCATCTCATCTCACCTAGTACGTAACACAAATCTTCAAAAAAAAAAAACACATTAAAAACTCAACTGCTCCTGAGTTTCTGACATCTACAGTGTTTGACAGAAGAGTGAGGAAAGGAGTGATGCGACACGAAGACGAATGATGGATAAAGCGAGAGAGTGAGAGAGACGGTTGAGATGAGGTGGGAATTGTGGGGCTGAAGTGTGGTGCTTGTTTCACTTTGGCCTTGTCTCTACAGATCAGGAGATGCAGACAGCAGAGCAGCCAGGGGAGCAATAGCTCTGTCAGGACTGCTAACTCTCAGAGGGTCAAAGCAGGGAGGAAGAAGGAGGGAGAAAAACTATTGTGCACCAAAAATTAACTCCTCTGTGACACAGAGTTCATCTTCAGGTTTCACAGACTCATGTTTAAACCATGTTAACACCTTTTAATGCCACTGGGGATTAACCTCAAGGCTAATTTAACAGTTAAACCTATGAAAAGGAGCTCAAGGTGCACAAAGAGCATTAACTGTCACATGACTGTTTTATATCATGTCATATATAAATACATTTTCAATATCTTTTGTGTGTGTAAGGCCCAATACACAGTGTGTGACAGACTGGCACTGAGTGTACATGAGTACCTGCAGGAAAAGACTTGTAGTGTTAAAATGTGAAAGTTGGTTTCTTTTCCATCCCTTCAGTTGTTATTTTTTTGTCTTCTTCTGAAAAGCACATCCTTCACACTGAACGCGTACCAACATGCACAAAGAAAAATAAAAGCAAGCCTCGGCAGCCCACTTTTCTGAAGCCCACTGGCAATACACGTGACATTTTGTCAAACAGTGTAAGAAAGCTTTTACAAACTCCATGTGACAGAAGAGGTGAATCCCTCGGTGCACCATTCAATACACTACGCTGAATCCCAACGCATCTGTGGAGGCAGGTACCCTTGCCTAACATACACTTTGACTTCAGAAGAGGAACAATTCATTTTTTCATTGACTGCATTTAAAAACAGACAATGGGTATACATATCCTCCCACAATGAAAACAGTGAAGGCAAAATACTGCTGCAGTGGGGCTGAGATATTAAACTAATGATGTATTCTGGAGTCAAGGTGTATAAGAAGTGGTCTGGGTGGTGCGGTATGGACCATAGACTGTAAAAAAAATGGACGTCATCTTGCTCGGCTCAAACTGAGGTCACCACAAAAACTGCCCCCTCTGCTGGCTGGCTGCAGTACAAGACAAAAACTCCACCTCTCTATTCATTCCATATGGGATGTGGTCAAACTTTAAAAAAGTATTACACCTCGTAGAAACTTTTCTTACATTCGTATGCTGTGGGGATATTTAGATATTATTGGGCTGCATTGTGTTCAGGTCCCCTTTTTTTCTGAAATTTTTCTTTTTTATTAGTTAATAGAGGTTAAAAACTGGGTTTTAAATCCCGTTTAACAATGATTGACAGCTGCCGTTCATGTGTAGTTTTTTCAGAGATAATAAAATACATCAGGAAGGAGAGTAAAGAAGAGCTTCCACTCAGATTTTCCCAGAATTCTCTACTGCGCAGACTCTTGCTACACAATGGTGGCTCCCGTGACAGAGTTTTTTTGGCTTCAAAACCGTATAATGATAAAAGCCGGAGCCACACTGTCCACTCTATATACAGTCTATGGTATGGACATGACATCAAGCCACCTCAGCTAACAACAGCACACATTCAAAGGCGTTGTGAGGACTACCGTTTTGTGATGATTACAGAGTTGGCCAGCTTAGTGTTTTCTCTGGGATAAAGACTCTGTTTCCCATGATCACCATCATCCACTGTCCTAAGGATGTGACTCTTGCCAAGGCTTCTTTTTAACAACACTCTTCTGTGTTCAAGACGTCTTTTTGTAGGGTGCAAAGTGATGAAGTAATATTTATTCATAGTTATTTAGTTCTATTGTTTGACACATGAAGACACACAACCTTCATAAATTCAATTTGAATCATAGTTTAGAGTACAGAAGGTGAGCAGATCGCATGTTTAAAGTGTAATGGTATACCGGGAATACACCAGATACATCTCAGCTCCAGCTGCGTACATCAACTCACACCGACTGTGTGTTGCAGGACACGAGACAGTTGAAGTCAGTCTTCGTTCTGCTGATCCAGCAAAAAATGCCTTTTGAAAAATTCAGCTTTTGTTTCCTGTTTTACATTTTCATTCACAGATTTGGACCTCACAAGCTTTGGAGGATTCATGCTCTGTTGTTGACTGACTCCTATGGTGCTTATCCTACGTGTCATAAAAGAGTAACTACTTCTTTAGGTTTCCTTATATACGCATAGTCAAAGTAATTAATCGGGTTTCGGGGTGGGGGTCATTTCACTACCACAGCATGCATTAACCTTGAAAAGCTCTGTTGCTAATGAACTATACTAAAAAGAAGAATAATGACGTCTTACTACCAGTCTTGGGATCACTCCAGAAATCCACCCTCAAACCACAACCTCGTCTTGAGGTCTTGTTTCTAAATCAAGCCAATCTGGGGATTAAGTCTGGCTGCAAGTCGGTGTAAAAAGAGAAGTAGAATTCATCACACATAGAAGTGAGGATGATGAGAATCAATGAGACTGACTTGCATGGGGTGAAGTCATGGCCTGTGAAGATGGCACGGTTGAACTGGAGGAGGAATTCATGAGTATTGACGGGGGAAGAGTTCAACTACAGGTCACACTGTGGTACACCTGGGGCGAAATCTGATGAAGGCAAGAGAGGAAGTGACTCCGTACATGCAGCGTGAACTAAAGCCAGGCAGAGGTGTTTCATCATCATGCTTTAAAGAGTTAACTCAGATGAGCTCAGCCCCTGTTCGGATTTCTCAGAGCTTTCACTGCTAGCAGGTAGACTGAGGCGAGTTTGAACTTTGAACAATAACTACTTTTAATGCAAAGTTTTAAAACTTGCGAAGCATTAATTTTCAAATGGAATAGTTTAATAGCTGGGCTGCACTTTAGGGATAATATTCAGAGGACGTGTCACTATCAAGGTGTTATGAGGGCCCACAGTGGTGGTCGCCATATTGGAAATGCTGACTGTTTTTCAAACCATCTACTAAATACAAATGCATGTACCATGTGGTAGGTACTGTGTACTGCCTACTGCTTTTGGACACAGTATGTAGGCATATAGGTATGTAGTATGACTGTTCGGTTGGATCTATTTCATAGTATGCTTCACTGGTTCTCAGTTTTGAAAAGTGAAAAACAGGTTAAAAAACAAACAAACAAAAAAATAACTCTTCCACAGCTTCAACTGATGGTTTAAAAAAAGTTAATAAGTGGTTGATATGTACTCCACTTAATTCTGTAGAAGTGAGCAGTCACCTGTGACAGGCAACTCTTATATGACTAGAAGTGAGCAGATTTACCCGTGTTTCTGTCATATCACATGATATGTCATCCATCCTTTACACTGTCAATGGCCATGACCTTCAAGAAACAAATATTAGATGCACACCACAAAACAAACAAAAAAGAAAAAAAGATTGGTTGTTGTCACTGTTTTCAGTAGTCTTTAAAATGCACGTCTTTGCATGGAAATTAAATACATTGTAAACAAAAACAAGCATGGCCGACCTGACACGGAAAATTCAAATTTTTTCCCACAGTCTTTACTTTTTTTGGTTCAGCAATTTTCCATTAAAAATAGTCCCAAGACCACCATCATTCCCTCTTATATGTCCGCTTTCCTGTTGCATTTGGTGTTAGTTGGTTCCTGCAATCTGTTGCAATGTTTCTTCTTCTACATTTTTGTAGATCACGTTTGGTTACGCCAGATTTCTGTCTTGGAGGACGAGATTCAAGATTGGTGGTGGGACAGAATCGTTATGTGTGTGGTGAGCTGTGTTGAGATTACCTGAGCACACCACACACAGTACGATCAAAACTGTTCAATGCCTGATTTTTGATCTTCATGTGTGGGCTCTCTAACATATAAAAAATCACTCAAGATTTACAAAATCGTCACGTGTGACCCCCCCTTTACTTGAGTTGTTTTTCCTTCCTAAAAGTATTCACAGTGTTGTGGTACTCTTCAGCTCTGCACAGGATAGCGCTGTGAAGAAAGCTAATGGCTGATTAAAGTTATTAGACTGTGCATTTACTTACATGTCTTATTAAAATGCATGAATGCACAAAACTCTAGATGAGTTAATTGGGTTATGCAAATACTAATTTAGAGATTAATTGAGTGATTCTGTCAGACGTGTTCTTACACGTCAATATTTAGAGGTGGAAAATTAGCTTAATCCAATTATAATCAAATATTAGTGAGCGTGTAAATGACTTGAATGGCTTTAGACTATTTTATCCTGACAAACATATGGGCTGTAAATTGGAATCTGGAAAAACGAGGGAATGTCGGATGTATCTAATGCAAAATTCACATGTTCACCAAAACATTTGGGGAAAAAATAAATTAATATAAATCACAACACTCTCTTTCCTGTCAGAGCTGTCTTATTTTCCTTAGATGCAAAAGTAGGCCAATTTCCCAGGTGAGCTCCACCGAACAGGATGAAAAGTCTCCTGATTACTCACATGGGTGATTTTCTTCCTTCAGCACACCGCTGTGCTAAACATGACCCCTTCACCTCCAGTTCACCCTCAACAGGCTTCACCTGCCCGCAACCAGAAAACTCTTCCAGTGCTGATTTTAGCTGCATGACATGAAAGGAATTTTCCATGTTATCTGTGTTTTTATTGTTATGTAGTCGGATCAGGGAAGGAGTCAACGCACCAGAGGATAAACAGCTGAGGCACCATGACCCTTTTACATGCCATTACCCAACCTTCACGCACCCATTTCCTCCCCCCTCTCCCTGCCTCCCCGTCATGAATTTTAATCACTTTACAAGCATGACATTAACCTTTTCCTACAGCGAGCAGCCATCACATCCTCTCATGTGTGACCTGTGATCTATCCTGCCCATGGTTAATTTAGGGTGGCAGAGGGTGGTCTCATGCTGGGGGTGAGAGTGAACAAACAAGGCGTGAGACAGGTCCCTTGGCGCCCACCTGAAGATTAAATGCTGAGGCGGAGTACAGGTGGAGGGCAGAAGGTTAGCCTTGACATGCTTGGAACAGAAACACCTGCTACACTCTAAACACCTCTGTGAAATAGATTGTACCACTGTGCTACCACTGGTAGCGTGCTAACACCTTTAGCACCTGACTCATACACAGCAGCACAGCTTTACAGTGTCATCCACCTCAAGAGCATCAAGTCAATCCTGCAAATGAGCTCATCTCCGGCGACTTTGTTTATTGTAACGCCAAGCAACAGAAAAACCTCAGAATTCAAGATCCCAACAGCAGCAAGGGGCTTCGAGGTTCAGATTTATAATCCTCTCATAACGTTCACGCAATAACAGAAGGATTACACAACAAGGTAAAGCCTGGTAAACAACAGACCATGTATAAGTAAACAAAATTGAGGCTGGGGATGTAATTCAGCTGCAAGAGGATGAACTGAGGTGCTTCTTTAGAGTCGCTGAGGAAAAATGAGAGTAAAAGAGACAAGGTCAATCCCTCTTACACAAGTCAACTCCAAAAGGAATACAAGCTGGATATCCACGTTTATGTCAGGATATTACAACTCATTTTGTGTCTTGTTCTTTGATAGAGGTTGGATGTAAATGCTGCCATAATAAATAAATAAATTTAAAAAATCCCATGGGGAAGTGAATGATGACTGCTGAGGTGATGATAAACCTGCTGAATGTAGATTATCCAGACTGCTGTGAGGCAGGATGGATTAATCACAGTTTCAGAGAGACACAGTAAAACTGTGCCATTCCATTCATATAAAACTTGTGTTTTCTTCACAAGGTTCTAAAAAAGAAGAAGCTTGCCTGAGTGAACAGAACAATGGACCTTATTTCTGGTATCTGTGTGCATCTAAAATATCATGTAATACACTGAAAAAAGTGAAACAGCTGTCATTAAGTCAAATTCCAATTTTTAATTGGTCCAACCTAAAATCCTGTTTTTTGTTTTAAACCTGTTTGGTTCAGTTTGCCTGAAAGCAAAAAGCAAACATCTTGGATTAAATTAAAATAATCCTTTTACTGAAATACCATTTTCACTTCAGACCAGAGATTTCCATGTCATGTCACCCTGGTTTAGCCTTAGTTATTCCCATAATGCTTTTCAGCCAAGTCAGTTCAAATTGTATTTTATGTAATTTTTTTAGGTTGGTCCAAAGTATCATTTTTTTCAGCCTATTTTTTGAGCATTTGGAGATTCTCCAGACTGCTGCCTGCATCTGTCTGTAAAGAAGGCATGTGGTGAGATGACAAACAGATATCCCTGTGTGCTGTATCTGCAGTGTGTATAGAGCAGTCTTTACCAAATGAAGGATTGTGACCCAAATTGGCTTCTCAGCCAAATGGACAAAATGGAAAAGATGCTCAAGGACTTCATGAATTTAAACTGGTGACCGATCTATGTAGTTAATCCCTAATCCTGTTTAGAGTTGTTAAAAGTCAAACGCTTCTTTTAAGGGTTTGTACCATCAGTCTGGTACCCCCATAGTAGCTTTACTTGATTCCCAGCACAAAAAATCCATTTTTCTCTCACACTGGTGTTTTTATAAAAACCCTTATTTCAGCTTCTGTCTAAAATGCTGTTTTAGCTGCTGTCTCTTTAAGGCTCCCCGCTGTGATTAGCTAGACCTTTGGAGGCCTGTCTGGGGCAGAGCTATGGGCAGACCCCTTCCACGTGTCATAACCCAGTTAGGAGATCCTTTTGTGAAGACCTCTTCATTCCAAGAAGTCTTATGAGGATCTGGTGCTGTTTTTAGATCGGACGGTTTTGATCAGTTTACAGACAGATTCAGGGATTTCTACAACATATGAATGAGTAGCAGTTTGAAATTTGCTCACATTTAGTATGGACATCAAGCATTGTTACTTCACATCTGTTTAAAGTAGGGGAAAGTACAATACTCCCTCTTTCAAAAATACTGAAATTAAAATAATATCAAAGGTATAAATAATGTTTTTTATAATTGTTATTATTGCTTAAAGTACCACTGATAAAGAATAATTGATGTATGAATGAATATGTGTCCAGCTCTGTAGAAGAAAAGTCACTTCACTTCCTGGTTTGTAGTTACAGTATTGTAGTCCGCAGCAGTGACAAATTTCCGTGGAAAGACTTCGAAGGCTGGAGGAGCTGTCTTATTCAGGTTCACATCTCCAGGGATCAAAGTGAATAACCTGTAGATTAATGGGAAGCCTGTGTTTCCTCAAAGAAAGGTTTCACAGAAACTGTCATCCTGCAGCTGCTGAATGAGGACGCAGCCACATACTGACCTTACAGACATAAATTCATAAAAGCACTGTTCTTCTGATCACACAAGCCAAATCTGAGAGTCAAGATTTGAGCTTGCATGCTGAGCAGTAATTTATAACAGGCTAGGAGTATTTTATGACAATATCAGCCCTTTCATTCTGTGCACAAAACATATTTCTTTCATGAATGCACAGCTGCCATTACAGTTTCCTGAAACCGAATCAGCAGGTATCATCGTGCATTATTGAACAAAAGCAGTCTATCAAAGCTCACTGGCCCCCTTGGGAAACTGGCAGGCTTGTCCAACATGTAACAAACACACAGGTATCTTCTTATTAAAGGAAAGGAAGACTGTGTGTGTGAGAGAGAGAGAAAGATTTCTTTTCTATCTCTGTCTCTCTCCTGGGATCAGCAGGATTGCACTGTGCTTCACAGTAAGCGCTGGCAGTATTAGCAGGAGACAAAATGTGATCAAAACATGTGCCACTCACAATTCCAGAGTGACCACCACCTGCACGAGCTGGTTTTATTATCTGGGATTCAATTCATGCCGGTCTTTATCGCTAACTTCCAGGATGTGCAACGCACATGGAAACCAGCCAAAAAGAGCATTTGGCCTCTTGTACATTCGTGGAGTGGTGTTTGGAGTGTAGGCGATGAGGTAAAGCTACAGGTTAGTGTTTGTATTTTAAAATGTTGTACCCTGAAGGGCTGGTAATGCATTAGCAGAAGAGGTAGGGAGTATCTGCATGTCCCACTCTGCTTTGTAAAATCCCCGCAACATCAGGAGCAGCTCTTCTTGCTTAAGGGAAAGAGAGAAAATGAAAGATAAGGTTTGAAATTACCCCCAACATGAAAAAAAAAGTGCTTCATGTGCTCTTTTCTAAATCTCAGATATGATGCAAAAATAATTTGCAATCTTGATATTTATGATTAATTAGAGTAGTTTAATTTGCTCTTGGACACCAACATGCTTTAGCAATTCAACTAACTCATGTTAAGTCATCTCAATGATAAGAAGCATAAAAAAAACCCATAATGGAGCAATATCATTGAGTAAATGAAGAATAGTGGCAGCCAGTCTGACCCTGATGTTTGGTTGGTTACTGATCTTTTGTCCTAATTGTACTTGTCTAGACAAAAACATGCTTTACTAGCAGAAAAAATGTGTTATTTCACCCAATAGAAGTTACAGACAGAAAACACTTCAGCCCAAACAAAAACAAAAGCGTAAAGGTCAGTAATCAGAAGCATGCAGGGATAAGCAACACACTGAACACCATCTCATCAGCTGATGCCCTTTCAAAAGGTAAAACTCACCACAGACAGCAAGCGATGGCTGACTGACTCCATAGAAACTCGGAGATAAAAAGATATTTGACACTGTGGCATTTTAACACCCTGTGGCAATCTCTTAAACTCCTCTGAGGGAGACAGCTGTCGATTTGTGGGAAAAGTAAAATAAAATAGTGCTACAAGCTCTGAAAGAGTGAAGAAAGTGATTCAGAGGGAGAAGAGAAAGGTCTGTCATCCTATAGACAATCTGATCAGTGGATAATGAACCATTTGTACATTTTTCACAGTAGCCCATCAACACTGACAGAATTCATCACACGGATGGTGGGGCCCAAGTCAGACATTACCACAGTGCCAAAATAAATATTTAAAAGACTTTCTATTTCTATTTCATGCAGGAATTTTACTCAGAAAAGGTCTGGGTACGGGGTCGAGGAGAAAATTTGAGCTGTTTGTATTTATAGAAAAACAGTAGAGTGCTCTCTGTTTGATTGCTTTTGCACAATGTTTGTATTAAAACTAACACTTGACTCAGGCATAACTGTTCATTCAGATCTAACATAGGATCCACACCAGCCGTGGGGGACCTCTTCCTCTAACCAGTGATTCCATAATAAAATAGTACATTAAAGCTGTAAGAGTTAATGACCCTCATTATTGAATAATGGCTGGATAAAAAGAGAAACATGGTCAACTAACAACCTTTGAAATTACTAACCAGCGCTCTGATTCTCCGTTGTCTAGTTGTTTGCTGCCCCTCACTGTCACTGACTGTCTCCTCTCTCCCTGTAATGAGTTTCGTCAGAGCTACAGGGCCCTTTGTGAGGGGCCCTTATCATGCCAGTCAGCCCAGCACTGGATATCTTCCCTAATTAAATTGAAGCCAGCTTGGCAGGTGTCTGCATAATGAAAGACCAGGGACTTGTGCTTATTTCCACCATGCTGGGAAGGCAGTGACTCATGAGGTCCAGCTATTTGCATAATGAGCAGAGGAAAAGTGAGAAAGCCCTCTGAGAGAGGTCAGAATAATGTAGCTGAAGACCACAGGTGAGAAAAGGCTACCGAGCGATAAGAAGGATGTGGGGGATGGAGGGGTGCCAAGCATCACTTTAGCAGCAGAGGAAAACAGGCGGAGTGAAGCTTGGTTTTAAGGCTGCTGGGCTGTTGTAACAACCTGAAAGACAACCAGTCCACACATCCATTATCCCTGCTGTCAGTCTGTGAATGAGACACACTGTCACTCCAGCACCTCTGTGACCTACATGACCCTGTTCCTGTGTCACGGCAAGTTGGTTGATCGTCTTGTTAGAATGCCCCTTGTTAGAAAAATACTGAGTAGAGGGGAGGAAAAGTACAATAACATGATTCTACTGTTTGACCAAAAAGTTAGCTGTTAAATTTTTTGGGACATTAGTCTTTTTCAACAAGAAGAATACTTAATTTAAATATATATATATATATATATATAAATATACAGTGTTTAACAAATTCATTAGACCGCCACCCAGTGCAATGTGTACCATTACTGCCCTAAATTGAAAGAATAATTCTGATTATCTAAATATTTTTATGCTTGTGTAATGGTTAATCCATTATGCATGCTGTGCAAGCTCTTTAATCAAATTGTACTTACCATATTTGTTCTGAATATAAGACAATCAATGTTTTATCTGGGAAATCCCATTAGAAAAAGTGGGGTTTGTTTTATTTTGGGGACTAGGCTTACAACAGCTGCACCATCTTCTCTCTCTCTCTCTCTCTCTCTCTCTCTCTCTCTCTCTCTCTCTCTCTCTCTCTCTCTCTCTCTCTCTCTCACTCTCACTTGTCACGCCACAAAACCTCCCAGAGGGCTGGAAGCTGAAACTGCATTAACAAAAGTTGTTTTTTTCCTCATGTTTCTTGTGGTGGCTGTGACATTATTTTCCCTGACCCTCTATTTGCTATACACAGTGTGTTTTTCTGCATGAATGTTCTCTCATGTGTTGAACGCATCAGGGCAGAACTTTGCTGTGTGGAATACAGAGAGCTGAGGAGAGTTGTAAATAATGGCTGAATAATGACATCCTGTCATGTAAATAAAATAAACAGTATATGGCATTTAAGTCTGTTAAATAAAAGAAAGTTTAGACTTTATCTATAAGAGAGGAAACCTTAAATTAATTCTGCTGTGATTTGGATATAAAATAGAGATAGTGATAGAAAATAATATTAACTTGACTTCCGTTGAGGGCCATTGTTATAAGATCTGTACTATATGGCACTATGCTGTTATAAAAACAAAACAAACAAAAAAAAACATCTTGCCTTGTTTTATATTGATTTTTAATCAATGTTTTATTGGAATTTTCAAATAAAATATTCTTTGTGATAAAAATCCAAAAATCTCTTTTGGAAAAAAGGGGGTTGTCTTATATCCAGGATCATCTTGTATTTGATCAATGTGGTATTTAGAAGAACCTCATGGATCTTTTTTGGGGGCCCTGTCACACCGGCACCACCACTGGGTACTGTTAAACTGTCTCTGAGCTTGTGTGACCAAAAGTTCCCTGGTGATCTCAGTGTTGGTGTGATATAAAACTAAAACTTAGCCTCTTTATTGAAGACCTGTGGTACAGGATTGACCTCGCTGAGGCGGGGGACTTGATCCCCATGCACACACTTTAAACCCAGCATGGTGTTTGTTCTACAGGCACAGCAGAGAACTTTGCATTCGTGGGAGCAACAACCCTTCTGTTTATCTGCCACTATCTAGTGCAGGCTGCACCTAATTAGCTGTGGTTTGGTGGGAAAATTGCATGCATAGAGATTTCTGAAATCTCCCCACATTTATTCAGTGTGAAATCTTAATTGCTTGCTTGTTTGGGAATTATTAATAGGAGTGCCACAGAGTACCAAAACAGGCAGGCTACCCTCACAGAAGAACACAGAGAGTCAAAGTGTCTCCAGAATAATGAGCAAGAAACCAACGATAACACAGCTCTGTGTCCCGTCTTCGTACTGCATCTTTCTTCATTAATCAATAATGACCAGCTAACAAGACAACAACTTTTAGTGGGAAATGAAGTGTTTTCCTCCTTTCCTTATTTGTTCTATGGGAAAATAACTGAGCCCTTCAACTATTCAGGGTGTGCTCAGTTTGTTTTTGGCAGAATAACAAAGCCACGCAGCGTAACGATAACAAGGAAAGAGGTCGATTTATTCCCACTCCAGACAAAAACATTTGTAGACTGTGTCTAGGTGCTAACACACACTCTCACACACGCAGAGGCAAGACAAACACATTAACAAGCAACACACTTGTTACTTCCTTGTAAAAACACATTTTCAAAGTGTCAGTGAGTCACGTATAAACAATTCATTTTAAAATGGCCTTCTGTGGCGCAAATTCTAATACTGATGTGTATTTTTATCCATTTTTTTCATAATGGAATAAATAATTCATGCTTTCCCACATTCAGAAAACTGATTCTCCATACTAAAGTTTTAGAAATCATTAGAGTAGGAGAAACGCCTTGTATAAGTCTGTCAAAGTCATGGTTTAATTTTGAACTTAAAAACGACGTTCAGTTGTCGCTGCATGTTGTGAACGCAGTGGGGTTTGTGCTGCAGTGGAAATTAGCCCAGTTGGAGAACAGATTAACACACTTTCTATGCACAGTAGAGCTGACACTTACAGCCTTGTGGTGCAGCATCCTCAGGCCTGGTGAGTATGCATTGTTAGTCTCGCAGTGGGACATGAGAGCAGAAAGTGGCAGCTAAAAAAACAAGAGCCCAGAGTGGAAGTTATACATGAGTCTGACTTAATGGCGATTTAATGTCCCTCTAAGTGAGGGAGCATTATCTCCACTGATGCTAAACGTGATCATTCCTCTGCATTGTGGTTTCATCCAGTGGTAAATGATCTACATATTTAATTGCATCAAGAAGTCACAAGTTGATTTGAAATCAATCAATGAAACCAATTTTCAAAATGACCTCAAAACCGGTAAAAAGGTGTCACATGGTCAGTACACACATGTATAAACCACGAAATGATTACAGACCACACAGAAGAAACAGCATAAAGAAAAGAAAGACACCTTTTGAACTACATTGGCAGATTTTATCTCTGGTTTCACTGGCATGTTTCTGCTTTATTGGGTCTTTAAGCGTTTTCCTTATCTAACCTTTAAAGCTTTAAAGGGATTCATTTCTTACATCTTTAATTGATTTATCTGCTCCTTTTGTCTGCTTAAATTTCAATCAATATGACTTTGGGATGTGATAAGATTGGTAAGTGGATAGAATAACAGACATTTTCTCAGTGCACCGGTGGAATCAATGCTTTCACACTGCCGACACGTCCGTGTGTACGTCTGCCCTTTGCTCTCTCTGTGTTTCATGGTTTCGGTGTCAAAAGCTCTGGCTGTATCAGTGACTGTGCATAAGAGTCTCTTGATTTTTTTTGTAAGAAATTGTGCTTTCTACTCCCCCCTCTGCTTCTCAGGCAAACAATCTCACAGTCAGCAGCAGCGATCAGCAGAACGATACTGCAGCTCTGTCTCTGACTTCCTTTTTCTGTCTTTGTCTTTCCCCTCCGGCTCATCTTTTCTCAGCACTCGATGGGTGGGAGGCAGAGACGTTCAAACCATGAGTCTGTTCTTAGTCACACTGCAAAATTGATTGAAAACGGAGAAGAATTACGGGAAAGTTAAATTATATCATTACAGCATTTATCTGGGAGGCATTTCTGCTGCTGATGCAGCCCGACAGAGAATGGGAGCAACACCAGAACAGACAGGAAATGTGAAGACAGTTTGCTGTTGTTTTAATAAACAAGGAGCATGATAGACATTAAGGAAAAAACATCTGCAAAAAAAAAAAAAAAAAAAAAAAGAGTACAACCCAAATGCTTGTGAAAATGAACCAATTTGCGATCTTGTACCATGTGAGACTAAACACACGAGTGTAATGACATCAGTTTAATAAAAACACCAAGATGTGACTTATTCAGAGACAGTCAGCATGACCACATTTTGTCAGCACTGTCCTGGCTTTTGCCCTCTGCTTTTTTTCCAATGAGACCACTGTTAATGATTCATTTGCCACAGAGTGTCAACTTCTCAAACTGTCCTTTTTCTTTAACTCAACCAAATATTGATTGCCTCAAGGTAGCAATACTTCAACCGTCGTTTCTTCGTCGTTTCTAGGCATCGTCATGAAATTGTCATGCTGACTGTTGATGGATTAGAGTAAAGAAGCAGAAACTCACTTGTATGTAATGGAAGACACCACTGGAGCAAAGTGTCTTCATGGGCCTGATCTCACCACAAAAACTTGCACAACTCTGAGAAGATGTTTCCAGTTAACAGATACCGTTTTTTCTTTTTCCTTTTTTTTTTTTTTTTTTTGCTGTGAGTTTACCAACAATGCAGAAGTTTGTCTTTTATGCACATTGTTTGTATTATAGTGTATATCTGTCTCATTTTTGCAGAGTCTTCTGCAAAAAAAACAGAATATAGACAAACTGGAAACTGCCATCTAATCCAAGAATCATTGTGTTTGTAGCAGCAGCTAAAGAGAGTCCTAGAGGCTTTCGTGAGAATAGAAGAACATGGCTGTTTCTCAAAATGCATACTTCCGCATACTTCTGGACTTAAGGACTTGTGATACCTCATCAATCAAAGACAAAGTTCTGATCCAATTTAAAGTCCGCATCAAATCAGGTTGGCCGAAGTACCGTGATGTGGACTCGCCCCGCCTCTTTTACCAACTCTGACTGCTGGATGTAACTTGCGCAGACTTTTCACAGTTACAGTCCCACAATGCAATTTGCACCATCCAGCAGAAAATTCAAACAATGGTGTAGACGAAGACACTCAACTGTTAGTAACGGTTGCTGCCGTTCTGAAGTAGTCTTCGTGACCTTTAACCTTTGCAGCACACACAGGAGCTGTCATTTGTC
Source organism: Labroides dimidiatus (assembly GCA_030710495.1). Taxonomy (NCBI): domain Eukaryota; kingdom Metazoa; phylum Chordata; class Actinopteri; order Labriformes; family Labridae; genus Labroides; species Labroides dimidiatus. The sequence goes on along the minus strand of CM061162.1, from coordinate 11,761,380 downwards.
ATTGTAGTGTAGCTTTCGTTCCAGATAATACAGTGTGGCATTTAAGGGCCAATCTGAGGACAGCGGCTGTAGCACCGACTTCACTAAACCGTTTGGATCATGCTGCAGACAGTCGGGACAGAGTGTGTGTGTGTTGGGGTGGGGGTGGGGGGGCGGAGAAGGACACAGAATAGATCAAGAATCTCCTTCAGTGTTGTATGTTGTAAACAGGGTTGTGTCTTGTAGTGCAAATTGGATGTTGTTAAAGCAGAAATCAATGGAAGAAGCAGGGTAAGTTTCCATCCAATATAGGACTTGGGTCAATCTCAATGAGATCTTGATCCAACTCAAAAACCAAGATAGTGGAGAACTTCCTGGTATTACATAACCTTTAGGTGAGAAGGAGGAGTTTGATGAGATGAAGTCAAGTCATTGCTGTAAATTATTCAGAGTTCAGTACAAAGAGGAAAAGAAAAGCCTGCGGCTGTTTGATATCTGCTGCTAAAGTGACACCATATCTCAAACCAACTCTCTTTACCCTGCTGAGCCTTCGAACCTGTAGACAAGATGCCAAAACCAAGCATCAGGTTCCCTCCTTACTGACTGATGCTGAAGAGCTGCTCCACATGTCACATCCCCTGTTTTATCTGTAACTGCCTCACCACACCAAGCACGCAGGCAGGGTAACAGCAGGCTTTCTAGCTACAGTTAGAGCTAAGAAATAATCTCCCCCAGCAACCAGTCCCCAAAACAAACAGGAGTTATTTTTCAGGTAGCTGTCAGAGGGCTATTGGTAAGATAATGGCTTCTAAATTAGTGAGAAATATCAGAGTTTGAATGTATTTATGCTGGGATTAGTTACCCATGATGTAGACCTTCCCACATAAGACGAAAAAGCTGAGGAGCTCTTCTATTTTTCATCACACAAACCCAAAACCTGCATTTAACAAGTCAGAGTTCGCATCACCAGAGAGCATGAGAGGAGGAAGCTGCAGAGTGATCGATGCCGTCACATGTAAAATGCAACAAAATGTTGAAACATTTGTTATGAGCTCAAAAAAAGTTTCTCACACTCATGACCGACAGAAAAGTTAGCTTTTTAAGCTTCTTTCCTGGGCTCCTGTGCCCCCCACAAGACGCTCAAGTTTCATTTCCGGCTAACTTGATAAATACGGTAAGGTGAATGTTTCTCAAGGATGAGGCAACACAAACTTTTCCCTGCAAAACATTGCACCACAGGGCTGCGTTTCACTGCATGCAATGGCTGTCTTGAAATGCATTTGTTCTGCAAAGTAATCTCTGGAATAACCAGAACGATTTGCATACACTAGGATGAACTGTGCACATAAACTCTGATCAGAAATTAATCTGCTGTGTCAAAAGACAGCCTTGGGATTTTAAGTATGAACTCAGTCTCAAACCTCATGACCTGGAACACATTAAACAGTCTCCACCAAAGTCTGAGTGCTGACATTAATGACACTAAAAGTCACGTGAAGCAGTCAATGAACTTGAGCATGACCGACTTGTTTTAATAGTCAGAACACACACAGTGCCCGTGCACCTTGGTGGCCTTTTTAAATGTAATTAAGTTCCAAATTTATTCATTGACTTCAAGAGTGAAGAAACACAGAGGACACAGAAGGTTGAATGTGGAAGCGCACAGGAAAGACGACGATACTTCTCAGAAGAACACGAGACAGGTTATGAGTGATTGGCTTGGAACTGAAACAGAGTGTGTGTGTGTGAATGTGTGTGAATGTGTCTGAGCAGAACAGCCTTGGATACAGAGCAAGGATTAACATCTCTCCACAGTCAGGGATCAGTGTGAAATTACGACGGTGTGCCATAGTAATTTTCACTGCAGTGGGGCCGCCTCCTCTGGGGTGTGAAATTCTCACCAGAAACCTGATTCAGGGTGTCTGTTTCACTGGCTGCAGAGATCTTTTCTATCTTAGGTACACTGGCTTACAACAGTTTTAGTCCTCACATTCTTCTTTTTTTTAGGTAGTTGACTCTATTTTAAGGATTTAAGCAAACAAATATCAAAATATTTGAGAACCTAAGCTGTACCCCTGAACCCCTGAGACAAGTTTGTGCATTAAAAGTATGGAGAGGAACCTTTTAGTATTTTTTATGATCTGGTTCACAGTTTATCTCTCTGTATTCAGTGACATGTTGATGGCAGAACAATTTCAAGACTTTGGAATTTGATGATTATAGAAATTAAACACTTCCAGAGTCGTTTCCATACAGCAACCCAAAACAGGCTCAGGTGCACTTCCATCTCTATCTGGACTGAGGTGATGGGATTGATTTGGCCAAACCAAGAAGAGTAAGATGATCTTAATTGAGAGTTTTGATCTTACCAATGGAGAAACTCTAAGTATATATATATATATACAAACAAAGCTCCATAAGCAGACAGATGTGAACATTTAATATGACGCAACCACTAATGTTTAACAGAATTAAACTCTATCTCCAGCTCCAGCTATTCATAAAACTGACAGGAAATGAAAACAGTGGAGGCATTTTCAGCATGTGTCCATCACATGTAGGCAAAGATTCTTTGACTCTGATGAAAAGAGGACAATGTTGTATAGGCTGAAGTGCACTTCTGAGAGGACAGTTTGAGCCTGAACAAATAAAGCACAAAGTAAACTCTTCCAGTCTTTTTTTGTTCAAGCCAAAGAAAACAGGTTTGCAGGTGTGAGTGCATCCTTCAAAGGAATCTACCAGTGAAGCAACAGCAGATCAGGTTGAACTTTGTAACCAATCAGCCGTTGCTTCTCTTCTAAGTTTATTTACTCCCCCATCTGCAGTTTTTCTCTCCATTTTCCTGTGATCGTTTGCTTTCTCTTGCTCTGATCTGCCTTTTAGTATGTCCTTGTTATAGTCAAGTGGCTCTCTCTGCCAGAACAGGTGACACAGTGGAGGCCTGCAGGAGAGGGCTAATGAGGTGCCCTGCCAGTCTAAAGCCTGGCTCCTCATCTGGCCTCTGCAGCAGGGGACTGCAGAGAACAGTAGGAACTGATGCACCTGTCCTCCACTACTGACATCTACACGTGACACAGCAGGCTCGTGATACCAAAGCCCTCAAAAGAGTTAAAAAGCAGGGTTTATGTTTTCTATGCAACAGCAAAGACCAGTGGCCCCTGTCCCTGGCCACTTCCACCAGCTCCTCTAGGGGGGATACCGAGGTGTCCCCAGGCCAGCAGAGAGATATAATCTCTCCATCATGTCCTGGGTCTACCCCAGGGTCTCCTCCCAGCTTGGCATACCCGAAACACCTCCCCAAGGAGGCATCCTCACCAGATGCCCAAACCACCTCATCTGGCTCCTCAATGTGAAGAAGCAGCACCTTTACTCTGAGCCGCTCCCGGATGTCCGTCCTCTGAACCCTATCTCTAAGTCCGAGACCAGACACCCTATGGGGAAAGCACATTTCAGCTGTTTGTATTCACAATCTTGTCCATTCGGTCTCTACCCACAGCTTTTGACCACAGATGAGGGTTGGAACATAGATTGACCGGTAAATTGAGAACCTTGCATTCTGGCTCAACTACCTGTAGGGCCTGTAGATTCACTCTGTCACTGCATTGAACAGATCAGTGTGTGGATGCAAAACAACTTCCTCCAGCTAAACGCAGACAAAACTTACATCATTGTGGTTTAGCGCCAAAGTACATCTCTGACATGTTAGAGCCATATGAACCAACTCGGACTCTGAGAACCACAGGGAAGGGTTTCCTTCTGATGCCAAGAATCAGGACTAAACATGGTGAGGCTGCGTTTGAGTTTTATGCTCCTAATATCTGGAATAGTCTTCCAGTAGATGTGAGACAGGCCTCAACTCTGACAACGATCAAATCCAGGCTGAAAACAGTTTTGTTCAGCTTTGCATACAACTGAAAGTATTTCATCTGCACTCCTCCTTTTTAAATTAATTGTTTATTTTAATGGTTTATGGAATGTTTTTATTTTATTCTATTCTATTTTTTTTTCTAATCTTGTGATTTTATGTTGCTGTAAAGCACTTTGAATTGCCTTGTGTATGAATTGTGCTCAACAAATAAACTTGCCTTGCTTTGCCTACCTCTTCACCACAAAGGACTGGTATAGTGTCATCATCACTGTCATCGTCTTCCTGATGCATCTGTCAATCTCACTTGTGAACAAGACCCAAGATACTTAAACTCCGCTTGGGGCAAAGACTCTCCCATGCCCTAGATTGGGCAGTCATCACTTTTCCAGCTGAGAACCATGGCCTCAGACTTAGAGGTGCTGATCCTGCTTGTCCTCACAATTCAAGATTCATTCAATTCAGATTTCATGCCTGTCGATTGTTTTCAGCCTCCTTGTTAAAAAAGAACATTTAAGGTAGTGTCAGTCAGAGTGAGCAGGACATTTGCAAGAATACTTATGTTGACATTTCTGTAGATGTCCACCTCCCTTCCTTCTGAGCCTTGCAGCTTACGCAACTTTAAACATAAATTAGCACTGCAGCTAATATCACCCCCATTAATGGTCCACGGTCTAGAGCATCATCAAATTATAAAAGCCTTCCCTCTGTGCTTGAACTGGTTTTACATCATGATCGGTTTTGATATCATTTGTGTTCAGATTTCTTAGATTTCTTCCTTGTTATCTGTGAACATCTGACAGCCATCCAGTTGGTGAGATATATCTTGATGACACATTTCCTCTCCAGCTTTCCTTTCCAACACGAATTTCTAATAACATGTTATTCATCAGTTTATTTATATTTCACACATTAAACAACAAATAACAGAGGATGACCCAAAGTGTTCTGAACGTTAGAGAGATGGTTAAGAAGTAGAATCAGTTCAACATGAAAAACAAAGGGACAATTACTAAATTGCTGCCAGATGTTGAAAGTGTCTGAGGTACCATTTTCACTCAACTGAGGCTGCTTAAGCCAACTGGTGTGCCATATTTAAGAGGACTGTTTCTATTTATTCATAATAAGCAGACTTTGGTGGTAGATAAGCGGCGGTGGAGGAGAAATCTCCAGCCAATACACCGAGCTATTACTGTGAGCACATCTGCTCCTGTTGGATACCTGTCAGCCTGACAGATTTGTTCTCTATTGAACAGTCAGGGCTTCATGGTGATCCTCAGGGCATAGAGCTGGGGCTCAATAGCTTCCACATTAGCACATTATATTCCCTTCTCGTCTTTCCCTGTCGGCAACCCACTGATGAAATTAATGGAGTCAAAGCCAGTCCTCAGGAAGAAGCGAGAGGCAGGGACCAAGTGAAATTAGCCTGTCTCTAATGACTTCAATGAGGCATTAGAATGACTGACTCTTACTCAGTTTGAAAGACCATAAACCCAAGAAAAAAAATACATAATTCCCCCAAATTATTTAAAGGGATAAGGCTGTCCTTGTCTCATTACTTTAGTTTCCAGAATATCTGCCTGTACTTTTCTCCTTCTCAGGCCTGAAAACTTATTAATATTAGGATGAAAAGTGAAGTATTAATGGTTTATTCTGCATGTGTCAATCACAACACTGCCAGCATCAGGTGTGTATTATTCACTCCTCCAACTGACTGCAGGTCTGTCACCCAGCCCGGGCAAGCAAGCATGCTGGGAAGTGGGTCACTGACAACACCGTCTGTCTCTCACACATATGCTTCAGGAGCACCTGTCTAACCCGAGGAGATGCGTGACACCTCGATGAAGAAATGTGCAGACAGTGTCAAAGTGTGCAACAACGCTACTAGAATCACTGCAGTTTTTTTTGCTGTGTGGAGGTGCAGCAAGGTGACAGTTTGTGTTTTCCTATGATGGAGCACGCTGGCAGAGCGAGGAAACATTTGTGATGATCCAGAGGCCAGTGAGGGAGGTTGGCCAGGTGACGGTTCTCCGGCTAAGTCAATACTTGGGTGATGAAGCGAGACTGAGGTACTCTATAGGAAGCAATCAGGCCAATTGCCAAGATAAAAAGCCTACCCTGAGGATCAATGTGTGCTCTCTGTGTTGGTTTACACACATGACTGCAGAGCAAACGTGCCAGATTAGAGGTAGCAGCGTGGTCTTTGGCAATATTTTGGAGAACTTCTCGCCAAAGCAGTACCTCAGTGGTGTGTGACACTTTAACCTTGTGCACTAAGCAAATAAGATGTAGCTTCTTGGGAACTGACTGATGCTTTCATGCAGATTAAGAGAGCCAGCATGGATCAGTTAGCATGCTAACAGGCACATGAACTTTTCCACAGCTTTAGCTTGTGTTTTCTCAGTCAGTAGGCACTTCCATATGCTGCAATCTGAATTTAAAGAAGCAGTGTCATTTCCTCTGACAAGGGTCATTTCATGGCTTATTGCCTCTCTTTTGTTTTTCCTCGCAGTGGAGAACTCGAGCCATTTACTCGGCTGATATAACACAACAGCAAACAGCTGTAATGGTGCCGCAAATGAAATGTATTTGCAAACATCCTGATCATCAGTCAGACACCTTTTGATTTCCTTCGAGCCATAAAGTTCAGATCTCTGCCCTCATCAAAATTCCTATTATGGATATTTGGAAGCATTAGTCAGAGAGCTATATGGAGATAGGATGAGCATTTGCGAAGGTAGGCCACATGGGGATCATCGGGAGACGTTGTAAATTGGACAGTTCAGAACACGTTTTGTTCAGAATCTGTTGAATAATGCAGCGCTGTGGTTGCCGAGCCGAGATTGTTTTGTTGTTATTGTCACCACATGTGGTTGCTTTTGTTACAGTGCCAAGCATTGTTGTGCTCTGTGAGCTGCTGACTCAAAATGGGTCAGGAAAAGATCCAGTTTCACTGAAAAACTTTGGAGAGTGGAAAACTTTTAAAAAAGTGTTCTCATGTAGGAATTGGCACTTTCATTCATTATGTGATCGATACAGTAGATGACAGCAAACATGGCTCATGCTAGGAGCACACCGTGTCTGGTCACAGCCAGAGTGCTCTGCCACAGCTAAGATAACAGAACCAGTCTCATAATGTAATGTTGCATTCCCTTGAGGGGAGACACCAGCAGCAATTCTTATTATCTGCTCAACTCACCACTCATTCTGTCTGTTTTATTCCTCTACCTGAAGGATAATTCTTTATCGTTTTCACTACACACAAGCAATATTCACTTCACAGCACATCAAGAGTGAGTTGTGGTTTAGTGTCTTTCAGATGTTGATGGAACCACTAATGACCTGCAGTCCTACAGTTGCTTGCTTTGCTTGTTGACAAGGAGTTGACAAACAAAATAACAATACCACCAGAGACAAACATTCAAGTGGGGACAAGAGGAGGCAGCATCCATACTTTTATCTTTTCATACCACATAATTCAGTGTATAAATCACACCTTCAACACCTCAATTTTGAACTGATTTTTTAACTGCTCAGTCTCTGCCCTGCTCAGGCAGTCCCGTCCACTTTAAGACCAGCCACAGAATCAGCAGCCTTTTCCACTTCATCCTCCTCTTCCTCATCCTCCTCATCATCTTCCCCATAGGTATCCTGTTGGTTTTTGCCCCCAGATGCTAAGTTCTTCCAGTAATCATCGTACCCTCCAGATGCTCCTTCATAGTCATCACCATCATCAGCACCAGCCTGGTGTCCAAACTTCAGCATGTGAGTGGACATGCTTTGGTCTCCAGGTTTCATGACCACATTTGCTCCGAAAATCTGGAACAGTCTTCCAGAAGATGTGAGAAAGGCCTCAACTCTGACAAAGTTCAAATCCAGGCTGAAAACAGTTCTGTTTAGCTTTGCATACGACTGAAAGTGTTTTATCTGCACTCCTCATTTTTAAATCAATTGTTCAATGTTTTTATTTCATTTTATTCTATTTTTTTTCCTAATCTTGTGATTTTATGTTGCTGTAAAGCACTCTGAATTGCCTTGTGTATAAAATGTGCTCAAATAAACTTGCCTTTAATTATGTCTGAAATGTTGGCTGTGTCCTTAAAATCAAATCAACCAATTAGCCTGAATGAAATAATTTACCAAAAAAATTAACCTGCAATTTTCTTTTTAAATGGTTGTCGACTGACTGGAATTGGCCATCTTTTAGAGCTGTGGGTGGTAACTATCATATTAAATATGCAGTTATTAAATCTGTTAAATGCATCATCCCCTGTGCTCCTTTTGGTGTTCCACCTTTAAAGGAAAAGCTGCCCATTAAATCAAATCAAACGAGGCTTCAAATAATGGAAACTATTTTCAGAATATCCCTCACAGCTGTCTGTGTCCTCTGAAGCTCTGAAGCCACATTTGAAAGCTTCTGTAATATGCTCATCCTGCTGTGTTTCCCATAAAACACTCAGTCAAGCGTTCTACAGTCTGGTATCTGCATAGAAGTTACTAACCTGGGAGAGATGCAAAGAAAACTGACAGAGGAAACTTTTTCCTTACAACAGCTTCCCGTTGTCATTTTGAAAGAGGATACTACACATTTGTTGTGGAAACTCTATGATTATAGAGTTTGTGCACCATATCACTTCCCTCTCATTTTTATGGTCTGCCAGAAATCATGACAGAGTTTATTAAAGCTGGTGTAGTGGGAAGACATTTGGGGGCGAGACTTCCAGGTCCTGTCACAACTGTCTGCCAAAGGCTGTGACAAAATGTCCAGAAGTTTCCTTCTCTTTTTGTCTAGTATAATTGTCACATATTCTACTTACTGACAAAAATCCCTTTCAGCACTTTTTGTCATTTCTTGAAACTTTCGCCAAGGAGCTTCCATCCTTCCACAGATCTCCATCACTGCCTCTTAAAAAGTCACGACTCCATTGAACTCCCAATGACACTTAAACACACTTACTTATTAATCCCACCCCATCTGTGTTGTCAGCATAACGCAGCAGCGGTTTTCCCTTTACTCTACTTGAAGAAACCAGAGATTACTAAAATGCAGCCAGATGTTGGATGTGTCTGAGGTACCATTCCCGCTCAACTGAGGCTACCTCAAGCCAACTGGCATGGCATATTAAAAGGAAGTGGTTCTATTTAGTCAGAATAAGCAGACTTCATTGGTAGACGAGCAGTGGTGGAGCAATCTCCATGACTGCTAATACACAGAGTAATTACTGTACACACATCTGTTGCTATCCTGACCTGACAGACTGGTAGATTCACTGTCGGTTGAGGAGTTCTTGATGGTGATACTCAGGGCACTGAGCTGGGGTTCACTACACTCTAAAACATAGTAAGTTGACCACACACACACACACACACACACACTCACCGGCCACTTTATTACATACACCTTTCCAACTGCTCGTTAATGCAAATTTCTAATCATTCATTCAAACATTATTCACTCTTTGGGTTCCTACAAACATTAAGGATTTAGATGACATGAATAATGTGATTATTAATTTCTGCCCATTTTACTCGTGCCTTCTTTGTCTTACTTTTTAAGAACATGACAATACGTCCTGCAAGTACATTGGCATTGCAGCAGAGCTGGACCATGGTCCGGACCCATACCCGCTGTGGGTGCTGTTACTCTGTTCAAGGCCACCGTAATAAAAAGCAAATACCACAACGTAAATGAGTTGTACGTAGCAGAGTCCGCACCATTATAGTGGGCAACAACTTAGTTACTAATAATACTGAGTAAAGTGACCACTGCTGCTGTATGTGGAATTGCCCGAAAATGTTCCAGAAGTGAATGAAGCGCAGAGTAGATCAGAGATTTCCCATATTGCTAACTCTTGTTTTTAACAATAATAAATTCATTTTAAAGTCTGATCTAACAACAACAGTCACTTTTGGTTTGACAACTCAAAGATATAACCAGCATTTTGGGCTTACAATAGTAAAAGAGTTACTTTTTTAACTAGCAAGGGTAAGTGTGTTTGTTCATTTAACTGATGAACTGCTCAAATCTCTTGGAAACATAAGCCAGAGCTGCACTTTGCGTCAATTGAACATTAGCTATGCTGTTTTGCTAGCATAGCTGATCAACTCAATCTACACAACAACAGACCTTTGTTCTTGTCACACTAACTGAAACAGTTTCCAGGACTGATCATTACTATCATCAACTAAAGAAAGTTGCAGACATGAAAAATAATTTGAAACCAAAAAAAAAAAAAAATACTGGTAGAAGAATTGTATGTAAGTGTCATCTAGCTGGATGTTTAATTGAGTGTGATGGCATTGTTATCACATTTTGCACTGGAAGATAAAATATCATCACTGTAAAATACCCCCCCACCCCCACCCATCAGTAACTGCTGTGGCTTTTTGCTGCATTGCTTGTGTAGTCTGGAAAACAGATGCTACCCAAACTCCAGGTCGCGGCAGTTACCCCAGCCATTATTCATTCCTAATCATGTGCTGAAGAGTGAGAGTGACAATGGCCCAGCTCATTAAGTGATTATGAAGTTGAGGCCACGGGGTCAGATCAAGGTCGTCCGTATGCTGTGGTTGTAATCAAGGTGTTGAGTCGGCCAACACGGTGCAGGAGCTAAATTGGAAAATCACATCCAATTAAGTCTTGAAACAGAGGCTTCAGACTGTTCAGTCAGGTTAATAAGATCACAGTGACAACGTGCAGAGTAAGTAGCAGACAGACAACAGAGCTGTAAGTCTGGTTGTAAATGATAACACTACAAAAAGAGGCAGTTCAGCCATTGAGGTTCCCCCATGGGACTAAGTTAAATCTGCTGTCCATAACTTGTTTCTTCTTTATCAAAGACTGAGCGCGTCATAGCCAAGAATCCCTTTGACTTCTGCACTAGACTGTTGTTTCTGTAGCTCTGTTACATACAGCTGCTTTTTGTATGTACAACAAAAAGAACTGAAGAGTTTGAGTTTTCATCATCTGAATTGGTCTTATACTATCAACACAAAAAAAATCTAAAAACACCTTTTTTTGGTTGTATTAAAAGGCTTATAAAATTCCTGTGAATAACTTTTCTTCATGCATGAAGTAAACTGTTTCAGTGTCTCAGGAGATGCTCTCTCTTTGAACCATCACTGTTGTGTAAAAAGTCAAATGTTCATGCAACTGGAAACAGTAAGACGATCTCAAATCATTGCGCAAACTCTGGTACATTTCTTTCAATACAGGCCTTCAGAAATTATACACGTAATAAGCAGGTGGAGATGACAGATATATCTAAACACAGGAAAAGTGTTCATAACATTGAAAACATATCCTTAACTAACCCTGACCCATGTTTACATCCTGTTTCCAACTGAAATAAATCAAAACAGCGGTAAACGAACAAACTCAATTAATATGCTCACCACGACCATGTTCAAATAAATCACTACATTCACGTGGGACACCAGGGTGATTATCATAATCAAACAAGATCATCCAGAAAACTGACAGCCTCTGGCAGCTTTAATGCTATATTTTACATTTCGAGTCGTTGGGTCAGATTTTGACGGAAAATGTGCAAAGTTCTGTACAGCATGTACGAGGATGGGAAATTTGGTTTCAGAAGGAGAAGAGATGTGGCTTTTAAAGAGGCACATTAGAGTACTTGTGTGATTAATTTCAGGTCACTGAGGCACAATATTGGGAAAAGCATCTTTTTCTATATTGTGTTACATGAACATCACAACTGTGTATCTTCAGACTTTGAAGCGACTGATCTTAAAATTTAAATTAGCTGTACCTGCTCTGAACTCTGCAGGAGCTGAGTCACACTCAGTGGCCTGGAAATAAGTGAAACTCAAAGAGCTGAGTAACTTTTGTGACACCTGTCTCATCTGGCCTACTCAGTAGCACCCGACAGGAATAAAAACACTCTTGTTCTCTAATAAACTTTACACTTTTAGCAGGACTTGGACGACTTCAGATGTGATTTTTTGTTTAAAAATGTGGAATCAAATAACCGCCTCTGCAGGTTTCGACAAATCAAATTTAAGTCTTTTAAAAACTTATTTAAAGATCATAATGAATACAATTGAAGACCCGTTCCACACTCATACCGGCAGAAAAAGTACAAAAGACATGAAGGAAGGAAGACTGAAATTTCTACATTTTTTTTTTTAAATAGAAGTAACATTAATACCATTTTAAGACCCTTCAAAGCTGTTTTTAAGACAGTTTATGAGGTTTTAAGAGAATTTTTAAACTCAAAAGTATTCAAAGTATTTGGTTTTAGACGTTTTAAGACTTTTTGAAACCTCACAGATACCCTGATTAAGACAAAGCTGTTTACATATAACTTTAAGTTGTATGAACTATAAACTAATATATGATAATATCAGCATATGGCACCCGAACAGGCTTGGAGCACATCTGTTGTGAAATGGTAATTTTCTGCGTTCACATCATTGTGTGGTTGTTTTCCGGTTGTATTTATATCTGTTGTGCATTTGCAAAGAGTTTGTTGAAATGCAGTTTGTCTTTTTGCCAGCTTGCTTCTTGCATGCTTTGGATGAAGATGTTTTGGACACCTTTTTTATTTTAAGCACAGCTTTTCTTTTTTAGGCAAACTTCAAATGCAAGTAAAACAGCAAACAGAGCGACACTTTGCAAAACTACAACATGGAACAAAAAGCAGAAAGGTCTTATGCCACACCTTACCAAGAAATGTGAGGAGAGAAATGAGTTATGGCTTATGAAGAGCTGAGCTCTAAAAAAGTGCCAGCGGGTAATGATATGAATGTGGACAGAGTTCTTGGAATGTCTTCAGGATGTCCATCTTTCCTGGCAGGGCCCCCTGTTGGCACGCTACCCTGAATGTAGCCGCATTAAATCAAAGCCCTGCATCACTGGACGTCTTTCATGCTCTGTATCCTTCTCAGCTTCATCCATGTTCCACTAAAAGTGAACAAAGAAAGACTAAAGAGGGATGAAGTATCCACTTTCTCCACTCTAATCTCTCTAAATCCACAAAGGAACCCCCAAAGAGCGGCTTAAGCTGACTCAATGAGAATCAGCTCGTAAATCAGTTTGTAAATCTCACAGGTTCTTCCGTAATGACCCCTCGTTCATTAACTGGAGGTCTTATTCTTTGCTAAATGAATTTTCATGATATAAAACACTTTTCTTTGGCCCTGTCCAAAGAAAGAGAAATCCACTCCATCATCTTGTCAAGCTGTCTTAAACAGAACCGCACAGTCCCTCTGCCAAGAGGCCCAAAAACAAAGCCAGAATTAGAGAAGAGAGACGTTACTTCTCGTCCAGACAGCGTGTTTATCTGAAGGGCCAGAGAGAGCGTTTTTTATCCAAGGCCAAGCTCCAGTCTCTGTGATCAGTCGGCCATGTTGCGGAGGAAATCCTCATTATGTGGTTGTGTGCAAGCCTTGTCTGTTGTGACCTTGAGGGTTCGTCCCATGGTGCTGTGGGGCTCTACGAAAAAGAAAGACTGACCACAGGAAACCGCCCTGGAGAGGGGAAAAAAAAAATGTGACCCACACACTGTCAAACTGTGAAGGCCAGACCAGAAGATGGGAGAGAAAATGCACAAACATTTTCCCAGTGTTGTTGGATTTTGACATGTATACGACTGTGTCTCCATCTGTCTGTCTACATCTTAATCTGTGCTGTGTTGAAACCTTCCTGCACGCCTCCATTCTGCTGTTCCTGCCTCTGAACCACAACACCTCGGTTTTTTTTTTTTTCTCCTTTCACATGTAAAAACAAAGTGTCACAAAGCCAGCGGAGCTAATGTAGATGTACCATCAACAGTTTCCTGACACACATCAAGAGGCACCTCGTCTACTTCACTTCAAACAAGTAATCTCATGTGCCTCTTGCAAAAACAGAAAGTTTAAAATAAAGCAGATACTTGCTTTTAGTCAGAGGATACAACAGAAACACTGATGGGGTGTGTGAAGTGTGCAAAGGGAGTCTAAAAGCATCGCAGGCTTAGCGTAGTGTAGCTCAGACTCCCTTCAGTGGTGAGACACGGAGCCACAGCTTTGCTCTTAGATGTGAAATTTATGCAACTGAGGCCTGCCAGCCCTCCTTTAAACTGACAATAATACTACTTACTAACGTTACGCAAATGCTGCTTTAAAATAAAAGAAATGAACATGCATGTCAGCACATGTTGCTTTAAAAACTAGATGACTCCACACTTACCCTTAATGTCTCCAAACTTTAGTTTCCTTCATTTTCCCTTGTTTTCTTTCAGTTCGATGCTCATGAAACAGCCAACATGCGTCTTATATTGTTCCTCAGTTTTCAAATGAGAATTCAATATGTGCCAGTTGTCAACCTCAACCTTCCATCAGCCGACAACTCCGTTTCAGGTCATGTCAGTGTGCTTCGTCCTCTCCTCGAGTGTTGAGATATGAAGCAAATGCTGATTTGAAATGTTAACAGCATGACAGTTTTAGTCTCAGTGCTGCAAAAATTCAAGAAACAGCAAGTGAATGTCTTATTTCTTATAATAAATACATAAGTATTTTACAAATGTATTTTTATTTCAAGATATGGTGGTATGATGATGGTGTATAAAAAACATGTATGTATTAAGACTGTATTCAGACCTCGTCTAATAAAACAACAGTTACTAAAAAATAAGACGAAACTGCAAACTTCATACTCCTTTATGAAGAGGAAGAAAAGTGTTATTTCTATCCATATGATGGTCTTCAGGCTGAAGGGCTGATTATGCCTTCTGCACAAAGTGACGCGCAGAAATGGACACGCAAGATCCCTATGAGAGACCGCGTGTGGCTTTTATGCTTTTTCACACTCCGTGCGGTGTCTGTTCCCAAATTGCAGGGGGCGCTGTATCAAAAACACACGTCTACCACAGTACTAAACTAGAGAAGAAGAGGTTGTTCACACAGTTTGCTACATTTTTTTCACAATTTCCTCCATCTGCCAAGTTTGGCCGCAATTTCATGCCCGTAATTATTAATCTCGCGATTATCAAGGTGCTCTCTGAGTGACGAATCATATAAATACCAGCATTTATTGTGATTTGGAAATTTTCCGTATGAAAAGGACCACGCAAGGGGATGAGGCTGTTGAAAGGACGTCATTAGTCCGCATGAAGCCGTACGGATCTTACGGATGCTTCAAGCGTAAATCAGGCTTTATAATAATTTATAGGCAAGATGGAGACCAGAAACAGAGCAGGATTAGGAGGAATAATAGCCATAGGAGCGGCTAAGTTGTGGTGTGAGGGGAACCAGTGGAGAACGCAGCAGGCGTCCTGGTGAGCAAGCGCTGTTAGCTAGCGATATATAGCCTAATTCTGTGTTCACACAGTTAGTTGTGCCCTTTTCTGTTGTAAAACATATAAAGTCAGCCTGACTTATTCTACAGTCATTGTTAGACAATGTTAAGTGTAAATTTACAAAGAAAAAAATCAACCCACAATCTGTTCTTTAAGTTATGGCTCACAACCAGAGGTTCACATCCAGTGTTGGTACCAGGTTACATTATCAGTCGGCCACACGATCTCTCAAGCTTTGCTCTGTAAAAATGCCAAAGTTCAAAGAAGACACACATTTTTAAACATATACATTACAGCGGTTTTGGGATTTTTTTTTGTTGTTGTTGTTTTCTTGGGAAAACCTGTGATGGCATGAGATTGTGCTTTTATAAGGTGAGGACCAACCTGCTGCCTTCACTTCCCTCAGTGTGTCTCTCAAAGTCAACATGAGTCTTTTATTCTACTGTCAGCCTGTCAAACACAGACAAACATTTCTTCATCCTCTTATAATTTAAAGGACAGCTTTGTTCAACATGCAGGTTCGCTCATGTTTCACATTATTGCATCATGTGTAATTCTGACGGTACGTCATTCCACGACACAGGAAACGTGAGAAGCAGAGCCTGGTTTTTAATTTCTTTTTCATCAAAACCACTTTGAGACAGTCCTCATGCCTACACATTCCCTGCTCTCATTTCCTCCAGCCTGTCATGGCCTGGCTCACAAGACATGACAAAAAGAAAAGGGAGCGCACCGTTAAACTCAACAGTGACAGATAAGGGGACAACAAAGATCCCGCAGATCCTGAGTGCCATCACTGTTGAAAACAGGAAGTTGAGACTTTTTGCCTCCTGATTGTGAGTTGTGACGTAGAATGAATGTAGCCAGAGACGTGAGTCGGTGCGAGTCGGCTTTCCCCACACATAAAAATTTTTGGTTGTGAATATTGAACAAGTTTAAAATCTATGTTTGTCGGCCCTGACCCGTTCAAAGCCAATTATCTCGCACCTACGGGCAATTTAGAATCACCAGTTAACCTGATAAGCGTGTCATTTTTCTTGTCTTTTTTTGATCCAGTGGAACTTCTGGAGTATTTAGACGCATTTAAGGATCTCATCGGCTGTGTAACATATTCATCACTTTGCATTATTAAATCCTGCTGATATGGAGATTGGACATCAGGAGCTTCACACTTGTGGAGCCCGAGGCTGCAAGTTGGAAGGCACGAAAAAACCTGCATGGGCACTAACTCATGTTTTAAAGACAGGTCTGAGATGAGAGGAAAAATACTTTTTAGCTGATCAGGAAGTCCATCAAGAGACATCATGGCTCATCTTTTAGTTCTGCCTCTGGATATCTTTGGGAATAATCCAACTGGGAAGACAAATAATCTGCTCATTTCATTTCATTTTTTTGTTGAAGAAAATCGTGGAATAGGGCATCACAATGAGAGTGTTTGAACAAAAACCCAGGGAAATCCAAAAAGCGTCACACAGAGCAAAACAGTTTAACGCGTCCTTGTTTCGTGTGCAGATTAATCAAGTTTAACTCAGTGGGGTAAATCACACTTCACTTATCTAGCTCTGAAATTTAAGAACTCACAAATAGATCTCACCCAGAAGACATAACCTGTTCAACCTGATGCGCCGAACAGCAGCAGAATAAATGCAGCGTTGATCCCGTGTTCCAGCATGTGGCTGGTACAAGCCCTGTGGCCCCTTTTAGGAACCCAGCTGCTGTGATAATCCTGTTATCTGCCATTAAAGGTGCAGGGCGGGGGGTATGGTGGGGTGACATGCATCCTGAATGTTGATGCAGTTACACCAGAGCGCAGGGATAACACCTCACCTGTCTCCATGTGTCGAGTTAACCCTCGCAGCTACAGACGAGATCTAAGCAAATCCGTTTGGATGCAATCCAGACGCGCTCCCGTGTGCACAGGTGCGCTTACAGAAGCATTGTTATCGCTGACAGCTTGCTCCTTCATGGGATCTCACTCCACACTCAAGGGGTACATCATTACATGCCAACATGCTGGGAATTGAGCATGCATAATGTATGACACATTGAGTGTCAACATATGCATGTGGAACTCAGGCATGTGCATGAGCGGAGAACAACTCAACACAAAACCAAATCATCAGGATAAAGGAAGAGAGTGAAGCTCACTGCAGAGACAAAACTCACTGGGATGTCAAGTGTCTCCTTTGAAGCTCTGGTGCTGCATCTGCTACACATAAAGGTTCAGATCTTAATGATGCCACAACAACAGGCACGCCGAGAGTTTTCTGAGTTTTGAATGGAGGATCAACCAAACGCTGTACTTTATATTCAAACTTCTGATTTTGTTCCGATGAATTCTCGCTTAACCTTTCATCTCTGAATCACGTCCCGCTCTTTCACTGCAGTCAGAGTCACACCGAGTCCTACCATGATTTCCATTTATATAGCTCATACAATCGGCAAAGAGATTTCTTACTCACTCCATGTGCAAGGGATGATGGGATTCAATTTAAACACCTTGCTCACTGTTTGTGGCCTCATCACCTTTTACGACAGGGTGATATTTCAGGATACTGGAGTGCAAAATACCTCTTCTACAAGGGACCGCAGCAGAGGTTTATGGCATATGACACATACACACAAACTATAACATGCTGCATGTACAGGGCAGAAATCCATCTGAATTCCCCAAGTGACTGTAACCACGTCTGAAACTGTGTGATTTAAGACGAGGTGCAAATAGAAAGAACGCAGCTGACTCAGTCGCGGCACAGTCGGCAAGGAAACAGGAGTCGACGGGATTGGATTTTATCTCAGAAATATGAAACACAGTAAAGAGAGCGCAGGAAACAAGACTCTCATCCATAACATTTCTTCAACTAGGAATTGCTTTTGCATGAATCACCTCTAACAACCGTTTTTCAGCTTAGTCCGGACAAAAATCCTCTCCAAGATTTCAGAGCATAAATTCAATCATGATTTGTGATGCCGCCTTCCTCGCAGGTGTTTTCAGCCTCATGTAACTAACAGTGCCCGGAGCAAATTTGTCATACCGCAAAACATTTGATGACACTTTTTTTCTTTTTTGTCAGGAAAAAAGAAAGGAAAAAAAAGCTTTTAACTTCAGTGAGTCCTAGCACATGCTATAATAAGAGAACTCTCACATTATGAGGTATAAAAGCCCAGGTGTGAACATCCAACCTTGGAGATGGGATTATGAGTGGACAGCGTTCATGTTTCATAATTCAACAGTTGTACATCAAAGCTGGACACGTTGAAAACGTCCTCTGGTCTTGACATTAAAATTAATAAACCAGATCAGCAGAAAGACAAGCTGACTCTATCTCAGGTGAGCGGCTTTAAAAGCTGCTCTGTGTCTCTGTGCTGCAGCAGGTGAAAACACATCAGACCCTCTGCAGGGATGCTATCAAACATCTGGCTCTGAGGACAAAGGAGGACGTGTGACTTCCCCACCCAGCTGTGATTCAGGCTCCAGAAAGCCCCTTCCTGTGAAGACTGTATCAGTCACGCTGCAGAGATACTTGTTAAGATAGCACAGCTCCTCAGCTTCCCAGCAGTGTCACAGGGTTCAGTCCTCTCCCTGCACGGACCCTTATTCTCTCTCAGACTTTGTTTTTCTGCTCTTGCACCGCCTTACTCTCCCCTGTCTCTCTTCTGGTCATCCCTTTCTCTCCTTTCAGCTATCACTCTTTTTTTTTATCAGTCTCTTCCGCACTCTGTGTGTGACCTGATCAACTCCACTTTCATCACTTTGCCTCTGAGGTTTGTTTTTATGAAGGCCATGCTTGTGAAGCTCTTCTGTTTCAACATGTTTATCCTCGAACTAAATGCAGCAATCTCATTAATACATCATTCTCTTGCTCTACCATCCCTCAGAGAGAGAGAGAGAGAGACACTGTCCCCTCAAACCTGCGTACGAATGAACACTGGATGTATTCTCATTGTCACGCAAAGATCAGAATTAATAAATCTGGATGTGGGTGGAGGATATGTTCAAAACCCACGCCAGGTCTCAGCTTCTGTACACAGGTTACTGGTCAGAGAGGAGTGTAGTTCAGTGTAGTGAGGTTGATAATAACTGGATCATATGAATGCAGTTAACTTTAGGACAGACAGAGGTTCACAGATTAATATTTAAAACCATACATTTGTTATGAGACCTTGAATGCATCAAACACTTCACTCTTCTTCTGTTGATCCATGCAAAATACACTGTGTATAAAATTACTATGAGTATCATGGCCTTTCAGCTGATATCTTTTTATTTGTATAACAAATGCATATTTCCTTTATTGATTTACTGAGAAATCCGAGATGCCCTTTTCAGTGATCATAAACATCCCCCGTGCACAGTCAAACCAAAACCTGTGGAAATACACCAGAGGATACTGAACACTGTTAGTGTTGTTGCTTCACAGCAAGAAGGTCGCCGGTTCGAATCCCGGTTTGGGCACAGTGTGCTTTTCTGTGTGGAGTTTGCATGTTCTCCCTGTGCATGTGTGGGTTCTCTCCAGGTACTCTGGCTTCCTCCCACTGTCCAAATATATCCTTATATATTTTGTTAAGTTAATCAGTCTGCTGGATATTGAAAATGCATTCTCTACAAACAAACCCCAAGAAACCAGATGCACTCTTCACGTCTTGCTCCTTTAACTCCAGCTCAGTTAGGTTAGTTTAGGTATCAACTGTGACTGTTGTTATTATATTGTTGTTGTTGTTGTTGTTGTTATGATGTTGTTGTTGTTGTTGTTTTTGTTGTTGTTGTTGTTGTTGTTGTTGTTTGAATCACATTAGACAGAAAATGTGCAAGGTGTAAATTGATATAAATTTTATTGTGGAGCTTCATTGGCTCTGTTGGGCAATTTTTGAAAATTCACCAAAAACATTGTTGCTTTACGAACTTAGAAAGTGTCAGTCAAACAGGAAGGATGTCTGCGAACTGGAATCTTTGCTGTGGTTCTCCTGCCAAGAAAAGAAGATTGAAGCTGTTCCAGCAGCCCACAATACACCACAAAATACATAAGTAATGCTGTGCTGGAGACAGAATACTCACAGCTGAAGCCATTTAGTCCTTTATGTTAGAAGGACGAACAGCCAAAACCTGCACCCTGACTTTATCAGCAGTTTTTGTTGCCAGCTCCCTGATTTCCACAAGAAGGAGAGATTCAATGTGAGAACACAGAAGGAGATATTAACCCTTAGCCTGCTATGAACAAAGATACTCATCAGCCCTCTTGTTACAACCAGTGCTGAGACCCAGAATGTTCAGTTTTGGTTAGGGATGTACTGAAATTTCAGCCATCGGAAGTGGCCCAAAAGTGCATTTTCGGTTTTCAGCCAAAAGACTTTTACCAGCGAAACAACACGCCCGAAACAGCATGTTGTGATGACACATGCTAAAACAGTGGTCGGCACGCTCGTGTCTGGATAAGGGCCGATGTATTTCAAGATATCTGAGAAAGACCCACTGATAAGGATTTGTAAAGCGTGATATCCAGGCTGAGATGACTACGGAGAACCTGCTTGGAGAGGGAGGCACGCAGAAAAAAGGACTCGTCACTCTGAACCAGATGAGGGTCATTCCTCTCTTATAGATCAGATCTCGACCCTGTTCTTTATTTAACAGACTAAACAGCCTCATGTTATTTATCTTATTTATTTGATGAGATGGTTAAGCCTTCACAACTCCTCTGCTCTCTGTATTGCACACGGCAGGTCTGCACAGACATGAACAAGTGTGCGTGTGCACACACACGCACACAGACAAGCACATTATGTGTAGAACAGAGTCCAGAAAAAATGTCACAACCATCACGAGAGATGCAGAAAAAAAATCTGCCTTTTTAAAACACTCTGTGAAGATGTCATCTCATGCTGAATAATTTCAGAAGTGGTAGTTTCTAGAATAAATTCAGCACTGGGGGAAAGGTGGGGGAATTTAGATTCAGAGGGCTACGGGTTAAGCAAGCGTAATGTAGAACGGTGTGAATAAAAACGTCCAGGGTTCGATGTCAGCACATCTTTCCATTTACACTCAGCACTGATATGAAGGTCAAAACTGTCATCACAGTGTAGATATCAGTTCTCTTTGTGGACTGTCATATCATGGCTTCTTTGGGTGTCACATCCCGCTACCTGGAACTCATTGAGTTGAGGAAAAGATTAGGTTTTAGAGGAATTTCAGAGAAGTTTTTGTAGGTATGATCAAGACTGCATGTGAACAAACCGGGTTCAAACTGTAGATAGATTCAGCTCTACTAACTGATCTGGATTCTACATCTACAGTTGCTCTAATGGTGATTTATAAATTACCAAATACGCTTTCCATATCACTGCTGTGTGTGTGAAACATCTGAACCCGCCAGGTGAATTATTTAGACAACATATGCTGCGTGTTTTCACCAACTGCCATCACACCCTCTGTTCTGTCTCGATGATAAAACCTTGTGATACATACCAATCCAGTGTTAAATTATTCACTCATCTTTGCCGGCCCTGGAGCTTCAAAACAGCCCATCACATATGAAAAGTCCACAGGGGGTGAGCCAGTCAACTCGAACAAAACTCAGTGAAAGCTCTCCCCAAGTGGGCCGGCTTTAATGCATGGGTAAAGCATGAAAACTACCAATATGCAAAACAACACGTTTAAAGAAATGTACTGGTTGAAATGGCCAAGTTAAACTCCATCAAAGGTTTAGCAGGTGATTGGCTAAAGGGAATACTTCCTTGAGATGCCTTAGCAACACAGCTGCCGCCCCCTGCTCGACCGTCCACAGCCAATCACTGTGAGCAAATATCCCCACGGGGTCAGGTGAGCAGACCAGTGGTAATCACTGCATCCTCATTCACAGAGATGAACATGAGAATGAGAGGCAGAATCCACCTGGGAAAATAAATTAAAGGGGAAGGAAAAGGGGAGAGAGAGGCGTGAGAAGGGGAAAAAAAAGGAAGACTGAGAAGAAGAGAGGGAAAAATAAGAACTCCCGGGGTGAACTGGCAAAATAATTTCCTCCAAAGAGTTAAAACATTTTGTATTTTAAGGATTAGACATCCAACACAATAATCCAGCAAATAGTCTCCCTCTGGGTGATAAAAGGGGGGTTTCTCTTTAAAATTGCAAAACCATTCAGAGTTTAAATTCTTTGATTTATTCTCCAGGCTCTAGTTTGGTTTCTGTTTAATAAAACCCACAGCTGACTCAGCAAAGCTTACAAGAGTTTGCATGCAAATACGGAGAGTTCTCTATCAGCAGAACACAAGTTTACTATCTGTCTGCTGGAGAGTTGAATAAAAATTGCTTCACTCATGTGTTTGTCTCTAAGAGAACAGTTTGTAGGTTTGTTTTAGCATTAAGCAGACTGACTAAATCTGCCTATCCAACCCTCTAAAAATCACTCAGTGTTACATCTCATTCCTGTTTCCAAAACAAAACAAAGGAAGGATGAGTTAGATTCTTACCTTGGTTCTTCAAAGGGTTTAACCTGAATCAACTTCTGTTTCCATAGACATTCAATCCCAGGGTTTAGATACAGACTTAGCTTTAAAGGATGACCAAATCCAGGTGGTCTTTAAACTAAATGGGGCTTTATACCTCATACACTGTCTGTCTTTCTATTTGAAGTTATTTATCAAATTGTGTCCTAGTTTGATCATTTTTGTTGTTGTTAAAACCAAATAAAAGGATTTGATGGACAGTGACACTATCAGGGTGGAGCTCGACTCTCTGACGGTGGTGTCAGAGAGGAGGATGCTGTCAAAGCCGCGAAGCATCCAAGACAATGTCCAACATCCACTTAGTGTACTGGTCGGTCACAGAAGCTTTCAGTGCAAGACTGATCCCCCCACAAAGCACCACTGAAAGACACAGGAGGTCATTCCTGCCTGTGGCCATCAGGCTTCATAACGTATCCCTTTAAATCAGACACTGGTTTACACTTTGCAATACCTGTTTTGATATATCTGCTCAATGTGAAATACCTGTTGAGAACAATATTTGTTTAAAGTGCAACATTTGTTTAACACATTTAATTAAGTGCAATATCAGTTTAATACGTTCATTATGTGCAATATCAGTTTATTGCTGTTCATTAAATGCAGTATTGGTCTAACACAGATTACAAGTGCAATACCTGTTTAACAATGTTTTTGTCTTATCCATAATGTAAACAGTTTCTTTTATCTTGCTTAGTACTTATTGCTTATTCCTGGTACTCACTGCTTATTTTTCTTTTTCTTTTATTGCTTATCTTATTGTTAATCTTATCACTTATTTTGTTATCCTACTCGTTCTTATTCCCAACTGCTGTACTATGTAAAGAGCAACGGTACCAGAACGGTACCAAATTTATCCTCTGACATTATTAAAGTATTTCTGGTTTTGATTTAAGGCCTGTGCAGCCGATACTTCCTGTAAACCGATACAGCTCAGAGTTTCCAGCACTCATTGTCTGAACATAGCCTGTATAAAATATGGACATAGTCTCCACGACGTCACTCGTCTGCTTCTGATACAGTCAAATGATGGGTCCATATTGGATATGATGCGTGATCACGTGATCAGTCACGTGAGCTGAGCTGAGCCTCTGATTGGACTAAATTTGTGATCCGAACATCGTCTAAACTGCTGATTTAGAAAAGAATTCGGTCCCCGTAAAGTGTGTGTAGATCGCAAAATTACCATTTCAGACCAAATCCGTTTTTTGAACCAGGCTGTAAATATGTGTTTAAAGGCCGTAAAAGTCTGTTGGGGTTTTTTTTTTTGCTTGATGTGTACGTGACTTCCGGTCTTTCTGCAGCCAGCCTCGTGTATTCTTGATGAACAGCAACTTTTAGCACTTCCGCATAGGCTTCATTTTTCAAAACCGGATGTTGCCCCTTGTGCACGAAGCAGAAAAACGCCCTCACCATCTGATGTTTTTTTGTTGCTGCTTAATAAAAATACAACTTAAAAACACTACCACACTTTCTTCTCTGACCTATTAAAACTGAGAATGGGCGGGACTTCCTACAGCAGGACTGTCACCAGCAGTGATGATGGAGGTCGTTATGGGGCTTTTCTTACTCACTGCAAAGAGAAGCAGAAGTGCTGCTCGTTATCCTCCATAACTAAGTAACAGCTCTGGCAGGAAGTGCTCTTAAATCGACGAAAACCGCATTGAGAGGACACAGGCCCTCAGATTACTCATCAAAAATAAAGGCCTGGGCTTTCCTCATCTGCTCACTATTCACAAATTAAAGATGGCATCCTCAGTCCATTACTAATCATTAACAGAGATATAGTGATACACTCTTTGCATACATTTTTTTTTCTGTTGTAAGTACAGCAGACACTTGACTCCTCTGCTGGGTTTAACTATGAAGGCTGACAGTGGAGTCAGTATGAGACATTGGGGACGAGGCATAAACCATCAAGTCAGGCAATTACAGCACACATCCCAGTGTAACCACAGAGACGTCGCCAGGAACGTTAAAAAATCCTTCCAGGAAGCTGTGAAACATTTGTCTCTTTGCTGAAGGCAACAGTCAAGTCAGAGAGGGAGAGCTTATCTTTTGGCACGACTCACATCTCCAAAACCAAAATGGTAGCCAGACTGAGCCAAATCAATTCCCCTACCAGATGAATATTTCATGTCACTCTTTGCTCAGTTCCCATCCTCAGCTCAGAGAGAGCGTCCACTCACCTAGAAATCTGCTTCAGTTTTGCAGCCACAACAAAAACATGGTGCTCGGAGACGCGACCTTGTTTCAGCGTCTGACATTTACTCGCACACATTTCTTCACAGAGTGTGCAGGAAAAAAAAAAAGAGCAAACAGTAAATTCTGATCTTATTCAAAGGACAAACAACCCTCTGGTGTTTGGAGTGATCAGATGGATATTTCACCTGTTTGCTTTACCGCAGAGCCATGTGAAAACACACATTTTCCTTTCAGTGCCTTCTTTAAAAGGGTGTAAAATGTTGTTGCCTGGCAGCACACGTCTCTGTGCGGCTTTAGGAAGACAGGGGGAAAAAAAAAAAAGAGCAGCACACCCAGGTGGCACGCGGGTCCAAAAGGAGAAAAAAATAATAGAGCACAATCATCTTTTTTATGAGATCTTAATAGTGCTACAAATGTCAGAGCTGATGTATTACTGCGCACACGCTGCACTCCAATGTTCCCTGTGCTTCTCCTGGACGATCATTACGCTTATCAAAAGCACTTCATTAGAGGAATCAGGTCAGAGGCAGAGAAACAGAGTGAGAGAGAGAGAGAGAGAGAGAGAGAGAGAGAGAGAGAGAGAGAGAGAGAGAGAGAGAGAGAGAGAGAGAGAGAGAGAGAGAGAGAGAGAGAGAGAGAGAGGCTTGTGTTTGTGTGTATTTATTATCTGTGTCTCCATCTGTGTATGCATTAGTGTGGGTGTATACGTCTCACTCTCTGTGCAGGTGGCTGGAGCAGAAATAAGAGCAACTTCTCCTTTCTTCTAGGCCAGTGAGAACTTATTCTGTGCATTTAAGGACAGTTTTTTTTCATCAAATACAGCTCAGTGTAAATGCTGTTTGAGTTGTTTTATACTCTTTCTGTACTGACAGACCACATCTGCTGTCTTCAAATCCAACATCCCGCAGACAGCTGAACTCTGTCTGACGCCTGAATTCTCTTCCATCGATCCAGCCACCACCACCGCAGATGAACCTAACCCCTCCCAGGTCACAGCGTTCGGAGTCAGACTCAAGACGGAGCTTCTGCTGTCTCACCAATGAGCTCTCGCCTCCACAGCTCAACAGCGCACCGACAGCGTGTACGGCGTTATTTAAAAGGAAAGCTACTCGTCTCAATCTCACAGGTCTTATTCCCTTCCTATTCCCAGAGTGCTTAACATAAAACGCATCTCAAGGAGAGAGTAAATATGTATCCCTGAGGGGTTTTGGAGGGGGCGAGGCACGTGCGCCACCACGCCATGTGGGCCGAGATGAAAGTCTCGGAGAAGCTGAGAAGGAGCAGAAACTCCACCTTTCCTCCCTCCTCATCTTTAAAAATAGCTATTAGGAACAAAAGAGCCGCTGGGAATTCAGACAACAGCAGCAATTGGACCAACATGTTTTCCTATTTGTAAAGAAGAAAACAAGCCAGGCGATAAAGAAAAAAAAAAGGAAAAAAAACTCTGTTTCCACATACAGCAGCTCTAAAACAGCAAAGGCCAGGGCTGATTGCTTTTGTAGAAGCAGCACAAACTCTCAGCAGAGGACATGAGAGAGGAGGATTTCTCAGCAGAGAAGGTACAAAGTGTGAAAGTTGTTCTTACCTTTTTCTGATCCTCCAGCTTTTGACTTGTCGACTTCTTGCCATGCTTGCTGGCTTCGGGTAAATCCATCCCTGGTCCAAATCAAAATTACTCCACAGTAAAAATGAAGGGAAATGAGTTGAAGAGAATCCAGATGGCTACAGTTTGCCGACAAGGGCCTGTGTCCGGCTCACGCCTTCACCCGGACACAGGCGATACATGGTGTCCAGTCCTTTTCTACAGTTTTTGATGAAACGTCTCGTAGTGCTACCTGTGCTATGAAGTTTTTCTTTTTACTGGAAAAAAAGAAAAAGTCTACCGAAAGAACTTCATGTTGAAGACTGCGCCAAAGACAAACGATTGTGCAGTTTTACATGAAGGTAGTGGTTATGCTAGCATCTTCTTCAGCGTGCAGTCTCCGACTCCAGCTCATAGTCTCCCCTCAGCATCTGGGGAAAAAAGATAAGACATGCTTTGATTCAACAGCACAAAAAAAAGAAGCACAATTAATGCAGAAGCTCTCTGCCTCTCCAAAAAGTCAATATTCCCCTTGGTACTGTACTGTACATATGTTGGGGGTATCTGCATATCAAAGTGAATGTTGCCATGGTGCTCAGAGATGGAGAGAAGCAGAAGCTTCTATTTCATGTTGTCTCCACTACAGTGATTGTTTTTGATTATTGTTTCTTTTACTAGTAGAAGGAAAAGATTAAATCAGACTGAGGTCGATAAACTCGCACCCTCAGAAAGGTCCAGGCATGGAAAGACAACCACAGGACCTGCGGCTGGCCCCACTGTGGACTTAACACAAGTTCAACAAGTCTGCTCAGTTTACTTACATCCTGTAAAATACAACATCTGCAATCCAAAGGGCTCATACTGTATGTTTATTAGGGCTAGGCATCAAACTTTGGTTCCTTTATGGCATCGATCGAAATGCTTCGGTTGTACCAAAGTATCAAAACATGAATCGTCAAGTTTCAGAACCAGAAGGGTTAATCCCGTGATCAATATCTGATAATGCCACCTGTGATTGGCTGTAACGTTACACATGACTTTTCAGACCCCTCAAGAGAATTTTTTTTCAAAAAAAGCAACTAGCGACAAATCTAACCACTTTCCTAGAGTTTATGGGACTGAGTGAAAGCCTGTATTGATCTTCAGCACCCGCTGCTTCTCAAGGAGCAGCTGGTGCTGAGCCCCTCCCCTCTCCAAAACACACAGGCAGACGCCTCCGCTTTAGTTCCTCCAAGCTGCAGCCAGAGCAGACGACGGTGCAAATGATCACGCTAATGTTTGTCTCTTTTGGGTCATTTCAAGGAGGAGTGTTGATATTTTGACATAAATATAATAAAATAACAGATGAAAGTTCATTTATCAGTTTATTAAACACTGTACGATAATGTGTAACTTAATTTTATTTTTGTTAGAAATTATATTATGAAATTGGTATCAAAAAAAGTATCCTTCAGGAACCCCTATCAAAGTGAAAGCATCGGTAAAGGTATCGAAAAGTTTTGACTGATTGATACCCAGCCCTGGTGTGTTGATATAATAATTAAGGAATATATGTAATAATAAATAACTGCTCAATGTCAACATGTGAAACATGCTGCAAAGACAGATGTGTAACATTTTTGCATTTAGCAGCAGATATCCATTTAACAATAAAACTCAAGGATGTAACATTATCTCACACCACAGATGAAAGACAGTACACACAAGAGATTACTCAAATGAGTTAAATCAACATTTTCTGTCAGTTTGAATAGCTGGCAGACTACTTTTTTTTTACTTTAACTTTTCAGATTACAGCATTATTATCGTCTTCTGAGGATCTAAGGACTTCTGATATAATATACCCTGAGCCCAACATCCTGAATCCTGTCTTCTCATGAGTTGACTACATTGTTACATACATGAGTAAGAGGTTTATTTTGGTCTAGAAAGCCCTAATTGGTGTTAAAATATGAACTCAGAAGGATTTCAAAGCTAGTTTAGCATCATGTGAAATACTTTTTCAAGCTTTGTTGCTTAAAATATTGAAATATGTAGCCAGCTTAGCTTTTCAGAAGACTGGAGGCACACTGGTGCATTAGATGACATCTGCTTGATAATTCTTTATTCTCCTTTAAAGGTGAAACACATACAGAACAATCAGGCAACAGTAGGAAAAATACAGTCCTATCGTTTCCTGATACACTGAAACACGATTGCAATGTCACCAAAATCAATACTCTCCACACTGCAATTCAGCTACCATCCATCCGCAGTAGTTGACCAATCAAACGCTCTAATAATCCCTCAAGGTAATACACTGTGGGACGAGTCTTCATAGAGAAAAAGCCTCTGTGGCCAACACCACCAGGTCATTAGGAACCTCACACATGCTGGCCTTTTCTAACACGTTCTCGAGCAGTATGGCTTTCTCTGCCACTAAACATTTACCCTGTAACACTGCAACCCTGTCAGTTACTTAAGGGCAATCATGTCAAGAGCTTCAAACGCAGAATTGGTTCTTAAGGGACATCATGGAACGAGCAGCGGAAATTTTCCACAGAAATATAGTTAGCTGCTCGCTGTAAGCTGTGAAAAGCCCTCCTTTCAAGTACCTTAGGGATGCTTTCTATTACATTATGTCGTAGCCCTAAACAACAAGCAATGCACAGGGAATACGTGCAGCAATATGAGGGAAATCACACCACTACTCTCCAAAGAGAAAACGCACGGTATAGGCATTACTTGCCAGAAATGCTAAACTTGCTAAAAGCACAGCTGCGTTGCTACCAGACTTTCCCATTTCCCTCAGCAGAGGAATCAAACGGGGGGGTTCTAACTCATGAATTCTACATGAGTGCTAATTTCTTCCTTTTCCCCTCCTGAACGCTACAAAAAACACAATGCAACCTCTTGGGGAATAACATGGCACTCTTTTTGTTTGCAGCAAGGAGGAGGCTGGCTGATGCTAGCTGTCATACAGTGAAGAGATGTCCCCTAAAGTAGGCCAGAAGGTCTGAGGTCAGTCCACACTTGCGTCTCCTGATAGGCAACAGAGGGTAGAGCAGATTTGTGTTAAAGAGGCAAGGACAGACTGTCCAAAAGCAGAAAGCCAGCCTTTGAGGCTGAAAGCTGTCGTGGTTAATCCATTTATTTACTTCTTTCTTTTTTTCTTTTTTTTCTTTGTTTGTTTTACCATCAAAAGCACCTTTCAATATAAATTTCTTTTCCAATAGGAGAATTTCTTGGTACAGGAGATGTGTTCCTATGATACAAAATTTCAATTTTAAGTAAAAAAAAAAACAAAACATTTTTTTTATATTCGGATGGTCATTCATTAGTTTGAAGAAACTTTTAAATACAATATTTAAATTTTGCCCATTACTGCACAGTGCCTCAAAAGCCTGCTTAAAAATTGAAGAAATTGAAAATTTAACCTCCTACCAACAACTTAATAATAAGCTTGAATGTTTTTCTAGAACTGCAGAATTAAACTTAAAGCTGATATTATCACCTACATTTTCAAGAAGTAAACTCACCTCTTTTTTTTGTGATTCGGGGGCAAAGGACATGGCAAAAGAAACAGCAAACAGTGATGTTCAAAACTTAACTAGCTCAGAGATTTCCTTTTGTTCCTCAGGCTAGCTCACATAATTAACACTAATTGGCTGCAGCTGATTACATTTTCCTGGGAGGGTTAATGCTGAAACTGGTGACAACAACCGTTTCCCCCTACAACTTTCCAATGACTGTCCCAGAATGGCATCCACATCGTGAAATGAATCATCTAAAATGATTTAAATCATGATGAAGCAACTAGTCAGTGTATTTGATCGATCATTTCCTCTCTTCCTTCTCTCATCCCAGCAGACAGACATTTAATGTTGATTTCCAGACAGAAACAGTGACTTCAAATCAAATTTTGACACATGACTCTCAAGATGTCTTTACACATAACTAAGAAGAAGCCAATCGATTAAAATTTTATTC
The DNA here is from genome assembly GCA_030710495.1 of Labroides dimidiatus. Lineage (NCBI taxonomy): Eukaryota > Metazoa > Chordata > Actinopteri > Labriformes > Labridae > Labroides > Labroides dimidiatus. Next base: position 11,730,986 of record CM061162.1, on the reverse strand, counting down.
TTAAATCTTGAAGCAGGAATTTAGGCCACTTTGAGCTGTAATTAACCGTGATGGATTACAATCACAGTAATTCTCCAAGAAATTGTTCTATAATTACTGTTTTGACTGTGTAATTATTATATAATGAGCTCGATAAAAAAAGAGGATGGCAATTTTAATTCATGTGGCGATGTGAGACATTTATTTAGTCTAATGGAAAAGAAATGGCCCGTGTCAACCTCCTTGAATGATCTAAAACACAATAAAACAGGATGTTAGCGGCACATTTGGCTTGTATTTGTAGTTGTACAGATTATGGATGTATGCTTTAATTCCTCTGTTGTAAAAATCCTCATTGGAAGCCAAATCTCCATATTTATGAGCAGCAGCCACTGCAGTTTCCTCACAGCCTGGTTTGTAATGCTGGAGATCCCACTTTCAATTTCTACAAGCTGGTCGACATCCACCCCCCACCCCCCACCCTTGCCCTTTCACCGGCACTTGGTATTCCACGGGTGTCTGTAACTCTCCAAGTGGTCAATAAAGTTTGATTCATGACTTCAGGGCCGTAACTACACACTGCTGCTTTAATTCGAGGAGATGTAAATGATGGCCATAGATCCAGCCTGATTTCCTCTGGGAGATAGAAGGAGGGCTGGGCCAGCGTGTGCCGTAAATTATCACTTCGATAGGTCAAAGGTGAAACATAAAGAACGCCCCACCGTCGCATTAAAATACAATAAAACCTTAATGGCATTTCTTTGACATAAACCTGATTTTATCAGCCTTGAAAGACTCACTAATAATCAAAACACATTTGATGTGCTCTTAATGGATCATGTACCATAGAAACAACAGCCACAGTTATAAATCACCACAATTTCATGATGCAAACAGATCATGCGAGACATACATACTTACCTCAATATTACGGGGGTGTAGTCATGCTTACAACACTACTCAACGAAAATTAGCAACAACGCCCAACACTCAAAAAAATGAAACACTGACTTTAATTCAATTTATTATGTCAGTCGGTTCCATGTAAACCTGTTAGGTTAGTTGAAAGCAATTTGGAAGCTTCCTAGTTGGAAGCAATCGTCATTAACATATAAAAATCGAATAGTTTGTGTGACTTAACAAACAACAAAAAACAAAAAAAAAAAAACAGAAGAAAAAAAAATGTTATATATATATATATATACATATATATAGAATACTTTTCGAATAGTTACCATCGAAAATCGAATAGCCAAATTTAAACAAAGTCAGTGTTTCGCTTTTTTAGGTGAAGTGGGTCGCTGCATTAAAAAACTATGTGATATTTCCAACAGAAAGTGGAAACAGAAAATCTACATCGAAATCTGCAAGGCTGCACTGAGCCAGCGTTCACTCTTAAGTGACGACAGGAGGAAAAGAGACAAATGGGAATATTCTTAGCGATTAGGACATTTGTAATAACCATGCCATACTTCGCTTGGCACCACAGTAGGCCATTAATAAAACTGATAAATCCAATAAATTTAACAGGGGTCCCTTGTTTCACACACAGTTATAGCATTTAGGGAAGTGGCTGCTCTGCAGAAAAAGCCAGACTTCAGTTTAACACACATTTTCACAAATGACCCAGGACAGACTGAATTTTGATTTGCGGCATCTTGTTCAAAGTGTGATATTTTTATATAAATGTTTCAGAGTAATATTTAATTCACAAAAGAACACAAGTTTATATAGATGACACTGCTGTGGTGGTGACAAGACTAAGAGACCTGCAAAGGCAGAACACTCACTGCAAATTCATAAATACATGCAGCACTTCAAGACAAGTGTCATCATGGCAACAATACAGTTAAAAATACAAAAATATAGATGATGCAAAAGAAGACCAAACACAGATAAGACGTGCAAGGAAGAGAGAGGAAAAAAAATTAAATCTCTGCAGAAGCAGAACATGCCCCCGGCCTCTAGGGGGCCCATTGGAACAGTTTATTTAGGTGAACTGTTTTGTCTCAGGTTAAAAGTTATCATAAGTTAATCTGAAGCTAAATTTAGTTTCAATATTAGAAAAAGGCAAAGTGTTACTACAGTAAGGAACATTAAAATTACAACATTACAGCCAACGCAATCTCAGTCAGTTGACATTAACTTTTTGGCTAACTGAAAGTCATGGTGGCTGCATGGTGGCACAGTGGTTAGCACTGCTGCCTCACAGCAAAAAGGTCCAGGTTCACTCAGCGGGTCTTTCTGTGTGGAGTTTGCATGTTCTCCCTCACCTCTGGCCTCAAGACGGCTGGGATAGGCTCCATCCACCTGCGACCCTGAACAGGATATGTGGTATAGAAGAAGAACGAGTGAAAGTCAGGGCCCACCTGAGCTGAAAGAAACGTCTCAATAGTTTCTGGCTTTGTTTTCCTCAATCAGCTGTGTAGTCTTCTGAAATCTTGCTGTTATTCATGTTAAGCAGGTTCCAGCACTGCTTTGATGATCCTTCTCCTAATATAGCTCTTCAGGGCTGCTGCAGATCAGTTAACTCGTTGGTCCCTATATCGCCCATATAGAGCAATGAACCCCACAAGAACCATTCATTCATTCATTCATTCATCTTCTATACCTCTTATCCTGTTCAAGGTCGCAGGTGGCTGGAGCCTATCCCAGCTGACTTAGGGCGAGAGGCTGGGCACACCCTGGACTGGTCGCCAGTCAATCACAGGGCTGACACACAGAGACAGACAACCTTTCATGCACACACTCACACCTACTGGCAATTCAGAATCACTAATTGACCAAGTGAGCATGTTTTTGGACTGTGGGAGGAAGCCGGAGTACCTCAAGAGAACCCACGCATGCATGGGGAGAACATGCAAACTCGGCAAAGAAAAGCACACTGTGCCTGAACCATGATTCGAACCGGCAACCTTCTTACTGTGAAGTAACACCCACAAGAGCCAATTAAACAGAATATGAACACCAAGTTTATTTTAAAATACTTAAAAACACCTACAGATCTTTCCCACCAATGTTCCTTTTCTGCTGATTGAGAGCTTAAACAATAACTACACTACAGACAGTTGCTGTATTTACAGAACAACACAACATGAGAGCATATGGGGGAACAAAGAAACCAGATGCTGCAGCAAATATTAATGATGCGGAAAACTTGTATAATTTTGTTTAACGTCAACAAGCCTGCACACGCCATATGTGCTTATAAAATAATGTTTGTGTCTGTGTAAATACAGTCCTAATGTCAAGTATATTTATGAATAAATGGAAGCTTTTACAATACCACCATTCCTTCCAGGCACAGGACAGTTAGGCTTCAAATGAAAGTGTTTGCATTTCAGCCCATTGCATCAGTCAAAGAGAGCCTCTAGATCGTGAACATGCTGTGGGGGTTGGTTGACAAAATGATCCGTCCTGCAGTAATGCTCTCAGCATTTGAAATCAGGGAAAGACCTTTACTTAGGTCTGATATTGTTATTTAAAAAGAGCTCATAATCAGTGTTCCTCTAAGTGTTTCAATAACACTACAGGATCAGAATCTTTATAAGCATGGTGTGACTTTGTTGATAAACCTTCTCAACAAGTCGCTGGGAGTCACAGGATCCGTGTGTGAGTGTGGCCTCGTGTGCATGAGTAGAGAAGGCAGATCTCTTATCTCTGTCATAAAAATGCAGTTCTTAATTCTGTCTTAAAGCAACTAAGGCCACACTTAGAGCAGGGATCATGCGACCCTGACAAATCTCAGGTCAACGACTCTGTGAACTCTGCGAACGACCCCGTGTGACAGCACTGTCATACTGACGGCCCTTGGAGGCTGACATCCGCAATACACTAAATGTGTAGCCAGTCTAGCTCCACTCAGTTGCGTGTTGAGTGAGTACTCTCTCATCCATCTCTCCACAGCGGCTGCGTGTTTAGTCCAGATTGTTGCAGGAAGTCACGAGACCGTGGAGTTTCCTTCGATGCTCCACTTCGGTATCCGGCATATCTGCTGCGCCCTGCCAGAGCAGGGACATAGCTAGATTGCAACGGAGCAGATCCAGTGCGAGTTGACACATTGACTTGATCTGACTTGAAACTGTGGTGGCAGAAAAAAATTGACCCTAATGAACAACTGAGTGACAGCAATGCCAATCTAAAGTTCTGAAAGGTCTGTGCACATTTTCTGTACTTTGACATTAAAAAGGACTATCATGAGCTCCATGCAGCCATTAAAACTGGTTTTGAAGCAACAGTCTTCACCAAGTGTGACCCTGGCTGTTTCTGTTGTCACGGTAACTGCACAAAAGGGGTGGCATGATGTGTGTCTGTGTGTTGATGTTTGTGTGGCCGCTGGTATCTTTGCCTTAACAGGGTAATCACTGTTCTACAGGTGAAGACTGACATGCGCTGCAGCAGCTCATTAGCTTGAGGAGAGCATGTCACTGTGTCAATTCTTGGCTGTTTGTTTTGTTCCACACAGGCGCCGGGGCTCGACATTTCACTGGCACCTCACTTTTTATTGTTCCAGAGACAACAGGGAGTTACGTAGCGACAGCAGAGTGATTCAGGAGGAATATCAGGACCCTCGCAGCTGAAACAGCACCTGCCCAGCACCCTGGCTTGCTTTTGGGTTTTAAATCTTATTTGGCAGCGAGATCGCTCGATCGAACAAAAGGAAACATTTGCCTGTTTCAAAAACTAATGTACAAAGAGAAAGCCATCAAGACTTGTGCAGCTGCAGGGAACATGCAAATAATAGGAGCAAATTGAACAAACAACAGAGCCAAAAAAAAAATAAACAGAGAAAACATAGCACTTTAAATTATTCATGATCTTTTCGTGTAGGTCGTAGCGAGAGAATTCTCTGCTTTTTTACGTATGATTTATTTTAGCTGGACCTACTGAGGGGAGGGTTTTTTTCCCTTGGGTGCACTGCAAAAACATAACTGAAACAGAACAGACACTAATATAGTTCAAAATACTTACAGATACAAAATTTAAAAAAAATTCTTGTAAATTTGTGCTCTTTTTATATTTTTCTACAATTCAAAACAGCTGCAAATACATCCCTTTAATAGTTCAGGCAGCTGTTTTTTAAAATGCCAAATTATCCCCGAGAAGGAATTACTCCAACATTCCTCAAATCAGTCTCTCTCTACAGATCCTGAACCTTGGGATTCTCAGAAACTCTGATTTAAAATCTTTTTTTGAAACTCTTGAAAACAATTCTTCTAACCTCTCAGTCCTCCGGTAGATAAAACTGTTTTTGTTTTGTTTTGTTTTTACAGAGCAAATATAATACAATGAATTCCCAACACCTCCATTGTGTCCTTGGCTCGCTCCCCTCTCCTGCTTCTTTCCTTTCATTAATCACCGTCTCTCACCAATCCACTCTTGCTTCAAGAGTTTCACATCAGTTTGGAGATGAATAATCCCTCTTTCTGCCCTCCCCAGGCAATCTGTCGCCCTCGCTCTATCAGCGTCTTCCTCCGTCTAGCCCGGCCACCTCCAGCATGTCTTTCTCTCGCGCTCGCTCTCTCTGTTGGCTTTACATCCTCCCTACCCTCCCTCTCCTGGGCTCAAATGACAGGCAGGATGAAAGAGAGGAGAAAAAAAGACACCTTCCCACTCCTTCATTCATCTGCATACAAGCTGCATTACCACCCAATTACACTTAGATTACAGTCATGTGCTCTCAGCCAGCCAAGCCTCCTCTACATGTGCCAAACCCTTTCTCCACTGTCGGCTGTGCCTGCGTGCAGCATTATGGAGGCGCATAATCTTGTGATATTGTGTTGGGATTAACATCAAATCTCATTATGGCTGTGGTGGATCATGGGAGAGGAAGGGATGGTGGTAGGGGAGGATTGTACAGGAGAGGGAGGGGTTTAGGTTTTGAAATCCAGTTAAAGATGAAGATGGAAGAGAGGAGTGAGATCAGGGCTGTCAAATCACAGTTACACAATAAAGGCATTTGGGAGGTTGGTTATGACACACAAGAGTCTGTCGGCTAATTTGATATGTGGGTCTGTTGAACACACCCATGAGCACACACAAACACATGTAATAGATGACCGGGAGAAACCCTGACAGGGGTTAAAGGGTCAAAGAGAGATGTGCTGCAGCACAGTGCAGAGAAACACGACACAAATCAAACAGCAAAAGCTTCGTCTCTCAGCTCTAAAGCCTCGCCTCGTCCCCCACCCTCGAACCCCTCCTCTTTACGCCTTTCCCTCCACAGCCTGGCATGCTCGTGCTTCATAAACCTCTCTTTTATTACCAATAGATCTGTGAAGGTTGTAATTGCTGAAGTGATATACAACCAGCACTGGGAGCGGCTCAATTTTGCTCAGTTTAAAAAGCTGCCACACCAAACTGGGGTTGGGGGAAGTGCCTCTTCTTGTTAAATAAAATAGACTCTCAGGCGAAACAACAGGAGCCAAAATCACATCTTGACACATATGATCAAATTCCCTGAGGGGCGGATGTTGGCTTTTCCCAGAGGGGGCACTCAAACTTAAGCGTCTTCATTCAAGCAGATACGCTTGCTTTACCCCCATGCTGAACTTGCTAAACACACACTGCAGGAAAACAAACACATTGAAATGCATGCACAATACAAATGCACACACCCTTGCCCCCCCACCCCCCTCCCCCAGCAGTGCACCGTGCTGAGATATTGAGCCTCAGGAGCCTCACTAAATCACACTAAGGCCCCCAGCAGAAATGAGGGATAACAGCACAGCAGCGTTACAACCATTGATTGCTGAATGCATCATCTTTTCACACTCACAACAGGGTGTGTGTGTATGTGTGTGTGTGGGGTGGATGGGGGGGGGGGCTTCAACAGGGACTGTCGAGGAGGGTGTGGTGTTTGCTTGCAACACAGGCAAAGAGATGGGAAAGCTGTTCTTGTGCGGCAACCAAAACCCCCAACCATTAATTGAGATTTCACGGGCTAGAAGCAAAAGTGCTGAAAAGGATGTGAATATATTAAATACTTTGAACTTTTCCAGGCTTCATAAGCACATGCACAAACTTCACATCATGTATGTGCTGACTGTCGTCTGTCGTCAAAAGAAGCATTCAGAGAGATTAAGAAACGTCGTTTGTGCCTTTATCGATAAGACAAATAAATAGTAACAGCAAACATGAGGGAGAGTAGAGTTTGAGTGACTGAGGCACACGCTCCAATCAACGAGCCAACCAAATGCACCAAGGTACAGCAACCATTTGAGGCAGCAGTGTCTGTTTCTTTTGGCAAACCCATCACATGCTCTGAGACATGAAGAAGCTGCAGCAGGAAGCTAATAATAGAAGCAGACACAAAGCAGACAGGTTCTGGTGAGGTTGTCTATCACTACCTGTAGGAGGTAAACAAACAACAGCTCATGTTGTTGCAGAGGAACCGCAGCGATATGGATGGATTTACCATTAACCGGCGACTCAGAGTGACACAAATATCTTGAACATTCAATAAACCTTGTTTAGAAATGCATTATTATCCAGCAGTATTAAATATTTGATTCTGATTGGCCGAAATCCCATAAAAGCAAGGACTGATTCTAAACATACACAACCTGATGAAGCGCACCACCAAATAAGTGTTAAGTCCTGTTTAAACCGTAGTTAGATCAATACTTAGAATCAACTTGTTTGTATGTTGAGTAAATATTCTGATTCTAGGCTCCGCTTTGTGTCTGGGACTTGACTCCCAATCACCATTTGAAGGTAGGGATTATAGTCACAGAAAACTAGCATGAATTTGAATGTAGCATCTCCTCAAGTCTCCGATTAGATCCCGCCCTCCCACACTCGGAGCTCCTCCAAAACGACATGCATGAGGGTTGCTGATTCACGATCATATGAAGGTGACTGATTTTCAGCTAATCACAGTCGCATACATTCGAGAGTGTGTCTTAATCAAGCGGCAACCTCCGGTCTGAAAATATGAGGCAATGCGGAAGTGCTAAAGTCTGCTGTTCCACGAGTGTCTGCTTGAGGCTGGCTCCGGAAGTACCGGAAGTCATGTACACACCAAGCCAAAAAAAGCCGTTTTCACGGCCAAAATAAGCCTATATACAGCCTGGTACAAAGAATGTCTCCCGTCTGAATCGCTAATTTCACTAACGGCACGCACTGTGGGGGGGGGGTGAATTTTTTTCAAATCGGCAGTGTCCACAATATCAAGCTCGCCAGTTCGTCCAATCAGAGGCGCAGCTCAGATCGCGTGACTGTGGAGCGTCCTATGGTTGTTACTGTGGAGACCCACAGCACGCCTCATTTCCAATATGGCCGTGCCGACCGTTTGGCTTCAAAAGTCCGTCTCAGGAACAGATGGGTGACGTCGCGGAGACTACGTCCATTAATTATACAGTCTATGGTCTTAATGCGATCGCTTTAGCGTTCAACTGCGCATACAGAAGTGCTAACAACAGCATGGATATCACGGGAAAACCCCAACTAAATCTGATCATAAGCTGTATATATTTTTAAACACATTTCAAAGTGTTCTATTGATTATTTAGTAACTTCATGAAGTATAGGAATCGGCGGATCAGGTGTGAGCTTCAGCGATTGTTAACATAAACTGTATATAGAAAAATACTGCAGAGAACAGCAGCTGTCAATCATTGGACTTTAACACAACGTAGTATCTAAATACAATAGATAATGCATTGCAATACAATATCTAAGAAGAAAAGGACAAGGAAGAAGTTATACTTCTTAAATCTCCTCCCTTGTCCATTATTCATTCATTAATTGATGAATAATGACCAAGTAAGTTTCATTTTTTATAAACCAACATACACAATAAACATCTCTTTTTAGAGATTGTCTGATTTCATGTAACTATCAATGTAATATGAGATTATTTATGTTTTACTTGTTGTCTTTACACTATAATACTACTACATAGATGTATTAATTTATTTATTAGATATCTGAAAAGACTGGTTACCTGTATATATTTGCTTGTCAGTGCATGCATACAAAAATTAATCACTGGTTTTAGAACACCCCAATTTTCTACTTTTTTAATTGAAATTCAAGCAGATTAAGTCCAACGATTAGCTTGAAATGGTACAAAAGTAAGTGGTGAACTGCCAGAAGTTAAGAAAAAGAGTAAAGTTAACCAGAACTGAAATATAATTAATATTTCATAATTATCCAAAAACGCTCTTCAACTGCTTAAAGCTGTTCTGCAGCGTGTCCCAAGTTTTCTTGATTACTTCCAACCCTCTCCATCTCCGACCTTCATGAGCATTATTGTGCAGCATTGTACTGCAGAACGTAGAGTAATGCTTTAAAAATGATGAATAAAAGGTGAATCCAAGATAATGACGAATAGACATACCTTTTTTGTTGGTTTACTGTCATTTTTTTGTTTGTTTTGTTTTGTTTTGTTTTGTTTTGTTTTGTTTTTGTTTTGATGGTTATGTCTGTGTTGCACTTTGAATTGCCCTTTTGCCCAACAGTTGAAGGGTTTTCTCCAGGTAGCTCCAGGTTTCTCCAATACTTTATAAACATGGGGGGGGGGGGGGGTGCATTTCATGCTTTCATGAACTTATAACTTAAAGGTTTGGTGTCAGTGTCTGTGAAAAGCATCAAATCTTTTGAGAGTTTCACAAATTCCTGACTGATTCCTAAGTGTTTTAACTGTTGTGTTAATTTTACACACCTGTATGGCACCTTGAAGCAGAAGAGGAATAAAGAAGCAGTGCATCGACATTCTTTTTATATCATCTGCACATGAGGAAGAAAGTGAGGACAACCTCAGCATGCTCTCCTGTTCATCTCTCACCGCCCAGAATCATGTGTGTAGGGTGCGGTGATAGGGGAGAAGCAGGAGAGGACCCTTCAAGTCTCCAGATTTCTATTAGCCGGTCTGTGATGTACTGCTCTACCTCGTTTAGTCTCTCTCTTTCTCTTTCACTCACACACACACACACACAGATGGGGGACCAGTTTCCCCGTCTCCTCCCAACACCCTCCCCCAGCCCAGCGCCTCTCCTCCTCCTCCTCGTTCTCCTCCTTCACACACCTCACACCCTCCGTCAGTCACCATCCATCACATAGGACCTCCACAGATGGGCCTGTGAAAAACACACACCACACACTCACACTGCCACAAACTAACACAGAAGCTATGGGCTTTTTCAAGTCATCGAGGCTGGCCAAATGCACACACACACAGAACAGTTCTCAGTGTAAGTTTTTTTTTTTTTTTCACACACACACGGCTCTTCTAACACTTTCATCTGAGGCTGTGTGGTGCTCAGAAACCAAAACACACCATGACTGAAGGGAACCTCAATTCAGACTCAATTAACTCCATCAGATCTACCTGAGACACAGCACCACGCGCTCCTGCTGCCAAAACAAAGCCACCCACAGGATGCAACCATGTGTGGGAAGGGGTGTGGGGGTCATGTATTTGCTCACTCCCCACTTATCCCACAATTCTAATCAGTGCTCACAAAAAAGATGCACTAATGAGCCTCGCTTCTTTACAAGACGCATCAGCAAAACACGCACCGGATCAGTCTAATTAAAAAAAAACAAAGAAAAGAACTGTGAAAGTTGTGAATAGAGGAATCAGATCAATCACACTGTTCACTTTTTTGGTCCAGGCTAATCAACAAGTTAGCTGCAACAGTGTGAGAACTGAAAGGATAACTCACCTAAAATTCACAGCAAGTTTAAAGGAGAATTCCACACAGATGAGAAAAAAAAAAGATATTCCAATTAAGATCCAAAATCTTGTAAATGTGACTCACTTCACACATCCAAACAGGCTAGCAGCCGGGAGGAAGAAAAATCCCTCAGTGAGAATCCAACTGCACCTTGCCTGAGGAGAGCTTCCTCCTGTGCCTGTGTGTGTGAAAGAGAGAGAGAGAGGGTGCAGCAGCAGTCGTCTCCGTAGTAGCTGTAGTAGGAGTAGTAGTAGTAGCAGCAGAATGAGGTGGGATAGAGGGAGGGAGGAGGGGAGGGGACTTCTGGCGGCTCACATCATGAGAGAAGTCGTAATCCGCACATCGGCAAAGCTCTCAAAGAGATCGAGCCACCAGAGAAGAAGAAGACGATGGAGAAGAAGAGAGGAGGAGGAGGAGGAGGAGAGAGGCATGAAGGCAGGCAGTGGTGAATCAGAGGAGGATGCAAGCATCCACCCTTCACTCTGCTGTGTGTGTGTATGTGTGTGTCTCTCTCTCTCTCTCTCTCTCTCACACACACATGCACACACTCCTACCCCCCGCCCTGCTACAGATTGCATTGCACTGATGAAATTTTAATGGTTCTTTTAGGAAGAATAATGAACATGCTCGTCCCTGGAGTTGTGTGCATGTGTGTGTAAGAGGGGGGTTTCTATGCCTCGCGCACCTATAGAGGCATGCTGCAACCATGCACGGCGAGAGAGTGTGTTTTTCTCTCTTTTACACACGTTCAACGGAGCATCCTCCCACTCACACACACTGCAACCCTGCACAGATTCACTCATTTGCACACCACACACACAGACACACAGGCAGACGTACACATGCCAGGCAGGCTCAACTTCAAACATTGCAGCTGACAGACAGACACACATACAGAAACACACACACACACACACTTTCGTCAAACAAAAAAGAAGGGAGGGGGGGGTAAACATAGAGATGCAACCCATACTCAGAATGCGCTCTTGGTGCACATTCACATTCACACACTTGCACAAATGCAAACAGACACTCAGACAGACAGACAGAAAGACAGACACATGGGCACACACCCCAATGAAGTGGAACAAAGAGCACTGAAGCACATGTGGAGGCACCAGTAGGAGAGCTATGATGGGAGGAGAGGAGTGAAGTGTGGCAGAAAACACACTCCTGTCTTCAGAGGAGCTCCGGTCTCCTGCAGTGCGGTGTGTGTATCGTGGCAGAGCGTCTTCAGAACTAAGAAATAACACAACCAATCAACGTGCACGATCAACCTCCAGTGATAACGCTTTGAATTACCGCTGATGGAAATTAAGTGAAGGTTACATAAAAACGTCATCGCTAATTCACCTCATACCAACTTGATTCTACGCAAACAGTCAAACTCATTTGCTACCCAGCTGTGTAAAACACTTCATTCTGATTGGTCAAAAAACAACAACAGCAAAAGCAACCCTAGATACAACCACAGACTGTATAATACATGGATGTAGTCTGTGACATCACCCATCTGTTTCAGTTTGAGAGTTCTGAAGCCTATTGTCGTAGGAAGCCATATTTGTAATGCTGAACTCAATTAAGCTTTGTTCAAGTTAGGATGGGATAAAGAGGCGGGCCTTTAGCCTTTCTGCAGACAGCCATTGGGTGCCTGGCTGTCAGTCAACATTCAAATAATGAATTATAAAAAAATTATCCATATTTTGTGTCTGTTTTTCTGGCTCTGTATGGATGTGGTTTGTGTTCGTGCTGCAGTCAGCCTCAAGCAGAATCTCAAAGGACTGCAGTTTTTTATCACTTCATGACGCACAGGCTTCATTTCTCACAGCTGGAGGTTGAAATGCATGTGAACAGCTTAGTCGGACCAGGAATGGACCAAGCATGGGGAAGAAAGAGAGGAGGATCTTAGTGGTGAAGTAGATACTTTCTGCATCTGTTAAAAGTGACAAACAGAAAAACTCTTTTTTTATTTAAAGTGCATAAAAATATCAACTGTAATCTTTCTGACAGTTAAACAGGCTACTGCTGAAATTAAAATAGGAATAAAAATGTTAATATAGTGTAGACTGATAAGATTACTGTTGCTTGTTTGGTACATTTTAGGTTTGTAGTAACTGATTCAAGAAAAAAAGCATACACATCTAACAGAAAACCTACCTACAAAACCACAGTGAGATTTTAATGCAATGCAAAATGAAAAGCGTATGTCGGCGTTATCTTAGTGTGGATTTGATCCCACAGAAGTTAAACATGCGGGAGCACTCTGTTCCTCAGCTTACCCCTGTAATTTCAGTATGATCCTTTTTTTCAAAGCCAAGCAGCACGAGGTCATGCCTCACATCTGACTCTCTAGGAAATCCAATGTGCCTGACAATCTCCAGCATATAACAGGATGAAGAGTGAAGAATCAGGGTGCAGATTCAAGTCATGCAGGAGAGAGAGAGATAAATGGGTTAAAGGGCGATGAACCTACATCAAACCAGGATTCCTGTGGCTCCTTTACTGCTACTCCACTGACCGCACATCAGTATGCATCCTTGCAGTCAGCCCAGCTACAAAGATCCTGAAATAAAAAAAGAAAAAAATATAATAATTTACAGGCAAAAAGTAAAAAATAAAATAAAATCAGGGTGGCTCAGAGGGGACGGTGGTATAAATTCCTCATATTTGCACAGCTTAAGATGTCTCATACTACAGATCCTGCAGGTGATTTGTTCATTTTATGCCTCCTGCAGCTCACAGCAGTCCCCAAAATAATCCCCCCGGCATTGTAACACTATGTGACCGAGAGTTTACCCAATGCAGCAGGACGGTGAAAAAACTTTGAGCATGAAAAAAAACAGCACTCCGCAAAGTTTCCACAATCTATAAAATACCCAATAAACTCTGTTTCAACCCTCTACTCGCTGTGGAAATTGTTCTCATCCTTCATATTCCCCACCAAGGTGCAGCATTCCCAGAAAAAATCAATTTCCCATGAGGTCTGCACACCTTTATCCCACCAAAACAGCGGCGAAGAGAGAGAATCATAATTTAAATCACTGCTTCTGGGGCCACTTTTATTGAAATCCCATGAGTCCAAGGTTAAGTTTACACTCAGTGTCAAGGAGACAAACTGCAGAATCTGCGTCTTGGTCTCACAGACAAGCAGAGCCACTTTCAAGATGTTTTCTGCCACAACAGCACACTCGAGAATCCAGTAAAAAAACGAGTGAGTGGAGTCTTTGTGGAGGCATTTTGAGGTCTGTCAATAATGAGGGGAATACCACAGAGAAAAAAAAAAAGCTTAAAGGCAGTTAGAAGCCAAGCAGGGGGTTGATGGGAACAGCCCCGATGTGCGACATACAAGTCCTCCTCCTATCGGGGATACAAAAACAACAACTAACAAGGTTAAAACTGTCTGGAGACTAAACGTGCCTCATGGAAGAGTTACATGCAAAGATTTGGGGTTTTTGAAAAACACTGTCTCATGACAATACCATACAGTTCAATATTAGAAAACAACATGAGACATTTAAGGGATATACGCAAGTGAAGCAGAAGTGGAATGGGAACATTCATGATGTACTGTCTGACATGGAAGCACCAGTTTTCCTCCCGAAATGAAAATGGAAAAGAAGAGAAATGTGGGAAGTGAAAAAAAGGTGTCACACTCAGGTTAGATTCTGATCGTCAACAACAGACATTACTCCCCTCGGTGGATGCTGCGCTCAGATGTCAAATACAACTGAATTCAAGAGTAAGCTGTCACGAAACAAAATAAGAAGGCAGCCAAATGTACGAATGCCTTCATGCAAATTAGGAAAACCAATAGGGATGAACAATTAATTGAATTTAAATCGACATTGCATTGTAACAGAATGCAATGCTCAAATCGCGAAGGCTGCAGACATACATGCATTAGGCGGCAGTAATGCACCTTTCAGCTGGTTTGCCTTCGGCCAAAATGTTGAGATACGTGCAAGTGCAGAATGAAGAAAACAACTTCAACCATGCCGAGTTTGGATTTGTTGTGTTGTTTTTGACTACTTTAAACATGGCCTCAGCAAAAGAACAGAGAAAGGACACAGATGAGGCAACTTTGGTGTCAAAGAGGAATAGCACGTTGGTTGTCTGGACCTATTTTTGATTTAGAAAAGAAGATGCAGCACAACAAAAGGTATTGTGCAAAACATGCCTGGTTACTGTAGCTACAAGGGTCAACACTACAAACCTGTTCCAGCATTTAAGAAAGCAACACAAGGCCATGGCTAAAACCTCAACAACCAAGGAAAGAAATGTTTATATGTTGACAGTATCCTGTCATGTCGGTCATAATGATTTATTGCTTGTGTTTAGTGAATAATGCAGAAGATGAACGTCCCCCCAAAAAATCACACGGTAAATCGCAATCCCAATACTGGTCCAAAAAAATAACAATTAGATTATTTTCCAAAATAGTTCAGCCCTAAAAACCAAGACAACCCTTTCCAATTAGTGAGCCTTCTTTCACAAAAAGTTCCTTAAGCTGTGATAAAAGTACAGAGGCAAGTTATGGCAAATGTTGAAAAAAGAGATAGAACTGGGGGAGAGGAGAAAAGGTCTGAGATTAAAGTAAATTGTTAGGAATTTTTTAAAAAATTGAATTTTTAAGATAAAAGTCTCAAATTCACAGGAAAATTCATAAAAATGTTTTATCTCCTCTCAGGTTTGGACATTAGATGCCATAATTGTAAATGACTTATACTAACTTCTCCATTAACCTTGTTTTCAGCAAACTGACCTGATGAAGACATGTTTCTAACACTTCTTCACTCCGTGTGCACAAGCCATTTTTTTTCTCATAGAATTTTTTTTCATAAATTTCTCTGCAATAGAATGTGTTTGGTGGTCGTCATCCTACTTTTTAATGAGCTTTAACATGTAAAACCTCAGGTTTACTTCTCCAGAAATTCAATTTTCAATAGAAAAAGACCGCTGGGGATCCATCACACAACATCCCTGATGGACAGCAGTTGATCGCTGAGAAAAGAGCCAAATCCAATTAACAGGTTGTTGCTGGAAGTGACCTTTCCCGCTATTATTGCTGTTGGCCTCCTGGTTTAGTGGCCATGATCTAGGGCATTTGAATATCCATGTAACAGTGAAAACGACCACGGGCGATCTGAAGTGTGCGTTCACAGATACAGGTTTCCATGGCAAAGAGAAATATGTGGGGCTCTTTAATGACATTAGCAGCAAAGTGCTTTTTTCTCTCTCTCTCCGATGCTCAGGTGCAGTCGAGTTTTATACTGCCATGTTTATGAGGGATCGTAATGGGTGGGTGCAGCTCAAAACAAACTGGAGGCCAATTAAATGTAAGGGCTTCCCGGGCGAGCCGCCAATAATAGGGCCAACGAGTCGTTTTATATACGGCTCACGAAGGAGGAACTCTGGGTAAAGCACATGAGTCTGATGTTTCAGATTGAGTTCTGAAGATTTTTCCTTATTTGGGCATCTAAAATCTTTAACCGGATGATGGCAGCATTCATAAACCATAGGATCGACAACGTTTCACTATGTTTGAAGGGCCGATGAATATCTGTACCAAGTTTTATGGCAAAAGCCTAAAAGCATTTAATCTGTGAAAATAGTTGTACAAGTGGGAATGATAATTCTGGGCTTTAGCATTAGTTATGGGCTCACTTACTCACTAAAGAAGTCCAAGAGTGCAAAATCCAAGAATAATCCAAATGAAAACACATGGAAACTGCAAGACACATGTAATGATTGGACACACCTTAAGTAAAACACAGACTATATACACACACACATCGGGTAACAAGCAACAGGTGTGGACAAAGATGGAAGGTGAAACTGAGGGAAACACACAAGGGCAGGAAGTAAGAATAGTTATGACACAAGGAGCTAAAAATCGCAAAGTCAGAAAGCATTCACTAGCAGTACTGGAACATTCGGGTAAAATAAACAGGACTAAGGCCACGCCAACTCTTTTTAATCCTAACCAGCTTCAAAATTTTGGAAGACCTCGCACACAAAGACATTTTTGACTGATTTTCATGACTGCTACACCACACCTTTGACGTTTAGGTAAATCGTTTCACAAAGGCAATTTTTCAGACAGGAGACCAACTAATATAACTTTATAGTAACCAGTAAGAACAAAAGACGTAAAATCATAGAATTCAATTGAAAAACCTGCATCCTGTTTAACTCAACTCAACTCAACTTTATTTATAAAGCACTTTAAAAACAACCACAGCTGAAATAAAGTGCTGTACATAAAAAAAAATAAAATTAACATTAAATTAAAATAAAACAATAGTCATAAAACAATAAAACAGCACTTAAAAACTGAAAACAAACCATATATACGCTAAAAACAGGAGCCGAGTCTCAAGCCGAGTTAAAAGCCAGGGAATAAAAATGGGTTTTAAGACAAGTTTTAAAAACAGACAGTGACGAGGCTTGTCTTATGTGGAACGGAAGCTCGTACCGACAACAGAAAAAGCTCTGTTCCCTCTGAGCTTCTGTTTGGACTTCAGTACCTTGAGGAGTGGCAGATCAGCTGACCTGAGGCACCAAGCAGGAGTGTGGGGGTGAAGGAGTCTCGACTCCCTCGAGAGACGTGCGAAGGAGGTTTGAAACAGTTGGCTTTAAAAAATCTGCCAAAGGAACCAAGTCAAAAAGAGGGGGTTCACAAGGGCCACTGGGACCAAACACCATCACTTCTGTTTCTTTCTCTTAAGGGGATGATAGATGGTGACGGTAAGAAAAGGCTGCTGTAACCTTAGAATATGGCAAAGCAGTCCAATAGTAACTGATAATGAGCCGTACTTCAGATAAAAATAAAAAAAACGAAGTTTGAAACTGCCTCGTGTGGGCAGCCTAAGGGAGGCCAGATACAGACAAGTCATGACTGTTACGCAGATTTAAAAGACAAAATGAAACACAAGCTAAGAAAAACATCAAATAAAACACAGAAGTGGATATATTTTTAAAGATTATCTCTTTAGCTGATCACTTTTGGCATAAAACCGTAGATCTTCTAACATGAGAAACTGATTTACCTAAAATCTACAGTACATTCATGGACTAATGTGTTTTACATTTTTTACAAAAGTTAGTTCTAAGTAAACTAAAGTCTTCTGTTGTACAAATGTGACTAAAATCAAAAATGTTTCTGCTTGACTCCAGGACATATAAAGCAAGAAAAACATGTAAAAATAGTAACTCACTTTCTGTTTGATTGGATTTACTGTGTGTTTGATGTGTATTTTTTTATTCATGGTTTTTCTACCATCAAGGTGGCAAGAAATGATGAATGGTGTGAAAGTGCATCAGTTAGACAGTTATTTTTGCAGCAAAGTGGTGCAGAAAGCACAAAGGTGTTAAGAAAGCAGCTGAAAAATACAGATTGACACAGGTGTCTGACACCTGTCACCTCGAAGGAGGAGGGCTGTTTAAAGACTGAATTTGACAAAAAAAAGCTAAGTCTTTATTAGAAAACCTGGGCTGTGTTAGTTTTTCATGTTAACAAATTCATTTCACTGATGACTTCTGAGAAACTGAACTGTGTAAAACGGCCACATCGTTCACTTTATACACTGTTCATTCATCAATAAATCTAAATTATGCCTTTATGAAGGGGGGGCTGGTGATACCATAATACCTCATATGGCTTTGCATAAAACGGACCATGAGTCCTGACAGTTCAACACAACCCAGGAAAAACAGTGTGAAGTATACTGCCTGGAAAACGACAAGTACTGGCATCCTCACAGCCTTCCATTAAGTATCATTCAGGTGGAAAAGATGCTGAGGACAGATTTTGTCCTCCAACAATCGCCAGGTTAAAATCACTAATAGATTTCAGAGATGAAACAGATGCCACGCAGACGTTGATTTTTGTGTCAGTGGGTGTGATTGTTGTCGTTTAGTATTTAAAAGCAGCACACACGCAAAGCAAGCTTGTCACAGGGATCCCTGTGCAGCATGCTGGGACTAAAACTCTTGAGAGCAGCTTGAGAGATGAAAACAGAATCCTTTGTAAAAAAAAAAATAAAATTAAAAAAGGCTTTCTCTACGTTCATCTGTTTTTGTACTTGAAAAGTTAAATAAAAATGTGGGACATCAAAGTTTTAAACCAACTGAATCACTTTTCACTCTCATCACTATCACTTTGATAATCCAAGATTTTAGAGAAGAAGAATACTTCAGAAAAATATATTCAGGTTAGAATAGTTTCAAACAACCAAAGCTATAATGATCAACAGAAAAAAAGTGCTTATTCTATTATTATCTTTTCCCAAACTTAACTGCACCCACAGTAACAGAGGTCGCGACAGAGTCATCAGCCATGATATTGTTCATTCATCCTTTTCAATGGGAACACGGCTCTGACATGACAAACCTCTGCTTTAGTTAATTAACCACCATTAATGTGCTTCACTCAGGCCCCAGATGTTTCTGTGTTAGCTTGAACATCCAGGAAAGCTCTCTGGAGGAAGTGGAACCGAGAGTGACAGATGTCTCAACATCCAGGCTGGATGAATGGATCTCTTTGGAGTCATTTACTTCTAACTAGGTATTTAGAATTCAATTCTTGTTCACTCTGATAATAAAATGGTTGCAAACAATCCTTTTTGGCTCTGAACTCAGTGTAGGGCTGCGACAGCTTGAATTGATTGACGTTACTGCAGCGTATGATTCTCCAGCACTCTGCTGCCCTAATGAAGCTGCAGACAGGTGCAATGTGTGATAACTAAGCACATTAATATCCACATCATGTAGAGATGGCTGGCATGATGGAGGCCAGCCACTCTGATAATAGGCAGGCAAGAGTAGCAAGCTGAAGGGGAAAGATTGACGACTGAGCTCAAACCACCCAACAACCCCCACACATCCAACCCCCTGCCCTCCATCAGCCCTCCCTGCCATATTGTTACATCTCATTTTCTCTCGATCCATCTTGATGACATTGGTGAGCATACGCTCAGGTCGGGGTCAGGGGCACGTGGAAGAATTAACGCTCCGAGGACGATGGATTACTCCTTACCATAAACCGAATGGGGGTAAAAGGTTTGTTAGCTGGTTACTGATTCACATGAAGTGGCTCTACCAAATGAAATTAGAATGCTTGCTTGTCTAATTGGTAATTCTATGTTTTAGTATTTGTTGGAGCCACTGTTGGGCCTGGCCTGGCCTGGCTTTCTCCTGCTTGTTGGTCTCTGTGGCAGTCTGGTTTTAACAGAGATTATCCCAACAACAAAAACTGACAAAAAATGTAAACCAAGTTCATTTCATTTGTTATCCACTAAAACTTAATATAACACCACAAGCAGGCCTGTTTATTCTCCAGTCTAAGAAAATATTAATGTGCTGAATGGACTCATGTGGAATTCAAGTTACTAAAAAATTTGATTTGTTCAATAAGCTTAGGGCACAGTGGTGTTTAAATTGGCTGCCATTTTTGAGACACCCCTGATCCCCTCTCATTCTATTGGTTATTCTACTGAAAGCATTCTTCCCAAGGACAGCAAGTATGAAACGTGATATTTATTTTCTTCCTGAGGTTGGGGAGGCTCCCAAGTAGTCACAAGCAGTAAAGTAACTGTTGTGATACAAAATTTAAAAACTACTACAAATAATACCTTGCCACAAGCCACACCTAGAGATATCAAATTTGATCTGAAAGTGTTTTATTATGTTCAATTATTTTGAACAGTGTGAAAGTAACAGCAAATGAAAAGACATGAGTAACTTGTATAGGTTAGCATGTCAATAAGTGTATTTCCAAAGTTGCTGAGTTCAAGTCAAAGACCACTGCTTCCATAGACTCTCTGCCTTGTCTGATCTGCACAAAGAAGTATTATCAAAGTTGAGAACCTAGAGTCAAAACTCTAGATAGTATCTTTACATATATTATTATGAGGTTAATCTCCTGTTTCAAAGGAATAACTTCTAGAAAATGCCTTACCTGGCTTAAGTCGGCTGCTTGAGCTTTAAATTTGAAGTTGCTGTATGACTTTTGACAAAATACTTTTTTCAAAAAGGTGAATCTGTTCTGCACTTCAAAATAGTTAATTGTCTTTGTTTTAAGTTAGAGATTGTATATCAAAATGGTCAAACAACTGTGAAGTCAAAAGATTTAGAGCTCCCCCTGCTGACAGGCTGCAGTGTAGGTTATTTTTACATGGGATACATAAGAAACCTGAATTGTCAGAGGGCTTCACCAACAATAACATGAACTTAATTACACTCAATATAACATTTTTCCCTTTTGAAAATGCAGTTACTTCTATTTGTAATGCACCTGTGTTGCAATTTTTAATTCCATCTTCCAATTTTTTTCCATTTTCCAATTTATAGTTGATCTTGCTGGGGCCACACAGGGATGCCCAAAGGGCTGGATGTGGCCCGCAGGCCATATGTTGCAATGTCTGCACTAACCTGTGCAGAGACCCTGCCAAGGTCTCCAATCGCAACACTTCATACATTTTCAGAAAAACATCTCACCTCATTTTCCACCAGGTGCTTTTCTTTTATAAGCCTCTTTGGTGTGTACACAATATCAAACAGCAAATTAAACTACAATAAACTGCTATTGTCGCTGACAGTTTGCCGATTAAGCCACTAACACTGAGCTGAACTAGATTAAGAGTCATTTCAAGCCGTAGTAAAGAGCTCAAGAATCTGAACCAATTGTGTACAAACAAAGGGCAAATGATGGGATTAAGGAATAATGAGGATAGAATGAGGATAAAGAGGAGGAAGGATACTAAGAAATGGGATTAACAGACTCTTTCATGGGGTAGAAAGGGGTTATCTCTTATTCTTTCCCAACACAACAGCATAATAGAGGGAAATATGGGATGGGGGATGGGATTCATAAGGCATAGGGGGATGTTCAGTAACCATAGGAATGGGACCATAGGAATGAATGGATGGATGATGCTTCAAGAGGAATGAACCCAAGCGAGACCTTTCCTCTCCAAAGACCTACATGCCATCATTATGCATGGAGAATATGGGCAAGTATACCTGTGTATAGAAGTATTTTTATGAGGTAAATTGGCTCCCTTGGTGTGTAACTGTTCAGAGGAATACAGGATTAACAAGTTGTGACACTGAGGCAGATGAAATCACATCATTTGTACTAATTTCTTTAGTGTTGGTGTATAACACTAGCAAAGAGATTAAATTATGAGCCAGATTATGTGCTCCCTTTAGCTAATGAGGAGGAAAATGGAAAACTGCCTGTGCGTTAAAGACACCATTTTTACAGTTAACTGGTAATGAAAGCTGGGTCGGGTTACATACCAGAGATCTTTGCAGAAAACACGACGGGGGGGAGGAAAAAAACAACAAGCAGTTCCCTGTAAAACCAAATTGAGACATGCATCTGAAAACAGTCGAGGATGACAGGATGGAATGAAACTGCTAGTTAATGAGCCCCAAACTGAACAAGGATTAAAATCAGAAAAGACAAAATGTAGACAAAAACTAATTACACACCACCTATCAGAGATTAATGCTGAAGGGTACTTTCCCAATTTCCTGCCTGGAGTCACAGTAAAACAACAATAAATAAAAAAGACAAGCTAATAAAAGCTACATCAAGAGGATTAGTGCCGCTATGAATAATTTAAGACACAGCTTAAACACCTTCTAATAGAGGGGATCTTACTGGATTCCCTCCAAGACATTTAGGCTTATGTGGCTCTTCTGCAGAGCAAACAGAATCATTCACACTGAAATTCTCTCACGCGTTTACAGATGATGCAAAAACTTCCAGGGATTAACTTTAACCTTCAGTCTCACTTTACAGAAAGTAGAGTTTCAATTAAGCTCTATGATAGAATGACCCAAAGTGATGGTGTTTGCAGATTGTTTGAAAGCTGGAGATATTCTTTGGAATTTCTGGGAAGTTTTTCCTCATTTTGCAAGAGAGATCAATTAATTACCTATTTCCCATCAAGGCTGGGCATTGATGTCGTGGTTAGCTGTTCCCCCATTTGCCTCAATGGTTGTTTAACACTTTTCAGGTTTGTCTTAAAATGTCTTTAGAGACTTAGCTGTTGTTGTTTTTTTCCATTGTTGTAAAATGCAACAGCCAATCAGGCTAACAGTACATCTGTTTGCAAATGATCCATTGGCTTCCAAGAAAGATTTAAGCCTAAAGTCTCAAGTTACAGAATATGGATTTTGCAAATAACTCTTTTAATGATGAAATATTTGTGATCACAGTTAGCGTTGTATGCCTTCCAGACTAGAAGCTTGTGTTGTGCTCGCATCAGAGGAATTCTGAAATCAATATTTCCTGTCAAATATTTAATGATAGGCAGGCTAAAGCACAAAGAGGTCCATTACCAAAGCAATCCATAACCATTTCTGGAGCCTTGTTTTGCTATTATAACCAACCACAGGAATCCCTTTGTTATTGCAGTACAGTGAAATCTTATGGCAGGACTCAAAGTCCAAATCGCCTTTAATGGTAAAAATCTGTCTTTATACTGCATCCCATCTGCAGATGTGTTTCTTCAAGGCTACAACGCAAGCTTATTACTCCGGCCGTTTGGTGTCTGTCGAAGCAACAAGCAATGACTGCTTGGGCGCATCAGTAGCGTTATTCTGACAAACAATACACAGATCCATTTCAATTCCAAGCCCCCAAGGTCTTCTGACATCCTTTATCATCAGCACATACAGATACTTGTCGAGGGAAGACTGCGCAGCGTTACCACATCGGCTGTCGCTCAAGACAAACAACCAATCAATACAAGGCAGACTGGGTGTGTGGAGGCTGTGTGATGTGATTTTCTGACAGCTGGACAAGCTGAGGGGATATAGGAGGCTGGGCAAAAATGGCAGGTCTAAATGAAAATCTTTTCTTTTTACAAGTTTTCTACATTTTTCTTTTTCAAGAAAATTGTTTCATTATTGGAAGGATCCTGGATTAGTCTGGAAATTTACCATTCAGGGGTGATATATCAACACTAAATGTGTGACGTTCTGCTCCCAGTTGTTGCAAATAGGTGGGCTGAACACTTAGCCTCAACCAATCTGATGTCCATAAAGATGTTGCAGAATAAAATATTTTTGTGCACTCTTCTGCTAATCAGCTGAAACAAACCGTGTTCAATTCCTTAGCTGATAAAACATAACACATTGTTTTAAGAGATTTAGCAGACTGTTTAGTAGCTGTAGAGTCTTGAGCTATAGTTTTTAAGGAGGATTTACTGCTGACATTAGGCGAGGCAGATTCAGATTTTTTCCATGTGGCATCACTCTACATCATAAAGCAGCTAGAGCTGGAGTCTGACCTACCACAGGGAAATCAATATCCCAAAGCAAAACAGTTGGCTCCCATGGGGGACCCCAGTCAATGAGCCAAAAATATCTGTAGGTGAAACTAAATCAGCAGCTGCTGTGTTCAAAGTCTACTTAAGCCCTGTTTGATATCATAAGATGGAAGCTGACAGAATGAGCAACAGCTTGTGATAGAAATGATCGGGGATTGCAAACAATTACCACAAAAAAAGCAGCACTTGCAGCGCTGAAGAAATGGGAATTTAATGCTTGCATTAAAATAAGCAGCACTTGCAGGAGTGTGGCAGTAAATTAAATCAGGATGCCGCCGCAAAAACGGGTAATACCAAACATGCATCTCTGCATTACACGGAGCTGCACCTAATGTGTGTCAGTCTGCCTGTCATGCAGAATGAACAGCCCAGGGCTTGTTTGGAGAAAATTGAATTCCAACGAGGGGTGATTTTGCATAAAAAGAAGCAATCTAATTAAATTGCCATGCACGGTCATGTATCTTAAATTACATGCCAACACCATGCAAATGCAAAATCAACAGATGCAGACTTCACCACATGGCTCCTGGTGTGTTTGACTAAGACCCCCCATGAACATGTTTTTTAAAAAGAGGATGGGATTAAAGCAAAAATCCAGGAAAGTAATTTCATTTTCACAGCTTTGCCTTTGATTGTAACGGGTCTATCATTTTCTGCGAATTGCATTGTGTAACCCCCTGCTGTACCTGCCCACAAGATACAACACAAAACTAATTTCCCAGACAATTTCCGCATCAAACATCACAGTTCTTTTCAACATGAAACCAGGGATCAAAATCCCTTTAACCTCAGCAAGAAAGAGGCGAAGGGGGGCAGCGTTTGAGGAGCTGAACCAATGACACTGGGAAGCTGTGAACTTGTTGATGTGCCGGATCAGACCTGATGTTGGATTGAATTATGAGAGGCGGCACTGTGCACACAGCTCTGATACTGGGGGAGGAGGGTCAGTGCTGAGGTGAAGGTGAAGAGGGACAAAGAAGGGAGGGGGGGGGGGGGGGGGGCATTATGTCAGGTCTGAGGGGGAGGACAAGAAGCAGAGGAGCTCTTTGAATGTGACAGAGAATAGAGATGGAAAGAGACAACAAAAGATGTGTGGACAGAAGGATGAAAAGCAAGACTGGAGTGAAACATGGACATAATGTCAGTCTGGAAAAGCAGGAAGCTGATATGATTCATTCAAACCTGAGCATTTTGAAACACAGGACTTTTTTTTCCCTCTACTTTGTTTTTTTTTTTTTTTTTTTTAAATCCGCTCTTTGAGGAACTGTACCTGCTGCTGTATCACCCCTGCTTGTCTGTTAAAATGTTGCTCACAGCTGGGGCTGGAGCTCCAGTCAATGGTGCGATACTGATATCATTTATTTTCCTTCAGAGTGGTTTGGCAGCATTGTGATCTGGAAAAATGGAGACCAGGTTGTCTGTAAGCTGTGTCTGGTTAAATGTATAACTACTCTACCAGATCACTGTGTAACCAGTTTCTGGTTACCAGACTTTTCTGCAGGAGAAACTTGGTATATCGGTGGTAGTTTTCTTTCCCACCCTGTCTCGCTTTTTTTTTTTAATCTCTCGCATTTGAGAGTGTCTCTGCATTTGTTTATTGCTACAGTGTTTACACTGAATCATTCAGCAGCTGAATGAAAGCTGACTCTCTCCAACACATTAGAGATTACTATACGCACTGTGATTGGCTCATCATGTTTGAGGGTGTGGTTTAGCCATAAGTCAATTGCACTCTTTACTAACAATATCTCATAGGTCAAATGAATACACATATTTGTCATAGTTTCAATGTCTTCATGAAACTTGAGATTAACTGCTCAGTGGTGACTCAGTCAGCAACACACTCTCTCCTTGTGCCGCATGTGAGGCTTCAGCTCACCTGTGAACCAGCTGTGTAAAGGTCATTAGACAGGTGAGAGAGAGAGGAACAGAGTCACAGGGAATTATTTAATAAAGTCCACTCTGAGATGGAGGTGTGAGGCCTGGTGTGGTGTATGCCTGGTGCCAGGCCTCACTTGTAAAACCAGCTAGCCTCCCAAGGCATCATTACAAGCTCTGACACAGCTGCCACACGGGGAATTCCAACAACAGGAAGGTGTGTGTGTGCATGAGTGTGTCCTTGGTGATTTTGTTGTGTGCACTTGAGGAATTTCACGCTTTCTCTTTCAAATGATTAAACTCTTTCTCGTTTTAAAGCCTTTAAATAAACGATTCACTGAGTGAAATTGCTTTCTCTGGTGTGTATCAAGTTTTTTCTTCACAGAAAGCACCTCTCGCACTCCAAACAGTCTGGTTAATAAAAAAGATTTCAAAGCAAACTGGGGATCTCCCCGGGCACTGCAACTGACTGAATTAAGTGACAACAAAAACAAGCAGCTATGAGATTAGCAACTTCTAACACTCAACAGGAAAAACATGAATCAGCTTTGAAACCAAAGAATTAATTCAAAATTATGACTTGTAACCCCTCAGTCTGAAAGAAAAAAAAGGCAAACTAATGCAACACTAAACACTAGGATTGGTTGGTGCTTTCCCAGGTTTACTCCTGCTGTAGACAGCGGATATTTTTCAGAACACATCATGCATTGATTGCCATCGGGACATAAAGATTATTTTAACCAGTAAAACATAAAGTGCACCTGGTTTTCAACCCTGGCTTTAAGGGTGAAAACACTACGGGAATCATTTAGTTCTTTGAAGAGCAGGTTCCTGTTACTTCCTGTTGAACAGCACCATTGGAGGAGAGATGTGACAAGTCAATTTAAATGTTGTTTGAAATTATTCTCTTATTGAACTGCTACAACTGGGCCTTCAATGTTTTTATTGTAGGACCACCATTCATAAGGCTGGAGGCATGCTGCGTTCCTCCCAGCAACAGCACAGAAGAGGATACTGATGAGGAATGGGGAATTGGCTCTTTTCATTTATTTTCTGATAAATAAAATCAGACCTGCAGACTTTTCAAAATATTTTATTTAAATACTTTGTTCCTCCTGGAGGGCCTACCTGGCCCTGACAATTCACAGCCTTGCAGGTTTATGAGCTACTCAAATCGTGACTGGACGGGAAAAGCTAAGGATGTGGAATCAACAGCAAACTGGGTCCACATCTGTTAAGTCTGACTAACAATAATTTTGTACTTGCCACAGTACTGTAGTAAAACGTGTGTTTTGGAACAGCTGGTCTGCATTTGTAATCATGACTGACACACCCAAATTATTGAACTAGCTGCCCTCTGTGCATTAATCCTGCAATACGGTGAGCCTATCAGCCTATTATTTGTGACCATGCCATTTGTTTTCACTTAGAGCAGCTGAAATGAGGAATTTGTCTTTAACATGTTTAATGTGTATTCAGGAAACATTAGGGACTAATTGAAGCTGCTTCAAAAAGTTCAATTTACAGCTGATGGGTAGCAAGGACAAGACAGGAAATCAGCATTTCCACATATTCACTTGTAGAGTTGTTCAAGCACACAGCTCATTGTCACTCTCTGAATGCACAGACACAACCAACATATGTTCAAGGTGACACACACGTGTAAGTCATTTCCTTCCACCTCTATATAACGTTCACAGCTCCTTATAGATTTTGCAGTTTGAGCCCCACAGGTTCAGGTGGTTGTTGTTGTTGTGTTAACTGCATTACCAGCACAACAGAGACAGTTTCTCACTCTGCTCTAAATCTCAGCACAAACCCAGCAACACTCTGCATGCTAAGAAGCCTTTTCAATATTCATGGAGAGATGGTTTTTCCATGCCAGCAGAGTCAGACTCCCTGCTGAGCTTAGCTGGGTGGGGCTGGGATTCACAGCACCGGGGGCTGAGGAGGGGGTCGCGTGCACAAGCGATCCTGATGACGGCATGTTTTAAAAATAGTGACATGCCGTCATGCATAGCAGGTCTCCAAGGGGGTGAATTGAGCAGTGTGAGGCAAACACAGACCACCTACCTCCCTCCCTCTCTCTCTCTCTCTCTCTCTCACAACCACACACTTTGTGGATCAAGGTACCAGTCCTCCCAGTATTGAATGAGATCACTCACACTGGAGGGAGGTTGTCAGAGCCCCTCAACGTCTGTCAGGGCTTCACAGTGTTGGTGGGCTGTCTGAAGTGAAGCCACAGGCAAATTTCATACAGGAGTTTTTTTTGTTTGTTTGTTTCTGGCCAGATATTCTAATGAATAACCGGTTCAGCAAAATATACTTTTTTTATTCAATATTTGAGATTTTTTCCATGGTAAACTGAAACTTTGTTACGCAAAAAATCAATCAATCAATCAATAAATAAAAAAATTAACTAATGGGTGAAGGTAACAAGTTACAGTTACACTTAAGTTTCTGCGGAAATAACCTAAATAAGCATTTACTAAATAAGCAATAACTAAATCTGGTAGCAGTCAAAGTGCTAGTCAAAGTTTTTTTCTTAAATATTATTTTTTGATGTTTTTAAAACAAGAACATTTTTTCCTGAAAGCCAAGATTAAAATATATTAATACTTTTAAATTAATGAGTTGATCCAGATTAATTATAATGCATGATTAATTTGACAAAAAATTTAGACACAATCACCAAATGCGAAGCACACAATGACTCAAATCCCACAATTTCACTCACCGATGCAAATTGGTGCTCCATCTCTGTCTGGCTGCAGAACGAAGTTGGTAAAGTCTGACAAACTAAACAACACATTGGCACTCTTGATGGGAACTTTGAGAAAGAACTATGAGTCCACCTCTGATTATTGTTAATTTTGTCGCTTTCTCCCTGTTAAAGCCAGATATCAGAGCGAGGATGACAGCTAGGCTAATGGCTAGAATATTACTGGAGCTCACTTAATGTTTACACTGCTGGCAGCCATCTTTGATCGTCAACTCTGGGTTGGTAAGGATCATCTAAGTTCCCAGTATGAAATTCTGACCTCGGGGGGCTTTTTATTTGAAATTTCCCGCTCAGAAACTGGAATTCCCAACTTCCAAGTACAACTGGAATGCACCATTTGAAGGCTGCAGCGCCTGAACTGAGACACAGATTGTATGTGTGTGTGTTTACGTGTGTGTGTGCGTCTCTGTGTGTGTAAGCGCGTGTGTGTGTGTGTTTAGCATTGTTCCATTAAAGCAGCATTTTTAGTATAATTGTAAATCTCAGTTCAGTAAAAGTAGTTCTCACTTTGCCAAAAAATTAACTTGAACAGGATGGGAAACAGCTGTTTGTGTCCTGTTTCCAAAAGTCAGTAATTATGGACTATTTGTCCCCAAAACTTAACCATATGTTTGTTATTGTAGCCATGACTACAGGGACCCCCTATTCTTAAAAGCACTTCAATTCTCAATAACAACCCAAACCACAACCTCAGACCATTACCAAGAGGTTTCTTGCAAAAGCAACCAAACCTCAAACGTAAATTTGTCCAATGAAAAATGTGTCAATAAGAGGACATTTGTAATTATTTTATGTATCAAGAGGAGTATCACTTTTTAAAGTGTGAGCATGTTTCAAACAGAGTGCACATTGGGTCAGTTTACTGTGCCTGAAACCTCATTTCACGACCAACGAAGCTGGTTGTGGTTGTTTCACACAGTGTTAAAATTTGTTGAGTAGGTATGGTTTCTCTTGAGTCTGTTTTTTAAGAAATTCTTCCCATCATCCTTTGCATATCACAGTTAAGCAGTTAGATTGGCGACCAGTCCAGAGTGTACCACACCTCTCGCCTTAAGACAGCTGGGATGGGCTCCAGCCACCCACGACTTGGTAACAGAATAAGCAGTTTAGAAGATGAATGAATGAATGAATGAATGAATGAATGAATGAATGAATGAATGAATGAATGAATGAATGAAGCGGTTATAGCAATAGACTAATTCCCTTTTCTTTCTGAGGTAGATGCAGGTATAAAACATTGTAACTCAATGCATTAAAGGGTGACCTTTGGTAATTCTTATATTCAAGCTTTCACATCACATTGGAAGAGGAATGTTAGAGGTGGTGTCCTCAGTGGAAATATCAGAGTCCTTTTTATTCCTGCACATAAAATGATCCACCTTTTGTGCATGTTGATTTGATCTTCTTTTGTGCTGCATAAAAGATTACACCAAGCCAATAACCTGCTCCAAGCATGCTCCCTGGACATGCCACTACCCTGAATTTCAACAACCAGCCTTCCATTTAAATGTGGTGAATTCAATCCAAAAAATAACCCTGTGTAAGTCAAGCTCTGTTAACATTTGTATCATGCCAAAACACTGCAGGCCACATTGGCTGCCTTTTCTTGCCAAATCAAGATTACAAGCTGACATTTCTATAAATTAAAAAAAGACAGTATTCTTGTTAAGCATTTAGATGAGAATACAGAATTATCTGGCCTTAAGAATACCAATGACCTCTGGTGGGGTTAAATCATAGGAAAAATGATCCTTTAATTGAAGCCTGGTGCAAGTTTTCTGAGAGCAAAGAACAAAAGACTGTCTCTCTAACTTACAGATTTATCTGAAAAAGCCTTGCAGACTCACTGCCTGGAAACCCAGTAATCAATACTTTACCGTTTTTAAAAAAAATGTGACTATTCAAAGAGAAGATGATTGCTGGTTTTAATATCCTTTCAGTTATCTGCAACCATAAGCCATTTCCTTTGGAAAGAATAAATATTTCTAAGAACGCTGTTCTTCTTTTAATGCTAAGCAAAATGATATCTCTGTTTTTTTTTCCAAAGGGATGCATAACATTTTGGAAAGAAAGCCTCCATTTGTCAATAGTTTTTCTGGAAATCCATGTGCAGCGGAGCGTGGAATTGAGAACAGTGCCAGTGGGAACGGGCAGCCAGTGCTGACCAGAAATGTAAATTGGCGGTCTGACGGCACAGGCCAGGAACCCTGTCAGCTGCACTCCTGCAAACAGTAATAACTCTCTACAATCACACCATAATGATATGCTTGGGGTCCTGTTAACTCTGCATGTAATAATGGTCTCGCTTTTCCACGTCTGTTAACAGAAAGGATGGGATTAGGAGTACTGAGAGGCACTGATGTGAGGTAGGGGCTTATATGAGGGTCGCTTTGGATCATTATCCCCTCCATTAACGTCCCAATTACACACCTGCACACACATTGAGAGCAGGGAGATAGGTGCTGTGACCTTTGTCATAGGCATTACTCTAACTACTGTCCCACCTCTTTGCTATAATTCAGAACCACAACCTTGAACACAAACACTGTCACACTACTGAGCACCTCCACCTCTTCTCCACCTCTTATCCCCCTCTTGATACTAAGAGCAGATGAAGTCTAAATTACTGCAGCAGCATCACATGGACAAACAGTGGGGAGTTTAACTTCATGGATATCATACTTCCTGATGTGTAGTGGTGACTCTGCATGTTTTTGATAGGAACCAGAAATAAAACAGGGGTTGCTTTGAGGAAGTGAGTGAGGAGGACAGATTATCTGGTGAGTTGGAAAAACCTTTGTCTGTTACTTGATTCTTGCTATCTCTTGTACCAGCAAAGCAGCACTCCCCCAAACAGGTTCAACTTGCAATTCAATGAAGCTCCTGTTGGATGACAACACACCAGAGCAACGTTTGAAGGGAACCTTTCCCCTCTCACAAGACTTGTCTTTGGGCACTCGCCAATGGAGTGTGTTATTCATGTGAATTCAGCCAGTAAACACACAAATTATGAGGTCATCAACTCAGAGTCTCCTAACTAGTTCATGGCACATTGGAGAGGCGGACCTCAAACACCAAGGTGCGTACATAGCTCTGCACCCGACAGGCCTCCAAAGGGCTGGCCAATCAGAAGGCCATTTTTGTGGAGCGGGGAGCCTTAAAGAGACAGCAGCAGAAACAAAGCATTCCAGACAGAGGTTGAAATAAAGGTTTCCTAAAACACAAGTGTGTTTTAAAAAATTGGGATTTCGTTTTAACGCTAAATCCTGCGAAGCCACAACAGAGGCAGAGACAGTGTGAACCCTTAGAAAAAGAACAATACCCCTTCTTTAAGTCAAGAAGTGAGTCAGGATAATAGCACAATAATAATGAAACGCAAATCTGTTTAATAAAATTAGCTAACATGGTTGTTTAAAAAAAACAGAGTAACATCTGAAAGGTTAGATATCAGTTATGTTTATTCTTAGCACAAACACATTCTAACATATAAAGTTAAATAATTCTGCAGATATGAAAAGCTGTTTTTTGTTTGTTTGTTTTTTGACAAAAACATGATTTGAAAATCTTGGCAAGGACAGTCGATGATAAACTACTAACTGCCTTAATTACTACTGTCAAGGTACTCCTGTGCAAAACACTTAACCCCAGATTGCTCTAGTGAACTGCTCAGAGGCCAAACTGTAAAAAAAAAAAAAAAACCTGTGCAGGTCCCTGGTGTAAATGTGTGCAACCGTGAATACAAAGCAGGGTGTAACCGAGAAAAAGGACATGTCAGTGTTTTCTGAATACACAAAGATTAATGAAAACAATCCCTCCAGTTCACTGCTCTCTTCTAGTATCCCCGTATCTCTCCTTCTGACACCCTTTTTCCTCTTTACCCTCTCTCCATCAAAAAGCTACTTTACATGTATAAGGTGGGGCTGTGATGAAAGAGGCAGAAATATACAGCGGGGAGACACTGAGCCTTTGAGCACACCTATGGTACCACGGGATCATCCCCATAATTCAACCACTACTTCATCCCCCGACTCTCCCACTGTGCTCTGCAACTCAGTGCTTGAGCCTTAATGCAGCAACAATAGCAGGAGATGGTTTATGTCATGTGCCATTTCCAACGGCACGACGGTAATGAGCAACAACATTAACATTTTGCTGACGTGTGTTTCTTCGCCCTCCCTTGTTGGACATCAGTTTCCAGTTTGCTGCATGGTGCTCTTGGTGAGCTGTATTTCAAGTGAAGCTTCACTCGCTTAATGCACTTGATCCAGCAATGCCAGGAAGACCTCCTGAAATAATCACAGCAGGACAGAATGTGCTAATATGTAGAATCTATATGTCCATCAAGAGTTGCAGCTAATGATTTATTTATAAATATGTGCACCAACATTAATGTTAAATTAATTGTCACAACTTTCAAGAGCCGAAATAAAAGTGAGGTCTTCGACATGGTTGTTCTGCAAACATTTCCAAATATTTTAGACATCTCTATGTTTAAGAGTCAAAACCAGGGAGTCATCCCAAAATAATAAAAGAAACCTAAAGGGACTGATCATTAGCTATAATATGACTCCAGTATATATTGAACCTTCTCTGTGATGGCCAACTTTCTACATATCCAGCGGGGCCATCAGTCAGCAATGAACAACGACCAGGTAAAACTTCCCTGCCATTTTCAGCATGGTTCAAAGTCAAATTAAAACTTGAAAAGCATAACTTGTGTTCAGATTAAAAACAATTTCAGCCCTCCACATATATCAAAATAGGTCCTAACCCAGTTTCACTTTAAGTCCCACAGGGGCTTCACTCAGACTTACTTGCTGGTATGAACCCATGAAAGACCCTTTTATGTAAATTTTGGTAATTAATGGGCCTAACATCTGCTGTAAAGACATCACGATGCAGATTTTTATAAAGGTAAGAGAGAAAGTGTCATGATCCCTTCGGCTGCATGGAGCTCTGCTCTCTCATCCCCCCGCCCCTCCCTGTTGGATTTCTCCAGCGTCTGATTCACCCACACCTGTTGCCCATCTGCAATCATTAGTGCCAGCTCTTAAGCCCTGGGTTGAGGAGAAGCCGGCGCCAGAGTATTCCAGCCCGCCATGCGGTACTACGGCCACGTAAACCTTGTATCATTCTGCGTTGTGCAATAAAAACCCCTTAACCTGCCACCTCTGCCTCCGCCTGTATTCTGGGTTCCACTAAACACAGTTGGTTTTACAAACAATTACAGAAAGCCCTGTAGGGTTTGCCCTCATAAGGAGAACACAATGTTTACAAGAATGTTGAATAGAGATATGATTGATCATTTGTGATGCATTCCAGGAAGCTGGGAAAACATATTGACTGTTTTTTGTTTTGTTTTGTTTTGTTATTTGAGAAATGGTTTGTTGCTCTAGTTGGAATTTTTGATCTTCAGGGAGTAGTTAGCAGGGAATACTGATATTGATTTGTAGTTGGGATGGTAACAAGTAAGGGTTGGTATGATGTCCACATCAAAAATATGCTTTAAACTTGTTAAACAACATGTTAGATGCTTGTTTAAATGTGTAGTTTGTAATTCTGTTGGTGTCATATCATCTTAAATAACATTTCTACAATTTTAGCCGATTAAAGAATCAGTCCTGTTAACTTGTGAAATGGTGTAACCTGATGAAATAAGTTGTGTTATGAAACATCATCTTAAAGCATATCCTGTGTTTGCTCTCCATACAGACTGTTTTTACATGCGTAGATATAAACACACGGTAGAGAGCAGAGCCCTAAAACCCAGAATGCTTTCAGTTTGCATCAACTGAAATGAAGAAGTATGTCTTATTTTAAGATTGGTAATGCTAAGGAACACATTTGATTCTGTTAATGAATCAAAAATGTCAGTCAGAGCGAAACAAATGGGAATTGTTAAAGAACAGCCAGCCATTTGCAATGTTTACAAAGTGAGCAGAAGAGGGGAAGGAAAAAGTTCAATGATGAAGCAGGTATCGGTAGATCCCTGAACTATTAGCGTATCCTCACCATGCTCAGCAGGACTACAGAGCATTACCAGTGTCGTGAACAGGGCATACTTGCAACCAAGTACATCTGCCTCTGAGTGGATGGTCTGAGAGATCGACAAGGAGTGGGGGGGTGTTGGGGCTTTAGTATGAGAAAGCTCCTCTCTGCCGTACCTCCCATAAAAAATAGATGAAACCAGGCAATCTTTGAAAGAGTAATTGGCTCCCTGGTGACGGCCTTGCTCTGCTTCAAATTCCACCAAAAAATAAAGCCAAGCAGACGTCATAGAGGGCTGATAGGACAAAGAAAGAAAGAAGACAGGAAGAGGACATGTGCATGCTTTGGTGCTTGGAAATGAAACTCAGCCACAGCCATGATGAGA
Organism: Labroides dimidiatus; assembly: GCA_030710495.1. Classification (NCBI taxonomy): domain Eukaryota; kingdom Metazoa; phylum Chordata; class Actinopteri; order Labriformes; family Labridae; genus Labroides; species Labroides dimidiatus. The sequence goes on along the minus strand of CM061162.1, from coordinate 11,695,949 downwards.
TGAGATTGCTGTGGTCGGTGTTAGAGCTTTTTCATTTTTCTATGCTTTCACACATTTGGGCAGATTTTCATGTCTTTGTCAGAGATTTCAACAATCCATCAGCTCAGGGGCCGCTAATGGCTCCACAGTGTGACAGCACCCTGACCGGTCTGGGAGGAGCTGCTTTATGGCTCTGTGTGTGTGTTTACTCCCCACATGTAAGCTTTCACTGATGCCATTGTGAATTCCATTTGAGCCATTTTCTACACAAAAGGGGTGAAAGAAATCAATCGGGTGCTCCACCTCTGGTTGTGGTTTAATTACTCTGACAGACAGCAGCTCAAATCAGCAGCGCCCACTGGAATGCACACGCCTGCATTCTGACAAATGGCATCAGCGGTAATTGCATCCAAATGGGCAAATTAATGGACGTGAGCATCAATATGAGCGTTGGAAAAATGTCAAGGCTCACAGGAAAAATATGTTGTCTGAGACAATGAGTATCTGTTCTAAGGAGGATCATTATGAGGATCATTAAACAATTAAGCAGAAAAAAAACAGAAGTCGGTGATATAGTGGAATTTTCCAAGAAAGGCGATCCCTTTTCCAACATTTGAATAATTTATTTTTATAAAGCCACATAAAGAGACACCCATCCTCCTATTAAATACTTCTTCATTAGACCTTCATTAGACTTCTGCTTTGAGGGACATCACCACAAAACCGCTTTATTTGACAAATCTATAAACGCAAATCCTGCAAAGTAGATATGGAACACAATCAGGTTTGATCAGCAATGTCATTAAAACAGATGTACCTTAACGCACAATGATCAGTGCTGACTGTAGCAGCTTCCTCTGTAAACATTACAGCCCCAGAACAAGTGTTCCACAGCAGAACATCCATTATGCAGATGGTTTAGGTTCAAAGTTACCGAATGTAGCGACAGCTCAAATCGGGAGCATTCCCAGGAAATATGGACCTCATGATAAGATAGGTGTTTGGGTGCCACCGCCAAAGCCCATTATTCATTCATTCATACTTTTTCTTTCTTTCTTTTTCTACATAACCTTCAATTCCAAATTTGGACACCCCAAACCACCAAATCCCTCTTGCCAGTTTCGGGACATTTACTCCCATGAGCATGGTCTGCATACATGAATATTTAAGACACAGATCCTGATGCATATGTAATGAATACAACATGCAATGAATGCAACATGCTGCAAATATGACGTGCAAAAATGCAACATTCAGTGGTAATAATAACACACCTTGACAGGTGCGTGGATTTGAGTTCAATGGCCAAAAAAGGCGAGGGCCCTTTGACGGCGCTTGCTCTTTTAATTTCTGATGTAACCTTAAACCAATCCTAAACTGGGGTTTGCTCAGCTGTCTATGTGAGACATCCCCATGAAACTAATTGGGTGCCAAGTCAAGAAAGACCTATGTCCTTGTCTGTGTTCAGTTTCTGGCAACAACCTGATCACTGCTTAGTTAAAGGCTCACTGGTGCACAGATGGCACATCACTTTTCCCAGTAAAAGCACTCAGAACTCGGTTACTGGATGGGAAGTTAGAAACTTCATCAGTCAGAAGCTCGCAATGACAGTCGTGCTGCTTGTACTTTACTGTACCTGCTGCACTGTACACAAGCTGCCATGTTCATCACTCAGGCAGAAAATGCCAAGCACAGGAACACCCTTCATGTTCCTGCTGAGGGAGCAAACATCATCTCTGGAGCAGCGTAGTCCACTTTGACAGACATTGATCTCAGCAGCAGCTCATTTAGAGGAGGCTGTGAGTGGGGGTCTCTGTGCTGTGAGCTTCATTCTGTCCTTGAAAGGAAACTCGGAGGTTAGAAGTGAAAAGCGAGTGAAGTGTAAAGTGCTGTGTAATGATTCTGCCCGTTTTCATTTCCATGCAGTCCCACTACTCAGCTCCGTCCACTGCACAGAGCCCTCAAAGACCCCCACCTCTCCACCATCGGATTCAACACCCAGACCCACAGTCCATCTAGAGTGGTGAGCAGCTCTGCAGTTTTGCAGACATAAATATGACCATCATGCAGAGGTCAGGGTGTTAGATCCCTGGACTCTCAGACGTAACCAGAAGGGAGTGGGATGGATGTAGACAGCAGAGCGGGTTCAGCAGGGGGAGTCTGCAGTGTAAGCTTAAAGCAGGAGGACAGCTGTGCTACAGAGTGCACTGCTGCTGACAAACATGTCAGGTCATTAGGGCAAATTCATGCTTAATCAGGAGGAACACCAGAGAAACACCAGCAGAATCATGTCAGGACCTACAGGAGAGGATGTGGAAACTGAAACAGTGCTATAAAAAAGACATCCACCTTTCCTGTGAGAGTTATATTTTAACAATCAGGTATTGAACAGTTCTGATTGTACTGTGTGTGATGTGCTCCGATAATCTCAACACTGCTCATCACACACACAACAATTCTGTCCCACCAATCTTGAATCTCGTCCTCCAAAACAGAAATCTCGCGTGACCAAACGTGATCTACAAAATTGTAGAAGAAGAAACATTTCAACAGATGGCAGCGACCGGCTAACACCAAACGCAACATGGAAGAGGACATAGAAGAGGGAATGATGGTGGTCTTGGGACAATTTTTAAAGGGTTTCCTCCTCTATCCACTGTCCTGTCCTCTCATGATAAAGGCATTAAAAGCCCAAAAAACATGGACAACATAGACGAGGAGATGCTCTTCATCGGGGTGGGAAGTGTAGGAAACCCTTGGTATTGACTCAAGCGTTCCTACAGTTCGGCTTCATGCCATATCCTACCAACGCAATTGTTTGGCGTTGCCAGAGAAAGCATGGGGCCAAATGAAACAGACGCGGATCTGGTGTGAGTCCAGCGTGAGGTATGGTAAGAGGGATTTTATTTCCTCCGAGATGCTTGAAAGATCATGGCACATCTATTCTAATCCATATTACACGTGTTCAATATTTACTATCAGGATCCAGGTGTTATCAAGGGCAGCCAACTACACAGTCTGTTTATTGTCACATGGAAAGAAACAAAAGCCAAATGTGGAGGCTGGCTGAAGACCGAGGCACAATAAACGCTGTCAAGGTGACAGTGGTGAAGGCACTTGATAAGTGGCAACAAGTGTTAATATTCCCTGTGAACATGCTAAACTTACACTGACAAAAGGAGGGTACACACATAACGATTGTCGGCTGTTTTTGTCCTGATTTCCCTCCTTCCCAACCAAGGACAGACAACGCCTGATTATCTCAAATCTTATAAAATTATCTAATCAGATTATCCTGTAGTCTGAGGTGTGTTCAGAGTGAATTTGTCCTGATAATTGCGTTCGACACGAGTCGGAGCCAACAATCATAAATATTAAACTCATTATATTTATGACAAAAAATCTTTATGCGTGTGGGGAAAGCCAACTCGCACCGACTCATGTCTCCCTCAGTTGTGACATATAATGGATTGTAGCCAATCAGGCAGCAAGATGACTGAAGAACGAAGAAAGAGGTGTAAACAAATCTAGCATGGCGGACTTGACACAGAAAGTTTGGATTTTTCCAGTCTTTTCTTTTTTTGGTTCTGGAATTTTCCTTTAAAAATAGTCCCAAGACCACCGTGATCCCCTCTTCTTTGTCCTCTTCCATGTTGCGTTTGGTGTTAGCAGGTTGTTGCTATCTGTTGTTATGTTTCTTCTTCTACATTTTAGTTAAATCACCTTCTGTCATGCAAGATTTCGGTCTTGGAGGATTAGATTCTAGATCGGTGGTGAGACAGAATCCTTATGTGTGTGGTGTGTTGCTGATTATCTGAGCACACCACACACTGTACGATCAAAACTGTTCAATGCCTGATTTTTTATCTTCATGTGTGGGGTCTCTAACAGATGAAAAAATCACTTAAGATTTAGAAAATCATTATGTGTGTACCTCGCTTAAGAGGGAAATTGAAAAGAAATATCCACACAGCACTCAGCTTAACAACCACCATGTTTCCCTCTGTGTTTGTTTACTTCAAAGTTTCATTTGACCACACAAGATCTGAGTTCAGAGAGTGTCGACTCTGGTTGTTAACAAACACATCATGTGTGGTGTGCTGTGTTTGCCGTTTCATTTCTCTTCACACACAAATAAACAACTGTTAACTGTTGTCATCTTCTGTTAGCTCTCTCACTTATTAAACATCTGGTGAAACTTTGAAAATCATTGAGTGTGGTTGGTTGTGCGACGATAATTTATCATGCATGATGCCAGGGAGTTTTCCTGAAGAAAAAAAGATGACTCAATAATTTCATTAAGGAGTAAGAACTGCTGAGCAAGTAGATAAATATACTCTTTAAGAGAGACAGAATGTGAAATATCTGGAGACAGCCAGAAGTCATGATGCCCCAACAGTAAAAATAATTTCACACTGTAATTTCTTTATGGATTGAAATCATTCCTCGAAAATTTCTCAGAGAGTCATTGAAAAGACTCATAATAGCTTTTTCTTTCACACATCATCTTGTCAGACAACAATGCCAGAAATATGTCTGCAAAGGAACAGAGCGGAACACCATCTGTACTTCAAAATGACGAGGGAAATCACTTCTGAACGGCAGCATTAGGAGCTGTGAGGACACTGATCTGCTGTTCACATGGATATGGAACAATATAGAGACTTAAGATACAATATTGTACACAAATACAGAGCAGGAATGTGAACAGGTAAAATGAGCCATAAGTGTCATAATTTCATAAATCATCCCAACGTATCCTGTTTACCATGAAGATTACAGGTCTAATAATTATCAAAGTAAACATATTAGCCACACAGCTGAGCTTTATCACAATATTACACAGTATGTTTGTAAGTGTTGTTGATTTGTTATTATTCATGTTTGAATTTAACAAGTAAATGCAATTCATGTTAAATAATATCATGTGTTTATAAATAAGTTACAATCTGAATATTAAGAGTTTTATGTTTTAAAGTGGAACTTAAGTTCAGCGGTTTTTTGTTGTGAATTGATCTTCAACTTCTGGCACAACTGGGTGCATCATAGGCTTAGTTCTCATTTAGTCACCAACAACACTGCTGATGTCATTTCCTCTCGGAGCCTGCTGTGATTGACGGCAGCTGTCTCTGTTGTTGCCTGGAGACAGCAAAGAGATGCATCTGCAGGCTTTGCAGCATCATCTGAAAGACATCCTGATAAGTGTGATTGGTGGAATACAAATGTTTGCACTTTCAGATGACTGTTATTGCAGAGTATCAGAGGTTAATCCAATAAAGGGCACTACCGCTGAACTGAGCAGCTCCCCCTGTGTGTGACTGTATGTGATGGTATCAAAGAGAAAAAAAAGCCCCCTCTTCAAAGTCTGAGGAAGAAGTGAAGCATTCACACCTCACTTGCATGCAGGCGATTTAGAGACGATTAACTGTATTGTGAAGCCATGAATCCAAGGCCGCCGTGCTTATGACATGAATGAGGATCTGGTAGCAGCGCAGCATGAAAGGAAAGGTGGATGTAGACAGGTTAAGGCAGGAGAGCTTCTACAGTTTGAGGGAACAGGTGGGAAAGGTTGAGATCAAGTGAGAGAGAACAGCTTTGACAGCCAAAAGAAAATAAAAGAAACTAAAAGATCATTTCAGTCTGTGGAAGTTTGTGTGAGTGTAGCTGAGATGCTACACCTCCAGGTTTTTAATACATAAAAACATCTTTCTTCAAGAGGTCTTCTCCCTTTTTCTCAAGTATGAAATGATTGGATGAGAAATCTTTTTATGGCCAAAAGTCTTAATGATGAAGTAAGATGTTGTAAAAGTCAAACCTAAACAATGTATCCCCATTTCAGTCCTGACACGAGGAACGTGCATATGAATGATGTCCCCAGTGCATAGGTAAGCTAGGACCAAGCAAAGAAGTCTTATGAATAATAGTCAGCCAATGAGTGTGCCTACGAGCACTTAAAGACGGCCACCCAGATTTGGCGTAGAGTTCACAGTGACGTGTGAGGCGACTACAACCAGTAACAAACCTCAGGGCACAGTGACAAATTACATTTAGGGACTGCAAACATTTGGCAGAAGCAGTCATATATACAGAGCATCCCCGTAATCAATCAGCGGCAAAAAAGTTGAAGACAAGAATTTTACGAGCTCTGAGGGAAAAACAAGATTTGTGTCTGTAATAAAAACCTACTTTCACTCTGAGTTTAGTGAACAGATTAGCAATGTGAGCTCTGAATGAGATTGGAACTTGTGTTGGTAGCTGGAGAGGTGTTAGCATAAGTTCCTGAGATGTGGTCTTGAGCAAGGTACCAAGGTGCACACCAAGAGAGCAGCACCATGACTCTGTGCTCTCCATCTGTGCAAAAAGTGCTGTTTGTGCATGTGTGTGAATATAGTATTAAAGTTGAATTTCCCCGAGGTGATTAATAAAGTATATCTTATTTTTTTCTTCTTCTTCTTAAATTCAGAATCTGGTCATAACATAAGAAAATAACAGAAATAAGAAAATAACAGAAAATTGATCTATAATCGAGACGATTTGTCCTGAAAACCTTGGTGCCATTGGGATAACAGGCTATGGTACCACGCTATGTAGACACACAGACACACACGCACACACACACTATCAATTCAATACTAGATAAAGAGAACTTTAAATAAAACAAAGCAAAGTCAGATCCACAAACATGGCTCCTGCTCATACTCACAATCTGAAGGACATAAGCATGATTTAACCGCCCTGCCTCCCCCAGACACACACACACACACACACACACACACACACCAGTCTGCACTCCTCTCCCTGCTCTCCCCTCTTCAGTTAATCAGCGAGGAGCCCATCAACACTCATCCATCCGAAGCCGCACACATGCTGCAATCTGTTGACTTTGCGACGGATCTCTCACCTGTCACTCTCTGCTAAAAGACAGAGGTGTTTGGAAATCCAACTGTTCTGCTTGGTTAGTTTTCACTGTGTGCCAAAAATGTGACCCTCTGAGATAAACTGACAGTTATAAGGACCATCACAGCAGATGTGCTTCACACTCTGACGGAGCAGCAGCTTTAGATTTCATTGTTTTGAGGTAAAACTTGAAGCACACGACCTTCAGCCAGAATGACAGGAACTGATGAACTCTGGCAGCTAAATGCTAACTGGATGAACTTACATAATGCTTTTCGTGTCTCCTGACACTGCTAGCACCTTTACACATGTTCTGGACACCTAACTCCTGTCAGTATAAAATCATCCAATGCATCCTTTGCAGTAGTGAAGCCTTTGATTTCACCATACCACAGAGAGGAACCATAGAGCTGAATGATAGAACAATTCAGTGGTCGTGTTTCTTTAAATCCTTATCAAGTGAATGGAGATTAGCATAGGGAAAGTATGTCTCTATGGGTAATCACTATGCATCAATACCCTCAGCCTCTAGGTGAGCACATTATCTGAACACAGTTGCAGCATTGATGCTGAAATCAGCCTCAATCTCCACGTAATGTTGTCATTTCTCCTGCATAATTGGCAATTACAGCAAACAGGCAATCCTCTGAGCAAACACCATCAGACGGTAGTGATCAGATGTAAACCTGTTACAGTGCGGCGCTTCATTGGAAATCAATGCACGCTTAGAGGCAACTGCTGACCGTCATGCAGATGTTCCCATCACGTGGTGAGAATAATCTCAAACACTACAGTGTTCAATGGTCCCGATCGGCAGCACAGAGGTGACCCACTGTGATCAATGTGTGTTTCACAGAACCTCAGCAGTGCAGGGGATTGGAGAAGAGTATCAAGAGATTTAGACGAAACTTCTGTTACACCAAACTTCTTACCACAAACCTAACTTAAACTGATGCTCACAGATGACTTTAAAAAAGTAAATGACGGTTTAACTTGAAAATAACACATCCATGTCTAATCATGTTTGTGGTCTTTAAGTTCATGTTTGGATCAGATTTCACTGGTTTGCCCGTCAGGAACCAGGGCTTGTCTGATTTCAGAAACATTTAGGTTTTCAATGTCTGTAAACCCTCCTGTTAAAATCTCAAAGCCTGTAAATACACATATGTATGTATGATTGTGTATGAATAATGAAAGTGTTGAATTTAAATCCATAAGAAAACTTAATTTCACTCCTAAACGCTGCTCTAGTCATCGATTGTCTGTCCATGTCCATGTTTTAAAATAAAAACTTTAAAACTGTATCATGAAGTAACGAATTAGCTTAAAAATTTCTGTAAAGAGGTCTCAGATTACAGTCCACCATGTTTTGAGCTAAAACATGTATGTATGCATACATATATATAGTTACGATTTTTATTAGCTAGCTAACTAATTCTTTCAAGGTTGTTAGCCTTGGTGCTTGCAAGAAATTACAGTTGGGGTTGGTTATCACATATGTATGTATATGTTACATACAGTAGTCTGGCCTTAAGATGTTTCCTGTTCATGCTCCTTGCTCGTTCTGTGTTAAGATGCATTAAGTTATGTATTTGTCCACTTCTTAATGCAATTCAACTTTCAAATTTAGTTCTGCATTCTTGTCTTCTTCATTTTTTTTTTTTAAGTTTTTTTCACCCATTGAAATAACATTGACAAACAACCCTTTAGTGTAACAACCATCCCCACGATGGGGTTGGTTTTCACAATGTGTCAAAGAGGGATACATATCTCAAGCCAATACCTTAAGCTTCCATTTATGTAGGAATGGCTATTGAAAGATGTTTTGATGATGAGCAATTCACACTAGAGTAAAAAGTGTGACAACTAACCCTGTTCTCCCCTGTCTGTTGCAGGAGGTTATTTAGGAAAACGCAGAAACATGTGAACACAAGTAGTCACAAGTAACTTTCTACTGATCAGTTTGTTTTTTGTTTGTTTTTTGATTGGCACCACTATTTCAGGGGTTGTGGGCTGAAAAGTTTGGGAACCGCCCAAGCCAGGGCGCAAAAAACAGGAGAGCTTCACTGGCACAAACTAACCTGAAGTCTATTTTTTTGCTGAGCTGATGTTTCCAGAATCCTCCGTGGAGGGGTTGAGGGAGCCGTGATGGACGAGACAGGAGCTGAGGACCCTTCAGGAGCGCAGTGTTTCATTAGCTTGGCTGTGATGTACTGCTGCTGCTCAATAGACTCTCACACACTCCTGAAAACAGCACTGAAGCCTGTAGAGGAGCACAATGTACTCGGCTAGAAAGAGAGGCTCCAACCCAAGCCACAAAATGAAAGGTGCATATTTTGCTGAATAGTTTACACTTTATAACTCGAATTTATATCAACTAAGGGATATCTTCTTCTTTAATGACTGGATTGTGAAATTTAGAGCCTTTCTGAATTCAAGTCCTTCAATTTTACTGTTGGAACAAAACCTTCATATGTTATTTCATCATTCTAAACCAATAGTGTTTACAGCCCCCCCTTTGGATCCAAAGTTGTCCTTGAGCATACGTGACCTCATACATCTTCATTTTTCACAGGCAGCGAATCACAGTGCTCGATCTCCGGCTCAACTGTCCCCCATACAGGAGGGGAAGAAAAAAATTCTCCCAGGCTAAAATATTACCGTCATTTCACTCCGTCTCCAAGGACGGCTCAAGAAGCTAGGATGAGCTGTGCTGATGCGAAGCGGCTGATGGAGTTGGAGATGCAGCACACGATTCTGTCGTCATGCACACAGCTGGCAACATGGTTTTTGGGCCTGAGGGAGCGAGTCAGAGAATGAACAAGAGAGAGGAAGCGAAAAGTGAGTGTCAGACGCAGAAACAGAGGGAGAAGGAGAGACGATGAAAGTGTGACAGGAGCGATGGATGCTACCTCAGAGGCATGGAGAGGGGAAAGTGAAAGAGGCTGAAAAACAACAAGGCAGAGGACGCAGAAGTGAGGGAGAAAAGGCTTTGATGCCATCTTTGTTCCTGCTCCTCAGAACCTCAGATGACAGATGAAACTGAGCTCAGAGAAATTTTCTTCCACTTAGAAGAGCAACAGGAGGAAACTACAGATTCATTCACAGAATAAATCATAATAAATCATCCAATCACAGCTGAAAAAGATCAGCAATGAGGTTTTGTTTCTTGCTTGATATGAGAGACACCACCTGGAGCAGCCTGCTGATCAGATGTTTGGTCTGAGCTCATCCGGCCAATAATTACCTCAGCATGTATGACTATCTTCCACCGACTGCTGTTTTGTATTCACACAGTTACTCACATTAACAACTGCTGCCTGACGCCATTTACCTCCACTCAAAGTGTTTTCTGTGTTTTGTGCTTTGCTTGAGGGTAGGCTGGGCGACATGGCCCAAAAATAAAATCCCTGATTTGTTCCCACAACACTCAAAGATAAGAAAAATTGTGGAAAACACATTATAAACAGTGTAAACAACTTCCTGTCCTCTAGTTTAGTACTGTGGCACGTGTGCGTTTGTGATACATCGCCCCCTGCAGCTTGGGAATAGACACTGCAAGGAGTGTGAAAAAGTATAAAAGTCGCACACGTTCTCTCGGGCTGATTCTGTGCGTCACGTTGAAGCATAATTCAGCCTTTAATCATCTCTCAATTGGAAGGTTTGGGGTTTGATCCCAGGTCCAGCTGTCCACATGCTGATGTGTCCTTGGGCAAGACACTCAAGAACAAAGTCTTCATGCTGCTGCTGATCCCTGTGTTTGTGTGTGAGTAGTGCTTACATAACACGCCATCAGCACGGATGTGGTGTGAATGGGACGTGTATTGAAGAAGAGCTCTGGTTGCTGGTTCAGAGTCCATTTAAGGTGGACTGAGGCAAAGAGGATAACTGTCCTGTGGTCTGACAAATTAAAATTTTGTTGTCTTTTTTTGGAAATCATGTTCGCTGCAACCTGAGCTCTACATATGAGAGAGGATGGACCTCCTGCTGTAGTTTGGCGATGCATTAGTGCATACGGCACTGGAAACTTACACAGCTGGGAAGCTACCATTAATGCTGATCAATATTTACATCTAGACAATGAAAAAGTTTTACATCTTCAACATTTGGTACTCTTTATGATACGTTCAATAAAAGTTATCAAACCATGAGATTCTCAATCGTTACCCCACGCTGTGTCAAAGTCATGATAAAGTCATAAAAACGGTTCAGGGAGAAAGGACGTAACAGCCACTGTGGTGTACTGTTATATGGACAGCACATAAGTACAGATGGATATCATTTAAAAAAGGGGGACAGAGAAAGTCAGACAGGCCAAAAAAAGCAAAACAAGGCCAATTATAGAGGAAGGTTTAGAAGGCAAAAAGGGTTGGCGAGAGATGAGAAGGTTATAGAGACTGACAGAGACAGAGGGAGAAAGAAACCACCAGGAACAGCCGGGCAGATGGAGAGAAAATGAGATAAGAAAACGAGAAAAACAGAAAAGACAGATTCAAGAAAGAGTGACGAAACAAAAAAGACAGAAAACAAAAGTGGGATTAAACATTCAGACCAAAAAAAAGAGCAGAATCAAAAGAGGTGAGTGAATCAGACCGACATGGGAAGGGTGACAGTGGTTTCAGGCAGGGCTGCTCCAAATGGTCTGTACTGGGCAGCCTCTACTGGCCAGCAGTAAAGACTGATTATACTGGGCAGCTCCCAGTGCCAATGTATAATAGGATGTGAATGTGAAGTAGGGCATTGCTGCATAAAAACAGCAGTAGTGCTTTGTGCACTTTTTTGAAGCTAAATAACTCGAGCCAACAAAAAAACTGGACAAAAAGATGAGAAAATGTGAACTGAAGGAGAGAAGACAGCTTCAAGAAGACAGGATGATTCTGAAGACAAGAGCAACATGCAGCCACAGAGGTGACAGATGTCTGTTTCCAGCTTGCATACAAACTGGAGAAGATCCAGAACGAAGCTGAGGTGATAATGAGACAGTTCTTATTTATTCCTTCCAGACAGACCAGGAGGACTGGAGGAGGAGGAAGAGGAGGCGAAATGAAGGCTGTGGGGTCAGAAATGTCCAGCCAAAATTCAAAGAAGCATGGGGGGGGGGGGGGGGTGTCATAGCATCCAGCTGTGATGGAAAACGCCTGCAGCAAGGACACCAAGAGGCACGGCAACATGTTGTGTTGTCCCAACTGTGAGGGCCATTCAGGCTTTTCTCAGCAGCAGAAGGCAGACCAAGTCTATGGCTGGTTTAGACTATTCATTAAATTTACATGCAATGGCTGAGCTCAACCTTAAAGGGCCAAGAGCTAAAATGTTCCATGGGAGCTCCGAGCAGAGTCTTTACCTTTTCATACCAAAGAAGTAAGTTAGGGTGGTAGGGGTAACTGAATAGGATGTCTCCTTGTTGCTTCCCTTGAGAACTTGTCCAGCCAAGGCCTGGGTCCTTCCATTAGGAAGAGACCCTGTGGTAGACCTTTACACAATAGGTGGAATAAGTATTAAATAGATCAACCGGGCTGGTCCCACTGAGATTAAAGGTCTCTGTTTTAGGAAAGACCTGGCAAAACAGTCAGCAGCAAACAAAAAACAAATTAGAAGTCACAGACACACAGAGAACCAAAGTACAATTCATAAGCACTTCAATCAGCATTGTGAAAGAAATGACCTTGGAGTCAGATGTGCTAGCAGGTAAACTAATAACAGTGACATCCTAGAGAATCTGCTTCACAGTCTTTTTATTCTTGAAAACATTTCATGACATTAGATCCTTGAGTTTCAAGTCATTCTGCAATAAGTTTCAAGTTGAGGGTGCATAATACCCAAAAGCCCTTTTCCAAATTTCTGTATAATCTTTTTTGGGATGGGTACTGTCCAGCACCTTTCTATGTGACAAACACTCGAGCCCCGTTTCCCCAGTCTGTTGATTGGTCGAAAGAATCATCACTTGTAGAGCGGTAATAAAAAACAACGCATAACTCTGCTATGTTTAAATCTCTTTTTGACTTTGTGGAGATAACTTTCTTTTTGTTTGGAAATGGCATCACGAAACAGCTTCCCATGGTTGACCGCAGAGGTGCAGACGTTTCTCTGTATTATCCGTTTGTGTAACGTGTCCCGATCTTCTCCTTTGTTGGATTAATTAGCGAGGTACACTGTGTCATGCTTCTATGTGGTCACCCTATTACGTAGCTAGCACAGCTATCTGCATTTGGCTTACCAAGAAGGGCACAGTTGGCTGTGGAAACACAAACGGGATCAGTCCACTTGGTTGAAATGGGGGTTTGGTGTAATAGCTTGCCAAGAAATGCTACATGAGTGAAGGTGTAGGGATGTATTGGCCAGCAGTGGTAATGAACCTCACACGTGATAAGCCTTAGGGGTTTTTTTTGTTGTTGTTGTTTGTTTGTGAATTGCAGCTTCAGCATGACTAACTTCATTGCAGAGAGTAGCACATGGAACACTAATGATGGCAGTGTAAGTTGATTGTCATAATTTGAGGCATGCGGGGGCCCTGATGGTGAGTCAGTTCAGAATAAACTTTCAATGCTTTGGCTCTGTTCTCATCTGTTTTCTGGCTCTGCTAAACCAGACAGGTGAAACCCGACAAGCTAATCAACATTTATCAACAGCAAATTGAGAGTAGTCCATCCAACCACAGCAGATGATGAGATAATGAAACACTCAGTTAAACAGATGGATAATGTAACAGTTAATTAGTGGTATTGGATGCCTTTCATGAGAGAAAACATTTACCGTAAGAGTTCAAACAACTTATTTCCACTTAACCTCATTAAAAGAATGAACAGAAAGCACCTATGGGCTCAGATGCTCAGCAAAATGCAAACATCTGAAACTGGAAGTGATCAATTAATGTGCAGTGACTGTGAAAAAGCATCACTGTTCAAAGGGAGTTGGAGACACTGGAGTGAAACTGGATTGTCGTTGCGGTTGTGATCACACACTGTTGTGTTGCAGAGGAGGAGTTAAGGTGGGAGATGAGGTGGGGGCTCCATTGGTGCACTGCATCTGCAGGCAAGCAGTGTTCATGCTCGAGTGGAGAAGGAGGATGACTTCACCATTTCCTCACGTTTACTCCAGTAGGTGAATGCGCACAGGATCACAACTACACCCACATGCACACACACACAGGAACACACAGGCAAGCTTTCACTGCAACTCATAGGCTGTCTTCTCTGTGGAGGAGATGACTTCACTCTTATATTGGGAAGGATGACTTCATCTCTGTCTCTCCAGCTCCAATACTCTCCTCTCTCTAGATATTTTTAAATGCGTCATTTTTAAAGCAAAAGAGAATAAAAAACATAAACTGTAGAACAAAAAAATGTAGTTTTCAAGGACTGGTTTACATTCTATCTAGTCTTTAATTTAAAAGCACTGGGAGGATTATCTGTTTGATATTGACAGTTTCTGTTTGAAAAACTCTGTTCTATGAGTCCGATCACCCATTGTTGCAAGGAGGCATTGTATATATTTGTTTTGGAAGCAAATGAATAAAAAAAAAATTTTCTTAGCTTGAGACAACTTTTGCAGAATTCAGAGTGATGGGGTAATGTATTTATTTGTAGTTATGTCCACTGATAAACTGATATTTGTGGCCAGTTCAGAGAGAAATGATGATTACAGAAACGACTGCCCTCCTCGCAGCGCCGTTTCCCCAGCGGTCACACAACTCTTGATATGGACAAGATGTGAGGCACATGCAAGGATCAACCACATCACTATGAAGCACCTAGTTACTTTTTGACTTATGTTCAGTTGTTTTGGTCTTACACCACCCTCTAACACCCGCAATTTTGTTTAAAATGATTGTCGATAGGAGCGGTCATGGTGATCATGTCGTACTTGTGCTCGTGCATGAAGTTTACCGCGCCAAAGCACACCTATCCGAAGCGTGGAACCGTGCCTGAACATGGGTCACTTGCGGTCACAATGGCCAAAAGAGTTGAAGCGTGCTTGAGTGCGGTACAGTTGGCCAGTGTGTCCGCGCCCTTACAGTCCCCTTCTAGTTTGAATCTAGCTGATCAAGGACAGCTCTACAGACTACTTTGAGTACAGATACAACTTCATCTTTATTTAAAGCTTATGCAAGACTTCAGCAGGTGTGTAAGTAACTTCATTCATTTTTCTCTTGTTGTTGTAGTGGCTGAGCCTTGACATACAGACTGTAACATGAAAAAGGAATTCTTTCTCTTGTTTCTTATTGTAATTGCCGCAGAAAAGGAGACTTTCTTGTAGCTTGTGGGTGCAGGAAAAATGAATCCACACCTAAAGCCTTACTTTACTGATCACCAAGGCTCACACTCACCAAAGTGTCACAGAAATACTCAAAGGAAGCCAAATAAAAGCTGGACTTTTATTAAAAACCTAGTATCAAGTAAGGAATCCGTATTTATTAAGCCTCCAACAAAAACATCCAGTAGGAGAGGGAGAAGGTGAGATGTCACTGTTCAACGAATTTCACAGCTGCAAAGTGGGATTATGGTGTGATGTCACTCACTGGCAAGTGACATGTCAGTTATTAGACAGCTGGAGACAGTGCAGAAAATACAGAACAGGGCTGTCACTTTTATATGAGCTTCGAACATTCGCTCAAACATGAGGTGAGAAGTTCATGTTCGAACTCTAATTACATGTTCGAATGTCGGCTGCATCCTGGAGATGTAAGCCTACGTGAAAGAAACTCCTCTATCTGCAGACAGCAACCAAAGCAGGCTGCTTTGGTGGAGAGGCATAGAGCGAGGTCACATCCAAACCATGCTGTTCGCAAGCACGATTTGCATGGTCTCATCAGAGTCAGCAAAGTGAGACAGAGAACAGGATTACAACTTTAGTCACTTTTTTGGCTCATTGTTAAGTTGTTAAGTCGCAGCTTTTTAACACCCGTTATTATTTAAAATAACTGTTTTAGAGGAGCGGTCAAGGTGATCATATCCACATATTAGTGCATGATGTGTACCTTGCGAAGCACACCTCTCCAAAGCGTGCCAATAGGAATGTGAATGTGTTCTTGTTGGCAGATAATATTGTAAAAAAACAGAGAGCCGCACTTGATCCCAATCAAGGTGATAGAGTTGTGTTTCTGACAAATAATACCAGAAATTAAGACGGGCTGTTTGGCTTGACTATTGGTTATATGTATTAGCTTACGTTCTTATTCAAAGCTGAGGGGTGGGGTTGGGTATTTGAGTATATTTTAATAAATAACGGGTCATTTGAAAGTCCTTCGAACTTGATTTTTTAAAAAGGGACAGCCATAATACAGAATTTTTTTTCCTAAGGACCCCCAAAAAATGTCAGTGCATTTAGAGAGTTTTGAGAGTTTTCCAAGAGAGGCATAAACGTATCATATTATGCCACTAGTAACATACCAAGCATACAGTGTGTTTGTATGTGTATCTGCGGGTGGTGAGATGTAATATAAGACTTGGTGAATCATCATTTCGTTCTGCCCCTGAAGCAGTTTACCCCTCTTGGGGATTAAGACAATGCTGGACAGAGCTGTGAGAGAAGCGGCTGCGAAGTTATTAACTCACAGCTCAGATAAGCAGTGATCACTGCAGCTGCCAGCTGCACTGAGAGGAAACAACAGCAACACCTTGCCCTCCAGATAAGGGAATTAGAGGGGACAAAGGCGACAGCTTCCTTCACAGTGTACTGCAGCTGGATCCCATTCAGACTGCACGGTTTCCCCTCTCTGCACCACCATCAGCCATAACACACAAACAGAGACAAAAAGCATGAATGCAGAGGGAGGGCAGAAGGAGAGGGGAAACAACAGGAACGACATGAAGCCCTGTGTGTGCTGGAGTTCCACAGTGAAACTGTCTATTTCTCTGAGGCTGTGACATTTCAGCCAATGCCAGAAGCTCTCTGCTGCAATATTTCTGCCTCAACAGAGCTGGATTTCATGCTCACCTCACTGTGTAGGAGTAAACACAGGAGGCTGGGCACACTTAATTAAAGGGAGGATTATAAAGTTTCAGCAGCGTTGACTCACACAGCCCAACAGAGATCAGATCTGAACTTTGAAATGTGCTTTGTAAAAAAAACTTTGGGGATTTCTTACCACCTCCTCTTCAACTTTACACAGCCAAAGATTTAACCAGGAGAGACTTGTTTTGAAAGAGGAATCTCGAAAAATTTTAGCAAATTTTTTATTTAATTTTTTTAATGACTTAATTCCTAAAACCGTCTTTTCCATTTGAACTTTGTTTAGTGAGCCTTTCAATTAATATGGTAATACAGCATCTATAACCCCTCTAGTTCAAATAAACATAAAATACCTGCATGAAAGATTATCCGGTACGTAATTGCTCACAAACCTCCTTGATTGAGTTTTCCCACTTTGAGCAACATTGCACAACTTCAAAATGATTTTTAAAAGAAAAGGCCGCTTTGGGGCTTTGCTTCTGCAAAGCTGCTTTCTTCACTGACATTAACCTGGTCTTCATGTCTGCCATTTCTTCTTTTAGCTAAACTGTGTTTCTTCAATACGTGATGAAACACTGAGGGCACGCGGAGGTCTTCCTCACACAGTTCTGTGACGGGACCTGCTGGAGTCGTGCAGCAGCTGCTCGGGATGTGAAGACGACTTCCTGGACGAAGAAGTAAAGATTCCGTTTGGACATTGTAGAAAGTTTAGAAACTCGCGGTGAAGAAAGTCTTGGTCCAGGAACATTGCTGTGTTTGGACACTGTCGTCTTATAAGACCGTTCAGTGCCGCGACCTTGCGTGCGATTGGAAAATCCCAATGATATGTGAATGTGTTACCAGGATATAAACATCCAGACAACAGAAGAAAAGAATGGACATATTTCAAGTCCAAAAGCCAATAAAAAGAACGACATGAACGCTTTTATGAACACTGACTTTGAGCTCTCTGATACAAACAGAGCTTGGCGCAGAAAGACAAACAGACCTGTTGATCTACTGTAGCCCATACTACCATAACCACCTGTTCATGGACTCTGCCCTCACCTTATTCTGCCAATTTAAGTCAGTTCCCAGCAATTATTGGCTTTTAGCGTCACTGAATGTGAATTTTCTGGGATCTGAAATTCCACAGCTGACAATGCAGACAATGCCGATACTTCCTCCTTGGCATCTAAAGTCTGTACATCTCAACGGTAAGTTTTAGCTCCAGCATCTCAGAATGGCTCATATTAGTTTCCCCTTTGGGATCAATAAAGTTCATCTTATCTCATCGTGTGAAATTTCTCATCTCACAAGTATTCCTCCTCGATGTCAAGCAGCCAGAGGCATCACAGCAGACATTATCACATCCAGTCATTTTGAAAGCATCAGTGCACTGGTGTCTCTCTCCAGCCAGCAAATGAAAAACATGAGGCTCTGCATTGTTTGACCTCCGCTCTTGCCTGGAGGGGGGGATGCCTGCTTAAATTGTTTGGGGGTGGGACAGGCGAGATCTCCTGAGGCAGACAAAGCAATAAATCGAAACGGTGATGACGATGGTGCTGGGAGTGCTGGTGGGGTGGAGGTGAAAGAAGGAAACAAAGAAACATTTAAACACTGCATGAAAGAAAAGAAATCCAGGTGCTGCAAAGGACCCACAAACTGACACGTGTATGCGTCTTTCAGCACTCTCTTCAGGTTCTGGTTCATGTCTCCCTGTCTCGGTGCTCCTCACTTCATGGTCACCCTGGAGACCGGATGTCCAATTAGTTCATACACTGAAGCAGTGAGCAAGCTGCTGCTCAAGAATAAATGCTTAGTGAGAAAAAGGGTCCCGTTCCTGTGAGAGGACTTGTTAGAATAAATAGCCTATGTGCGTGTGCTTTGCTATTACCTAATAAAATATGTTTATTATGTTGGACACTTAATAAAAGGTTAAAAAGCTAAATAAGAAAATGTTTCTCATAATACGCCTGTTTTCCTGCTCTAACATGCTCATAGTACTCTTGTTCACAGTGGAGTTCCGACCTTATCTCAGGGTGTTGAAACCATAGACTGTATATAGAATGGACATAGTGTGGCCCCGCCTTTTATCATTGTACGGTTTTGAAGCCAAAAAAACTCAGTCACAGGAGCCACCATTGGCCGCCACTTTGCAACCAGAGTCCGCGCAGTAGACTTACGAGGGACTCTGGGAAAAAGTCTGAGTAAAAACGGGTGACAAAAATAATTATATTTTTTCTTCCAAAAGTCTAATCTCTTCTTAACTCTCCTTCCTGAAGTATTTTATTTTTCCAGAAAAAACTACACAAGAAGTTTGACCACATCCCATCTTGAATGAATAGGGAGGTGGAGTTTTTGTCTTGTACTGCAGCCAGCCAGCAGAGGGGGCAGTTTTTGTGGTGACCTTAGTTTGAGCCGCACCAGGTGACGTCCATTTTTTTACAGTCTATGGTTAAAACAGGACCATGTCCTTGCAAAGGTCATGCATGGGCTTCCTTATAAGGAGCTGGTTTGGTCGGGGTTGGAAATATGTGTTTTTTAGGGTTTCTCCACAGATAATGAAAATTCACAGCCAAGGAAGTCATGTTTCAGTCTGCCAGGAGACAATGAGTGACATGTGAGAGGCCAACTACCAATGCAGAATCACCAACACCAGAAGAGAACCATCCCATGTTTAGAAAACTTTGTTAGTCCTATAAAAGGGGTTCAGGGCGACTTAGGCAAGGTTGAGACTTCATGAACTGACCCAGAATCTGTCTGATGTCAGGGAAGTGTAGCTGAACCCAGAGACTCTGTAACTGCATATTCTTGACGTCTTGTAAAATAAATTGAAGTTCAACTGAGAACTTAGAAGTCTCCTGCTCATCCTTCCCCATCAGCGTTCGGCGCGGAAATGGGCAAGATAAAATATGGAGTCAGATTGATAAATTTTATGATATTTGAGAGACAAACAGAACCAATTTTCCAACAGACTGTAGAGCTGTTTGTCTGGACGGAATAAATCAGGCTGAAATTTGATGAACATCCATCAGGCCATATCTTAAATAAACCAAAGTCTTCAGGCTACTATTTCTGTTTCTGTTTATTATGGTAGAGCATAAACATTTTGAAAAGCTTGAGTTTGTACTTTAATGAAATGATAAGTTTTAAAATTAGCTTGATATTGAAACCACATTGTTAATCTAAAACATTTCTAACAGATCTGCCCACAAGTAAGTAAAGTAAAATGCACCATCATAAGCTGCTGGTGACCTTTGTGTAATCTTATTAATATCACTCTAAACTATACATTGAAAATTTCACACATTCCCCAGTAGATATGATCCACCACGTTAACATGGCTGGTTTCAGAGTCACTGGGAGTGTCATTAAGACCAATCAGCTGGTCAGAACAGGAAACACCTCCAGTAGCCTCAGGTGGTCCGCTAAGTGCTCCGCGTCCAGCTGATACTCTCCCTAAGCATTTGTATTCACGGTGCACTACATGTGTTCACTTCCTCCTCCATTGTCCGACAGCTTCATGCATATTACATGTGCCGGCGTCAGCCCTTTGCTTCACAGAGGCTCGTACTCTGGCAACAACAAAAGGACCATAAGAAGCGTCGGGAGAGAAACGTCCCTGTGCAGGACGTCAAACCGAAGCAAACGCAAAGCCTGATGTTCTGTCAGTCACACGGTAAGGCTTATTGATTTCAACATGGACATGAAGTGAGGAGGAAACATCTCAATTTGTACACCCTGAGCTTCAAAAAGGAAAGATAGAAGGCTGCCTGTTTGGAAAAAAACAGACGAGGGATTATTTGTGAAAGGGAAAGGGATGATGGAAGTAAAAGAGAAAAGAAACATCCTCACTCTGTTAAAGGAGCAGACCATTCACAATCTGCATAGCTTTCTTTGACGACGATAAGAACAAATGGAGCTGAAAAGAAAGAACGGGATGGTCCTGTTTTCTGGGTCACGGCAGAGTGAAACTGTAAAATAAGCCAGTCTAATCTCTTAAATCAGACTAAACAGGCACTTCTCTTTGACTTTGAATCACATTTAGTGCACCAGGCCTGACTGGGGACAGCAGCACAACATTTTCTCCCATTAAAATAGCGGCAGAGGATCCAAATGAAAAACTGAAAGTCAGCGTGTTATATGCAGAATATTAAAACACTCTCTCTGCAAAACTGAGAACAAAAACCTGCAGGGCAAGGAGCGTGATGTGTGACTGCTCGATGAGCGCTATTGAGGACAAAGCTTTTTATCCTCATTCACTTTCACTCACCTCAAAGCTCTTTTATACATCGTTATTATATTATCGTTTCATTTTCATTTTTTACAACTACAAACGGAGCGACCAGTCAGACTTTCAAAGCTCATATCTGCTACATCATAGACATAAAAGTATTTACGATTGAAAAAAAAAAAGCTACCATCCGGCCAACATGTATTGTAATGTATTATTACTGTATGATATGCATGTCTGCCAGCTCTGTATTTTATAAATCATGTTATTTTTCTCTACTTTTGTCAGATGCAGGAACAACAATGCATCAATTTGCACAAAACATATGGAGCACGACAGGAAGTTAAAACCCAAAAGAACATTTAAACATCCTATTGATTTGGGGCGCCAGTATGGCCTAGTGGTTTGGTTACACACCCCCATGAGGTTACCCCTTGAGCAGCATGTCACTCCCGATTAGGGCTGCATGATTAATCATTAAAATGTTGCGATCTTGAATCAAAGATGTAGGTGATCTCATTTGTAAACAGACGTTTCTTTATCATTTTATTTCACGGGCTGCATTATAAATAAATGTCCCCCAAACGCAGCACCACCACTGCCTTCCTCCTCAACCAATGGTAAAGTGTCTTTACGACAAGTGAGCCTGCTACTGCCGGCTGAGTGAGTGAGAATTACGGTAAAGGAACATCTGTACAGTAAGAAGAGGCAAATGGATGAAAACCCCAGTGGGATTCGATGGCAATAAGCAAAGTTCCTGCTGCTCACTCTCCTTGAATGACCATTTGAATGTTTTCTTTTTGTTTTCTTAAAGTTCATTGGTGCAATAAACATTGCGAAAAAAAAAAAATTGTACCAGAGAATGGTCATCTTAATTCTAAGCTTGATTACATTTCTGCCAGAATCATGCAGCTCCCTCCTCACTCTCACCCTGTTTCCTGCTCTGTTCACTGACTGAAAAAATGACTTAAAAAAACACCTTATGATTTTATAATAAAAAGCTCAGTGCTCTGTCTTGACGGCAGATGGTGTTTCACTTTACATCAAAAGACAAAATGATGAGTGGTGTCAGCACTGGAGTGATCCGGTTTGAGGACATCTTTGGTCACTTGACCCCAGCTTCCTAACAACACAGCTGTTGGGAAATTGGTGGGATGGTGGGACCTGCATTTTGGACACAGGTCGGCTAGAAGTCCAGTGTAGAAGGTTTGTTTTCCTGTGTTTGTAACAGTAATGTGTTGTGTCTCTTAGGGCTGTCACTATTTGTTCAAACACGAGGTGAACATTTTTGAACTCTAATGAACGTTACGAAATGCCGGCTGGATCCAGGGGTCAATGTCCCCGGGTTGGCCCAGTAGAGCTGTAGTTTCCAATGCAAGGCGCAGCAATAAATAAATAAAAAACAGTCGTTCATTGGCCCATTATTGATCAGCCCACCGGGAAAACTCCGGGTACTCCTGATGGCCAGTCCACCCCTGGAGATGCAAGCCTATATGACGGAGACTCCTGTGTCAGCAGACAGAAACTTGCTGCTTTGGTGGAGAGAGACAGGGTGTAACAGGTACGTGCAACTCTCAAAGCTGGTCTGTGAGTACCTGTGTGCGGTAACCTCTGCATGAACACAGAGTAAAATTATTTAATCTGACTGCTTATGCAAACATGTAACAACACAACAATCTTAGCCACACATCCCACTGCTGGTGAGGTTAGTGGAGGTCACATTTATTCATTCAACTGCTTCAATAAATTTCATGATTTAATGGCCAAAAGCATTTTGTCATATGCCACTAAATCAACTCAAAGATTGCTATCTTTCCAGAGCTGCCAAAGCATCAGAGTTTTACAAGCTGATTACTGTGATAAGCACAGCTGCTCCAATAAAACCAGAGCACTGCAGTAAAAAGGAGCACAAGCAGAGCTTTCCCTGGATATAAATCCAAACAGAAGCCTTCCACATTGAAGTTTCCTCTTTTTACCGGTGACAATAAAGGTGGTGAGCAAGTGAAACATTTCAAACGATTCCTTTGACGATCCAAGCCTCGAGTCAACAGCGTTGAAAATTGCAGGAAACATGAATTCCCAGCCTCCTCTCTGAGGGTTTGTTGGAAAGTTCAGGAGGTCCTGTATTTGTTCCTGTTCCCTTTGCTTCAGGACAAAGAAAACAAAAGGTGGGAAGGGCAGCCGTCTACCATGAACGATCAAACAACAGTCAAAATCAAAATCAAACAATGACTCAGTTTTTCGTCAGATCTTATTGATGAAAAAACTGAATTTACTCAAACAAGACAAGCATGAGTGCAAAGAGAAAAGCAACTTGTCTATCACACAAAAAGTCTCTGTTGTTCCTGTTCTACAGCAAGTTAGCGCTCAAATTTCAACGTGCTGACAGCACCCCATTGCTCTTGGATAAAGTCGAAGCTCTCTGCTTTAAAATGGGACAAAAAAGAACATTTTAGTCTTTGGTTCAGTGGGTTAAACAACAACAAGAATGTAAGAAACTTAAGATCAAAGTTGCAGAGATGTGGTTAGTTTAAGAAGTGACCACAACTGGAATTGGAGAAGTCATATCACGCCATCCAAGTGATGAAGTCAGCCGTTCCAGCACTCTGGCAGGAAACTGACCAATTAGAAGGCACAGAGCAGTCATCGCTCTGCTCGACAGAGTATCGCAGAGAGGAAAGGAGAGGAAGTTAGTGGCTTTGATAGGCAGGTGACGAGTGATTGCTGCCTTTACTGCTCAGGACACGAAACTGGCGGAGGCAGGTTGGACGCAAAGTGAACTCTTGACTTCACACACTGGAAACCGCTGCAGTCCCTG
Organism: Labroides dimidiatus; assembly: GCA_030710495.1. Taxonomy (NCBI): domain Eukaryota; kingdom Metazoa; phylum Chordata; class Actinopteri; order Labriformes; family Labridae; genus Labroides; species Labroides dimidiatus. The sequence goes on along the minus strand of CM061162.1, from coordinate 11,672,091 downwards.
GTGGAAACACGACTCCTGTGAAGCATTTTAAAGTAGCTGTTCTGTGAAAAGAGCACGTCGGATTGTTCCTGCTTTACAGCAATCGCTCCAGAAGGCTGAATTCTGCTATCAAAACACACTTTTATTGGCTCGGTGTCCTTATACTCCCTCAGTCATGCTGGAGTGAGCTTCAGGCACCAGTCCCCTAAACCAATGTTTCTCAAATTGTGGTCCATGGATCACCAGTGGTCCACCGGTGTCTCTCAGTGGTCCACCCTGACAGTGAGTAATTATGTTTTAAGCAATGTTCAGAAAAAAAAGACAAGTTTGTCAGGATTCTGAGGTTGCCCATTAGTTTTTGGTAAATGTAATTAGACCGATTCGTCAAATGTAGATACAGTAGTCTCAGCAGTATCAGGGTCAAACTGTTGTTGTAGCATACCCTTATCCTCCATTGTTGGTGAATGTAAGAGGAGAGCCAGTTTGTCATTAACAAAGTGACCTGGACTTCAAAGAGTCTCTGATCCTGGACATGATCTTATTCCATGCCAAGACCTGTTAAAATAGAACGAAACCCTAAAGTACACTGGCCATTTCAGAGACCTCTGTTTCTAAAACAGATTTACCTCGACACAGAAAACGAGGGTGATGATGAATGAGCTTGTGGCGCAGTGAGAGTGGGCGGCAGAGTTTTCTCATCCAGGATGTTCAGTAGAGAGCTTTAATAACAAACAGGCAGTGACAGCAGAAATGATGAATGGAGGTATCCATGAGCTGAATCTCCTCACACTTCCTACAGACATCACTTGAACATTAAATATGCTTCCTGGCAGCATGCTTTTAGCTACATGGTTGCACAGGCACTGAATGAGTCCTACTTTATACTGTCTGCTCACCAGAAAAACTAATGGACGTCATCCTCAGGAGAAAGACTTCTAAACTGTCTAATTTAGCTTCTCAGCTGTCTCGTGGAGGGAGGGATGGACTACAAAGCAGCAGAGGGAAACTCCACACTTTGATTCACAGTATCTATTAATAGAGCGTGACTGCGTGGTGTCTGCGGGAGTAACTTTAAAAAAGAAAACCTGCTTTTTATCTGCTTCAGTGGAGTTCTCATCGTAAACATTCAGGTCCTTTACGCTGCGATTATTAGGCCCACTGAAGGACTGGAGTATTGACTGCATTAGGACCCAGAGGATGGAGTGGAGGACTCAGACACACTGACTGGACCTACTTGAGTGTAGCCATAAAAACAGCTGATGCTGAGCATTGAAGATGCTGACCTGCACTAGTTGAAGTCAAAGTAAATTCTGGGTTTTGTTTTAACCCCAGCTTTTTGTTTTAGGCATATTTGTCCACCTTTGTGTTTTTTTTAAATAAGTGTCTCCAGTGTGTTTGGTTTCTGATCAGCTGTTTGGCAGCAGTGCTTTCATTTCTCTTTATTCTGGGTTTATTTTGTTCAAGCTTGACTTGGCTCAGAATTGTTTTGCCTTTTTTTCTCCTTTTGTACTTTCCTTTTGGATCCTAGGGGGTATCCACTGGGGTAACTTTTAGAACAACCCTAAGTTTGCAATTGACCTATGGCTAAGCCATGCCCCCCTCCACTCACTCAGACAAACGATGAACATTCAGTATCAGGCGCTATGGGAGGTGTCACAGTAGGAAACATTTCACAGGAGGTCACTGATGATTTTTGGAGACAGAAAGATCACGTCATCTTAAAGGCACCAAAAGGGTCTAAACTACACATTGGAGGGATATATGAATCAGTTTACTGTTGAGAAGGTCGATAAAAAGCTTCAGTTACAAACCAAAACTTACAGGTCCCAGAGCAAACCTGATAAACAAACCACGTCTGGTTACCATCAGCATCTCAGACAACAAGATAAAGGATCAGCATCGGTCATGAGACAAATCTAACAGCTTTTTTACCATCTTTACCAAGAGTGTCTCTGTTAGTTTGGAGCTACAGTATTTACATTGAATCTTTCAGCAGAACGTTTGTCAACCTTTGTAATCTGGGCTATTACAGATAAGCTAATGAAGCTAAGAAGGCAGAATACAAGGATGAACCATGTGTGTTTACTCATAGGTGATTTTTGATTTTTAAAGGAAACATTTTGGCATATATACACTTTTAGTATGGTTTCCACTCCTTCTTTTATAAATTAAAACCTTCTAAAAAGTCTAAGGACTGCAGAGGGTTGTGTGTGAATAGATTCTTGCAGACAGGATGTAAATTTCTGAACAGTATCATTCTGTGTGGACAACACAAAGGAGAACTGTGGCCTAAAGGTCTTATTCAGCTCTCACAGGTTGTTGTTTATATGCCTGTTAGGACTGAACACAGATGTATGGGAGGAAGCTGGAAATTTATTCCCTCCTGCTGGCATCCTACCGGTCTGCAATCAGAGGCCGGGCCAATCTACAGGGATGTTTACGGGGAAAAGAAGCCAATCACTCTGCTGCTTGGGACAGCCACTGGCAGCCGGATAACGACACACTGTTTGGGGTATTCCAGGAGTCCTGCACACTCACTTGAAACAAGTCCAGATTTTGTTACTAAAGCATCCCTTTTTCATAGGTCATTTATTTGCCTGGGTTCTTACATTAAATGTTTAATGAAGACACTAATCTTTCAACACTTCTTTAAACGGTACAGTCAATAAAAACAAAGGCCACAGGGTTTAGAGGAAGGATTGTTCCAACATCAGTAGAAGCGCTGCAGGTGGAAAATATTAATCACAGTTTGATTTCAGATTTAAAAGTCTGTAAGTGCTGGTTTCATTTAAAACATTATTGACTTCTTTAACTGAGTTTAACAGCTTGAGCCAAATCTCCATAAACCTTTTTTAAACTGTGTTCATACTCATGCCATTGTTCCAAACCCTTTCATGGCTGTTTATCAACGTCTTAGTGTCTTCAATTTGTTTTCTTAGTTTGCATTGTCTCCACTTTCATATCTGTGTGTGAACGAGAGCTGCTACCGCTCACTGGACCAACAAGGTTAACAAAGGTTAATGACAGAATGAATGACTACAAAAAACCCTGCCGGCCCCATCAAAACCCCCAACAACAGGTGGGCCACAGCCAGGTGCACCACCACTGAATAATTACCTGCAGAGAGGGGGAATCACTGTTGCTATGGTAACACCATTTAGGAATCCCACAATCCCAGGCACACATGCTGCCTCCAGTATAATTTGTCCAAATTCATACTGGTAACTGCTGAGGTTTGGTTGTGAGTGCTGGAAAACATTTAGAGTAATTAGCACACAGTTTGCTGCCTTTCCAATCAGCAGGATTATTGCTCTGAACTGGGAGTACCATCATTCACGTTGGCTATTCACTGATTACAATTACAGCCAAAAAAGACAACAGATTACCGTCTGCAAAATGAGAATGCGTATTAATAAAAACCATCATTAAATTAAATTCAACAAAACCTGGAAGAGATTAAAAGAAAAGTTTTCAGCGCAGTTAAGAGCTGCAGGGATCATTTTCAGCAGCACGGTAACGATCACTGATCCTCAAAACAAAGGTGCCTCTTCACTCCTCGATCCTTCAATTTGAATATGTGAGTTACTGAGTTGGCCCAATGATGTCATGTCTGCAGACACTGCAGGCAGCCTGGTCAGTGTGGATGCAGTTGACCACTGGTAACATCCCCCTGAATTGTCCACTGCCTGGTGTTTCATGCTCACATGTCATGTTGTGCTGTATGATCTGATACACTTTACTGTTGTTTTTGACATTAATATTTCCCATGATCTGAAATTTATATCAGAAAACAATATTTTTTTCTATTTCAAACATTTATAAAAATCTAGATGAAGCAGGTTACTAGTCAAAATCAGATTTTAATGTGCATGGAATAGAGGATGTTACCATTATTAATTTTCTGTCTTCTATCAAATGCAATCAATCAGTCAGTCATATATCAGGTTATATCTACCAATCAGCTGTCAACCACTACTTACTAGGGAAAAAAATCGTAATAAGTATTGGTATTTTTTTGTTTTAAAATTTTAAAATTTATGTTTTTTTTGTTCGATTTTTTTTATTATTATTTTGAAAATTTAAATCCTTCATTTTAGTCTTTGTTTACAACATGGGTTGAAAATCATTACCGCTTTTCTCCAGCCGGCAAATGTTTTCTTTGACTATTAAGTAACATGATGTCAGATCCACTGAATATGTCTTCAAAGCTGACTCACATGTGATGTGCATTTTTTGGGGAAGTATGACTCCTGTATAGTCTGTAGACATCATCATCATTCAACTTTTTCCCTGGTGTTAAATGAGGGAAGTGGAATCACAAAAATCGGCAATATCGCGAGTTAAATCTAATCGGTACCCCAAAAATCATAAAAGAATCGAATCAAGAGAAAAGCATATAGTTCTAGCTCTACTACTTACTAACAATTGACCAGTTGGCTGGGTGATGTGTATAGCTAAGTATATTCTACAGTGGAGCTCGGTCTTAAAGCCTCTGTCAACAATTTGAGGATTCAATGCCTTGCTCAAGGAAACTTTGGTATGTGACTGCAGGAGCTGGGATCAACCTGACGACTGAGAGACAACAACTCTATAGCCGCTCATATACTGTAAACACCAGGGTGTTCCATGTCAGTTCAACGCTTACCAAAAGTGGTCCAAGGAGGGAAAGGATGGTCAACTGGCAACAAGTTCATTGACCACCATGGCTCATGGAAACCTGGAGTGGCCACGATGAGCATCTGTACTAAACCCTCTGAGGAAGACGGCAACAAGTTCAAGGTGTTGACTCGATGCAGTCAACCCAGACCTACATCCATGGAGGCTGCATCCTGCAGAGGTCAGGTTTTAATGTTATGACTGACTGCTGTGATGGTTTGCTAGAAGGATAAGTCAACACTTGAACTAGTGAGGACATGAGTGGAAAAACCAGACCATTAGAAAACAGACAATTCATCTGTTCCGAATCACAAGACATCTTCCTAATATAAATTCAATCTGTGTCTGCAAAAAAAAAAGACCACAGTCTGTTCAGGAAACAGCCCATCAAACAAACTGCACACTCGCTTTCTATCCAGCAGAGTATTAAGCTCTAAGAAAGAGTAGTCCTGTTATCTAAACATGAATACACAGCGTCATACCAGCAGCCAATTTATCCAGAAAGCAAACTCTGCAACTTTCCTTTGTTGTAAGCAGCTGCCACTGTTACATAAAGCCCAGGCACACAGAGGGAGAAAGCAGGAAGGAATCACATGCTGCAGTTATTAATGAATCAATCTGTCATCAATCCAATAAACTGTGCAGCCCCATGAACTCTGTGTTCCCCTCTGAGGTCGCCCGAGGACCTGGCTTTCAGAAGAAAATGACTTTGTCCTCTGTGACACTAGCTCCAAGCTGTGCTCTATTGTCAGCTCGTGTCCTGCAGTATGCAAACAATTATCTCTGTCTACAACTATTGTAGTGCCCACAGAACTGTGGATTACAGAGGAGGGAAAAGCAACAAAGACAGACTTAATGAACAACTGGAGCTGCTGTGTACTCCAGTCGCAGCTGAACAGGGTTAAACAATTAGCTAATTAGCTTGCTGGATAAACAATGTGGTTGTGTATGTTTATTCAGAGGCATGAAAGAGCCGTGTGCTGATGCTGTGCTGACTCAGTGTCAGGTCTGTTTGTGCTGGTGCTAAAACTAGAAGGCATCTAGAGTACAGCACTTACGTGAGCGTGGAAACAGCCGAGGAGCTTGTTTTCAGGAATTTAACAGAGGTGCATATTCAGGGCACATATTCAGAGGAAAATGGAAACGCTGCTACCAAACACAAACTCCTCCAGCAGCAAGCTCAGACCCACAGCTTCCAAGAGGCTACAGGAGAGAAAAATTACATCCAGTCCCCAAAGTATCATGACTGTGAAAAAAATAAGACCTCTGCACATCAGGAGAGGAGGGAGGGAGTGCGTAAGGGGTTGGAGCAAATTCGTTTACATCCAAACTCATGCAATATGTAGGAGGTAATCATCACGGTGGCAATTTCAAAGGGGCTGCATTTTTAGAACAGCAGGAGAGGAGAGCATTAGCTGTTCATTAGCCAGTAGGCAGGGTGCCATGAGCGCATCGATTAGGTCTGTGTGCAGCGCCAGGACTCATGTCTGTGGCCTGTGGACATTACAGAACTGCCAGCACTGCATGTTCACCTGATGGACATCATCAAAGAAGACATATGAGCAATATTAAATGATACAGGATATTACAAAGATAATTTGACCTAATGATGCCAGAGCGAGGTCTCATGGACCCTGCTCTAATTTGTCCCACAAGCCTCAAACTATTATGAATTGATTTTCATTAACCAGATCAGATGGTGAAGACTGTAGCTGTAGCCCCAAGTATATTATATATTATTAAATATATTATTATATACATATTATTAAAGCATTAATGGAAACTTCTGGAAAATATTTTGGCCAAACTGTTCCATATTCATGAATTTGTTTTCATAAAATAAAGTTACTGAATTTTTATTTATTTATTTAGCAATATTTAAAATCACAACAATCTTTCCGGAACAATCTGCTTGATGAAAACTCCCAAAATGTAACATCTTGAGTATCTGCAACAAACTTTGAAGCCCACACGTATTATTTTCTAAAGCAAAGTATCTGATTGTCTGTTTAGGGGTTATGGTTCTTATATCCTGAACACCGTTCATCCTAGGGCTGGGCGATATGGCCTAAAAATAAAATCCAAAATTTTACCCACAACATTTGATTTATGTTTTTAATTGATTTTTTTTCCCTCTCAAAAAACAAAAAACGAAATACTCCCAGTGATACAAAAATTACATGAATCAAGATTTGCCTCATTGTTGTCAAAATATTTTCCCAAACCAAACTGAATTTTCCTCTTAGAGTTAAAGTGTGTGTCATAAAATTTCGATTATGTACTTTTGTACATAAATACATTATGTACAAAAACACTCAAGGTTGAATATTTTCACAGTATATTGACATGAAACTCTCTGATCAGTATTTAATCTCATTTAAAAAACAAATACAAGCCTTTAAAAGTCCTTGTGCAAACCTGACAGGGTCTACCATCATGAAAACTGAACATTTTTTCAAACATTGCAACAACTTACAATTGGACTAAGGCAAAAAAAAAATCTTGATTTTAATTTTTCAAATCGTCTGCAGAAAATAATTTGAATTAACTGATTTGATCGATATATTGCCCAGCCCTAAATCGTTCCCATTGAAAGCTCTTTTTACAGCCACACTGAGGTATTTTCCAGCAAAGAACCTCAAGGTTTTAACATTTTATGTCCAGTATTTTAGTCCAGGATCCATTAAGTCCATCCATCCATCTATTTTTATGCTGTCCAGCTGAGGCATGTCCATCATCCCTCTGAGAGATCAGAGGTCAAATAACATGATGAAGATACAAACAGTGACTCTGAGGGATTTCATTTAATGCTCAAGGATCCTTCAGCTGGGAGGATCTCTACTTCACTCTTCAATAGTTTTTTTTTTTTTCTCACTGTTGTGGTCTTATCTCTTTCCATCAGCACCTTAAGCGACCATGTTCCTGTCTGATAACACCCCCTTTGGGAAGGTAGGCATAACACTTCCCCTACCTCTGTCCACTCCAGACCTCATAATCGCTTCATTCTCAGGCGCCCAACCCCCATGAAGCTCCCCCAGCAGCAGTCACCATCAAGTCAGGGCTTCCTGTGACTCCTTTCACTGATACTGGATGAGATTCACCTCGGATATCTTCCCTGTAATGCTGTTTCTTCTTACTTCCCTCCCACCTGCAGTGCTGGCTGCTGGGAGGGGATGTGTGGTAATCCTTGAAAGGTTTCGAGCACAACATGTGGTGAAAACTCTTATTGAAGAGAAATATGGCCTCAAAGAGGGTTTCAACAGGCAAGATGTTGGTCAGCTTCCTCCGGACTTAACTTGACCTGGAAAGGACTGCATCCCTTCACCTCCAGTGTGTATTTCTGAAGAGGTGAAGACGCTAATGTCACCCAAAGGGGGCATGCGCTCAGCTCCCTTTTTAAGGACACATGGAGACATTTCCACATAAATATCTGAAGAGTCCTATTTCACTTTATGTCAGTGTTGGTAATCAGATTTAGATACACTTATTATTATTATTATTCTGGTTGAAATAATCTTTATGTCCCGACGGCAATCAATGCATGATGTGTTCTAAAAAGAGAGCGAAAAATATCCCCTGTCTACATCAGGAGTAAACCTGGGAAAAAAAACAACCAATCCTAGTGTTAAGGATCCAATTTATTAAACCAATCAAATCCCATCCTGCCATTCTGCCCGCCTCCTGTGTACATTTCTCCGGCGTGCACTAGCCCTGATCCAATGGGCATAACCAAAAGGCATCCAAGTACACTGGAGAACGGCAGATAAACTACCTAAACCCTGATTACTGGTAACGTAGAGCAAACAAAAAAGTATGTGCTGAGGACCAGTTTGAGTCTGTGGTTTTGAATCAGTCACGATCATACAATCACGAATTAGTGGCGCTTGTGAATGTGAGCGGGGGTGTAGTTTTGAAGGAGCTCTGAGTGTGGGAATGCAGGGGCTAAACGGAGTCCTGAGGAGATGCTACATTCAAATTCATGCTAGTTTTCCATGACTACCAACCATGCCTTTAACTCAATAAAACTAACTCCAGTGTTTTATCAGGCTGCTGACAGTAACTAAAAGGTCAAAGTTTGGGAAATATAGCACATTTGATCTTCATGGTAGTATAATATATAACTAATGCTGCCTTTTTAAGGAGTATCCTGAAAACAAGGAAAACCAGAATAAGCCACAGGCACATAATGAAGCGGTGCCTCCCCAAAATTCACAGTCTAAGCTGTGTGCTTGACCAGCAGGTGGTACTTTAGAATAACCCAGCTCATATAGACAGTTCATGAATTCATTTTAGTCTAGTGGACAGAACCATCTCACAGGGCTTTGAAGCTGAACCTGCCATTCAAAAGACTAATTCATTGGTCCATTTCTACAGAAGAAGTTTTGTTTCTGCCTGTTCTCCATGTCACCAGAGCTTCACTTCCTGGTTTCCCCAAATGCAGTTTGAAATGAATCTTCTTTTCTCATATCTGTGTGTTTGGACCCACAACTGTTGACTCCATCAGGTGATTCAGTGAAGCCACCATCTGTGCCTAACTTCTTCCCGTACTTTTAACGGGACAGTTACACCTGTACTGGCCCGTGTCCCAGAGGACTGATATTTGTCATCATGGCAGCACTCCCCCATCTCTTCTTGGCCCTTGCTGGCCTGACCTTCCACTGTCCATTTGTCTGGTTGAGTGTGTGTATGTGTGTGTGTGTGTTAGTGAGAGGAGGACGGGATGCAGAGATTATATGGCCCTCCAGGCAGCAGTAAAGATGACTTATCGCTCTATGGTGCTCAAGATGCAACAGTGGCATCTCTCACTGGTGGAGAGTGGAGGGAGGTTTGGTGCTCGGATGAGGTGGAGAATTGATCTGTGAAGAACTGAAGGGGAGAAAAAAAACAAAGAAGCAATAGCTGCCTTCTTTTCATATACTGCAGGAGAGATTAGGGGCTTAAGCTCTGGCTAGTTGCATGAAAAAAAATCTCATTGAGCCAAGGAGGGGATTGAAGAGGGGAAAAGAGGGAGTCAAACACTGCCGCTGCATGAAGCCCTTTTCTCGCTCACTTGTATTCCCCTGTGTGAAAATATGACAATCCAATTAGTGCTGCGTTTTAGGCAATCCAGGGCTGTTCACCCAGTGTCAAACCTGAGAGGAAACAGACGCAGGGCAGGGATAGAGCCTTGACATTCCTCTTTTAGGGGCAAAGGGCTGGCATCAGCTGTGGCTGACAATTTGAATGCATGTCAGGGAGATAAATCACTGTTATAGGTCCAATCAAGTCGTCTCCGTATGTGTGCAGTAAAGAAATGAGCAGGAGCAAAGAAAGAGCTGACAAAAATCAATTCTCGGGTGTCAGATATTGTTAGACTATCAGCAATCATCTCACAACCCATTACAGGAGCAAAATGAAAATCATTCAGCGAGCATTAAAAACATTTTAACAACACTAAGATGTAAAAGTAAAGCCTCACCTTCTTGAGTGAGGCTTTACTTAGCACGGTAGAATAGCATCATAGAATAGGATTTGTTGCTTTGCCCATCTTGCGTCTTGAGAATTCCTCATGCTGTACGTTTCAGATGCATATATGAAACATACTAAACAGTCCTTCAACACTTTTAAATATCAGACTCTTAAATTTCAATCTACAGCTCTGAGCCGGGACATTCTTCAGCTGCACAAGCTAAGACAGTGAATGGTGTGAATCATGGTTTCTTGACTCCACACTCTAATTTCTCAATTCACTTAACACAACAGCCTGACTGATGAGGGATTTTTGAGACCAATAATGAAATTATAGCGGGGATTTCAAGAAGCCAGCTGACACAGTGCATTTTGTGGCTAAGTGAACAAAGATCACATCCATGCAGGGGGTTCAGAGGGCTGTCTTCTTAAATAAATATCCCAAATTAAGACTGTTGAATTTTTTTCAGCATTCCTCACCACTTTTATTATGGATCACATAGATGCTATGCTACATGTGCAGCAGACAGTCCTGAGAGTTTGAAGAGTGGGTAGAAATAGTCTTTTCAAAAGGTAGCACTGTATCTTAAAGTCAGGGTTGGTAGTCACAGAAAACTAGCATGAATTTGAATCAGGACTCTGTTTAGCCCCCGCCCTCCCCCACTCAGAGCTCCTCCAAAATAACACCCCTGCTCTCATGCACAAGCGCCACTGAATCTTGATCATATGATTGTGACTGATTCAAAACCACAGACTCAAACTGGTCCTCAGCACATACTTTTTGTTTGCACTACGTTACCAGTAATCGGGGCTAGTGCACGCCAGCAAAATGTACGCACAGGAGGTGGGCAGAACAGCAGGATGGGATTTGATTGGTTTAATAAATTGGATCCTAAACGCTAGGATTGGTTGGTGTTTTCCCAGGTTTACTCTTGCTGTAGACAGCGGATATTTTTCACTTCATTTTAAGAACACATCATGCATTGATTGACATCGGGACATAAAGATCATTTTAACTAGAAGTACAACAAGTGTATCTAAATCTGAAAACCAACACTGCCTTTAAGACCACTTGCAGAAATGAACAATGTTTGTTGCCAAACCACCATGTGCCTCATCATCATCATTCAGAAAAGAACAGAAAAGCTCCAGCTTCATGAGTAAAATATAAAGTAATTTTGTAAAAATCAGTGCTTATCAAGGAACACTTGTGACGGTAGATACAACTACTCTAATATGCCGCCACAACTGCACAAACTACTCTTCTTGCTTGAATCTCGATGCTCGAGTTTTGCAACACATTTTGTGAGACGTCTGTAGCAAAACAGATTTGTACTTGTAGAACTCGTATTAGCAGAGTTGTGTTTGTAAAGGATAACAGGCATCAGAAATAAGAAAAAAACATCAGAGCAATGTTGGATTAAAATTTTACAGCTGTCATTTTATTTGTGTAAATATCAGTCCACACATTTGTGAATATTTTTTTTGTGACTTCAAATTAATTTCACATGTGGATTTTTTTTATACAAGTTAACATTTTTACATACAAGTTCACTTTATTTTCCTTCAAGTTCTCACATCACATTCTGCAAGCTCTCATATTTTGCAACACTTCTACCTTCATACACTTGTCTCGCCCTGAGCTGCAGCATAATCTGTTTAAACAAACATCCACACACAGAGAAAAAAGCCAGGATGAGGGAGCCTATTTGACAGCTCTTACCCCATCTCTCAGCAGCTCCTTGTATTTTCCATCCTCTGCGCTCGGATACTTGAATGTGACTGCTGTGAAGCGACTGTAATCAACAGTTTTACAGAGAGTTCCAGTGCAATGAGACCAATCTATGAAAGCTCCGGTGTCGTATTGACATTTCTTGGCTAGACTCCAGCCCCGCTCACAGCCATCTGAATGAAACTGCTTCCAAAATGTTATTAGGGACAAAGCCAAGCCTCGGCAGCACATGGACTGGACAAGCCAAGAAAGGATTGTGGGGCTTCAACAGTTCAGGATGCATTTAATCACACGAAAAACCCAGGAAGTCTGTTAGACTACCAGTTGTTCTGTTGTCCATAAAGGAGCCTTTTTATATACAATCAGTGCCAGTTAAGGAGATGTCACTCACATATATAAATATGCTTCCTTATATAAAAAAGGAAGAGCCAATGATCAGTCAGTAAAAAGATTGTTCTTGCTGTCCTATTAATGTCTCCCCTATTATTTATTTAGCATTTCTTTTTTATTTCTTAAACCCACGAACAAACTGGTTTCCTTTCTTATCTAAGAGGGTTGTTTAAGGGAGGGTTCAATCTGGATCTTAACACAAAGGCCAACAGTAAAGTAGGTAGATCCTCAATCACAGATCATATACTCGTGCTTGATGCACAGAAGCCAGAAGCTCATGTACATCTGAATCTTTATCTGACTACTAGTTCAAGAGATGTTCTATCTGTTTGGAGAGAAACTGACAAGAATAATCTCTTTTGAAAGTCCAAAAAGTACAGCTTGACTAGGGCTGAACAATTAATCAAATTTAAATCAACATCACAATTTAATGTACACAGACACAACCTTACGTGACATGCACGCAGTAGGTGGCAGTAATGCACCTTTCAGCTGGTTTTGCCAATGGCCAAAAATCTCAGAAAAAGATCAAGATACCTACGAGCGGGGATAAGGAAACAACTTAAGCCACACTGTGTTTTGATTTTTTGTGTTGTTTTTGACATTTTTAAAAATGGCCTCAGCAGAATAACTGAGAGAGGACACAGAAGAGGTGACTTTGGTGTCAAAGAGGGATAGCACGTCGGTTGTCTGGACCTATTTTGGATTTAGGAAAAACGATATGGCACAGCGTAAGGTATCGTGCAAAACATGCCTGGTTACCGTAGCTACAACAAGGGTCAACACTACAAATCTGTTCTAGCATTTAAAAAAGCAGCACAAGGCCATGGCTAAAACCCTGACCACCAAGGAAAGAACTGTTTATATGTTGACAGTATCCTTTGTTGTGTTGGTCTTACTATAGAATTATTTACTGCTTGGGTTTAGTTAATAATGCAGAAGATAAATGTTTCACCCACAAAAAAAAAATCACATGCTAAATCACAATATTGGTCCAAAAAAATCACAATTAGATTATTTTCCAAAATGGTTCAGCCCTAAGCTCAACATATATCAACAGGGTTAATCAGAGGTACTTGAACACCAGTATTTTCCATCAAATGATATTTAAGCATTGATAAACAACATTAGATGCAAAGAACTTTTTTTGGAGCTCGTGCAGAGCAATTTCATCTTCTTGTGATATGAGCATTTCCAATGAACACATCATGTTAATTTCAAGGTTGTCAGTGTGTTGCCATGGTAATCATTGAAGCCATGAAGTCAGAAATTAATGCTTTTTTTTTTTTTGTCCTATTGCGTGGCATATTTTTGCAGCACACTGTAATTAAGAAGTGTTTTCTATTAGGGAACACTTGTGCACATTTCAAAAGCACATTTCTGCTTTTGAAACTGTTCAAATGCAGGATCCAAAATCTGCTGGAGTCTAAGTCCATGCACGAATCCCACATCATAAACAATGTCCCCCTATGAAAAAATACAGTTTTTAGGCAATCACCATTCAAGTCTAAGAAAACAGAAAACAGCTGTGCAGAGAGTGTTCTGGACGCCTGCAAAATCTCTTAATCGCTGCTTTTCTAACAACAATAAATATTTGACATTTGTCCTTCTACTTAATTCATTACTGCTGTACTGTCAAGTGTATCAGGCAAAGCTGAAACCAGTATGAACTACACTCCAGCAACCACATGAGTGAGTCAGATCAATGCCAATCACATCCACACTCTCTGCTGGAGTCCATCTGATGATCCTGGACCGAGGGGGGAGGGAACTGTTAACCTCCACACATCTGATTAATGACCTCTGACCTTGTAAGTGGTGACCTTAAGAGCAAATCGCAGATGAGCATTCAATGTGTGATGGGAGCCGTGTGTTTAGGGGGTCAGAGGTCAAGAAAGCTAGCAGGGGAGCCGTCTGTGGTGTCATCATGAAGCATCTTGTGATTTTCAAGCTAAGAATGAGAGCAGCAGTGCGGCATGGCGATTAATGTTACTGTCCTTTGTTTGAAGAGTAAACGGCAGCAAACGGCAGCCCTGCTGATGGTTCCATGAGGATAACTATACTTGCCTGCCACTTTGTTGCTTTGTAGCCATCCCAAAGTCCAATTCTTGCATGCTTGGGTCATTAAAACGAGACAAAAACACTGCAGATTTCAGCAGTTCTTATTTGCATTTGAGTTATTCGGTTAAATGACCTTCTCGGGATAAACACTCACAAACCAGGCGTGTGTTGTGATCCAGAGCAGAAGCCTGTTTCTAATTCGGTTGCAAGTTGTGGCTGGGATTTGATTCCCCAAAATTCAAACAGGAAATAGAGAAGCACTGGCTTTTTGAGCCAATAGAAAAAAAGTAACATCAAATCTCGTACATAATGCTTTAATGCAACATCTCAAGAAGTGATTTCAGGTGATGAAGCACAGGTTTCTTCAATGGTGGTTTTGCGCATTCATCACATAAATAAAGCCGTCCTCAGGGGGTTCCTGATGATGCTAATTCTCTGTGACATGGAGAGGATAAGAGCCACCATCTAAGCAGGTTCTTTCAGCATGCTCTGATGACAGCATCATCAACTAATTTTGCTTGCCTGTCTGCGGTGTGGCATCCCCCCAGCTGTTTTCAAATCTAATCACTGATATTAAAAAACCCAACCAGTGCTGAGCTGGGAGTCTGCTCTGGAAGAGATGATGGTCTCCCGTTTCTAAATTTAGCCTTTATTGTTACTAAAGCTGAAAAAAAAACTAACCGCAGACACAACCTCCAACCCCATCCACTAAAAGACAACTCCCCCTCTAAACCCAAAGCCCGTGCAGTAACTGCCATCGCTGTTCATCTTGCATGACATGTCTGGCAGTAATGCGGCTATCCGTCAGCAGCAGCGTGGTGTGGCGTAAATCACTGGCAACGCTCGATGAGCCGGCGACATCACACCCATGGAGGATGGAGAGAAAGAGTCAGACAAACATGTGAAGAGAGAGGAGGAAGCTGAGGTCAGGGAGGATAGAAACTAAAAGACAACAGAGATTGGCAGTAACCATGGTGATCTTTCCTCCATTTTTTTCCGTCCAAACTTTCCTCCTGCATCTCCCTTTCCCAGAACTGGCAGACTTCTTTTGGTATCAAACAGTGTTTGAGATGGGAGACAGAAGATGCCAGCTCAGTGAAGGCTTCTAACGGTTCTGGTTCCAGTCTTTAACAGAGGTGGCAAAGGGACAGAAAAAATATTTAGTTCAAGCTCCTGTGAGTGGTTTTTAACTGGTTTTTAAGAAAAGATTGCTTTTAAGGGTCATTGAGATACAACAGTATCAATGTCACCAAGACCACTGGCAAAACAAGTTTGACTATTTCTTGATTATTTAAAAACTCAACACTCTTTTTTGTGTATTTTCAACAGTAAATATGCACACAGAGTGACAAATTTGAACGTTCAAAGTGAGCAGGATAAGGTTTTCAGAAAACAGTACCTCACCATACAGGTTGAGATCGGCAAAGGGATAAGATGTCAATTTTAAGGCCCATTTATGCTCAGCACTAAACACAGATACGGATACGGGCACAGCCTTCGTTCCATGTTCCGTGTTCATTTCATCCATATTTCTGCACGTTTCCACAAAGCTTACGGATACGGGCCAAATGGAGTAGTACCACTGGAACCTGGGGAGGCAGTGTTGTTGTTAACATCTGATACGCAGCTCTAGTGAGACAAGAAGAGGAAATAACAATGGCGGAACATTTCAAAGAAAAATTTAGCGACTTTCTTCTCTGTTTTTGTCTTTTATGCAAGCAGTACATCTGCAACACCTCCTCCACAGTCCCAACGTTTGTTTTTGAGTTTGTTGTTGCCATAAACTTTCGACTCTGAAGTACATATTTACACAGGTAAATATACCAAGAGTCACTCCTGAAGATCATAGAGGAGCAACAGTGTCAAAAGTCTTTATTCTTTTAGTTCCCAACAGGCAACTCATTAGTGTTCAGCACGTGTGCTGTTAGTCCAATACCTACTCTGCAGCAAGGATCACTGCTTAGATAATACAAATAAAATGTTGAATCTTGTTATTGGTGGCCTTGTTTTTTATTTTTGTAGGTGGTACAGGTAGATCAGAACTTGTTTAAGTGCATTCCATTGCCACCTATTAACGATTCATGAGCTTAAAGTTGAAAACAGCTCTAGTGTTGTCAGGAAAGCAGCAGCGTTAATGCAAACTATAAATTCACCTAAAATGTAATAAAACTAGAAGCAAGTATGCCATTTTAGAAATGTAAAGAGTAGACTAAGCTTTTTTTATGCAAAATCTGAAACTAATTAAAATAAAAGCCTTTAGAAGAGTAAATACTTCAGTAAAGTTGCATTAGAACTCTAACAACAGTAACAAAGTATACACACTTAGCTACTTGCTGCCTGTGGTCCAAAGGGACATTTCTGGAGTAAGAATTATGAAGCCACTTCAGAAGGACTAAAAACTGTAGAAGCATGCATGTTTACATAAAGGACAATTCTATTTGCATAACTGAGGGAGTGTCTCCTGACAGCCACAATACAGCTGTTTAGGGGTCAGCATTTCAATATGGCTACCGCTACCACCATCTTTAAGCTTCAAAATCTACTACTTCAGACTATTTGGTGACAGCTATAAGGCTGCATCTACCATCCATGCAGTCTATGGTCTAGTTTGAAACTCTGATTTGAGGGTATATCTTGTCATTTGAGAATGACCTTTTTTTTAATTAGTCTCATCACACAGCTCAGATCTGTGAAGCCTAATTTCAAGCTCTGACATTTACTACTGCAACCTACAGCCTGTCATTGGCTCTGAAATGTGCATAATGAAGGGCAAAACTGTGCCGAAGATGCTTTTACTCCTGAAAACAAAATCCGTAAATCTTGCCTAGCATGAAGAGGGGGCCGTCGGTTTGAACAAATGAATCTCCATAGGGAAACGGGATCAGAGAATGTTCTCCAAGCCCCAGTCGGAGGATTTAATAATCGGTTGCTTTCCTGTAAGCCTTCCAAGCCTTGCAGGCGCAGGAAGGAGCCAATTGCTTTCCAAAAAGAGGATGTTGGGATGTTGAAAGAGGTCTGTCACATTTCTGTTTCCCATGTTCGATTGACTGTCCGTGCTTGACTGGCTTGATTTAATGGCCTCACAGGAAAAGCAGAGTTTTCTTCCTCTCGAAAAGATGTGATTTAATCTTAACTCCGAAAGTCTACTCCAAACTAGATCAAAAGAAACTAAACAATAAATTAGTCTGAAAACAAAGAAAAAACAACAGCTCCAAAAGCATTCAAGGAACAGGACGATTATATGACTTGCATCTGAACATAAAGATATGCTAGCCAGCGATTGAGAGCACGTCTGGCCTAATTCCCCCGTCAGTTGTCCTCATATTGGGCGGATAGATGTGTGTCACTTTAAGGACAGCTCTCCAGTGGGAAGCTTGTAGCTCTGAGACAACGTGTACATGTCAACTACACAAACGGTCAGATCCACTCAGCGCTGGCTCGACAAGTCTGCCTCAAACTCATCTGCCTGTTTCTCGGCCTGTCTGTGTGTACTACAGCATTTTGATGAATGAACTTCCTTCACCAGCAGGGGAGGCGCCCTTGGTCAAAGTCACAGCCAAGAACGAGTTATCACACTTCAGGGAGCTGCCCTGTCATACCTCCAGGAGGACAGGTCACACCTGCGCCTGCACCCTGCGCATAAACTCACATTTCTCCACAAGCGCCGGCTTGTAAACTCAGATTTTACACACATGCCGAGTCCAACAATCACAGAGACAGACTGGCATTAATTGGCAGCTTTTGGGTTCTTTGCACACCAGCAAATTCAGGTATGTGTCCATGGTCATGTAAGCAGTGTCACTCCAGCCTCCCATAGACATAAATCAGGTCTGAATATCCACTGGAGAACGTGGCCTAGAAGCTGATCCTGATTTTGCCTTTTCATAAGAGAATTTAAGGACTTTACAACATCACATTAGTAAACACTTGATTCTGACTGGCTACAGCATGCCTATTAGTTTGGATGTCCAAGAATAGACATCTATGGAATCAGTCTTTTAAAGTATCTGATGCTGAGCCAGTGTGAACAGTGAACAGTCTGTATCTAAAACGAGTAACCATAGCAACAGAGACTCAGGCAAAGGCTCGGATCACAATTTATGCAGCTTGTTAACAAGCTGAGGATCATTTTTAATCAGGACATCAAACATTTCTCTTAACCTTTACGGAGAATGTAAAGAGTGTGAGAATTTTGATGACTCTGTAACAGCAGTCCAAAGAAAGCAAGGAGTGAGAAAATACATAATGTGTGATTAATAAAGCTGTAAAAGATTGTGTGTGTGTTTATTTTAAGTGGATTAATCATTTCGGATCACACTAACAATTACATAATTGCAATTGGCATTTCAAAACAGTTCAGAAGTCCACAATAACAAGTCACAGCAGTGACAGAGTGTCTTGGTTTTGGATTCAAATACATCATCCTGATTTTTACATTTATTATTCAATGCTGCACTGCTCCATCTGTGTGGTTCGAAGCCATGATTCAAAGCTTCAGAGTACTTGTTCTGTGAAACAATGTTTGTTTTCCATTGCTTTCTTTCTCTTTTTCCTTTTTTTTAAGAAAAACAACATGTACACCAATAAATTGCAGAAGTGCATAGAATATACAAAACGTCTAACCAGTGCTGAAATGGTGTACAGTTATTCAGGATAATATTGATAACTTACCGACCTTGAGTGATCCCAGGTTAATGTGACAGCATTTACACTTTCAGGAGTTGCAGTTTGGTTGCTTTCATGTCCTGCATGTACAGAGCTATTGTCACCTTCAGTGCTGATATATGGCTGATCGGAACCTGCATGGCATCCCTTTGACCCCAGTCGACAAAAAGCTGACTGGCCTGTGGACAGATGCCTCCTTTTAGGCAAGCACTGTAATTCATTTCTTGGATTTTTTTTTCATCCACAAGTCCGTGGTGACACATTGATTCATACACTCTTGAGCAGCATCCTGTTAGCTTTTGTGATGCGGCTGTTTGCTGACACCAGTCTGGGCAGTTGCACCTGTATGCTTAGCTCATAAGTGGCTGCTCAGACACTGCTCAGAATTATTTAAATGATAATTAAATTTTGGTGAACGCAAAGTGCAAACTAACTTGTACCTTCCAACTGACACATATGAGCGTGAAAGCAACATGTACCGTTCAAAATATGTTTTATTATCCACCATTGTGGCAACAGCACAAACAGGGAGATGCAGCGGTAGCTCAACAGTGCTGAAAGGTTAAAAAATAAAAACATATTTAACACTCCCTTTCTTTTTAAGTAAACTTATTTACTTTAAATCCTGTCAGCACACTTTTACTTTTTCTGGCTCACATCTGTATGAAGCAGAAAAGAAATACTACACAATCCCAGTGAATGACTAAGATCAGTCCAACGGACTGGAGTAGTAAGCGATGTTTGCATTAAGCAGTTGTTGTTTAATGGTGTGTACACTGTCGTGAGGCTGCTAATGTGTGCCTGAAACAAATCTAATTACCGATCTTTGCTGTGTCTTTATTTTAAAGGTACTGTGGAAGCTTATTTAACTCCAGCACAGTAGGCAGACATGCACCTTTATGCTCATCTGCCATTAAATAACAAACAAATTAAATGTCGTTTAGTCACAATTTAAAGTCACATGAAAACTGTTACAGTTTAAAAAAAATGAAGTTTTAAAATGAAGAACACATGAAAACATAATTTAGTCTTTTAGGTTTACAAAGTGAGCATGATACAAGACACATAACGCCCTAAGGAGTCACCATAATCTGAAACATAAGCACTGCAGACTCAACCAGGCTACCTACAATTCCATCCATAAAGCCCTGATAATGGACATTATTCCTCATAGATGTGAGATCTCTAAAAATGTACTTCATATGAAACCCAAGAGAAGACAGATCAATAAAAAACACATCTATGACTCTTTGAAACCTAAAACGGAAGCACAAAAATAAGACATTACAGTCCCACGTTGTTGTCTTTTTTCAGTGTTGAACTAAATGTTTCACCCTGTTTGGTAGATTTGATTTCAGCGCTCTGGCTCCTGTGGTGTAGTGCAATCTCACGAAAGGAGTGCTGAGAAATCCATTACAGCTTCTCCATGGTGGTGGATATTTCTAATATGTTTAATGGAAAGTCAACAAAGGACAGCAAACGTCCTTGGGAAGGACGGCTATAAGTGAAAAGAAGTAGAGTGGAAAACAAACAACTGAATTGATGGTCAGTGAGTCTCACTTCAGGACTGGCAAAGATGTGAGGTAAAGAAGTGGATCTTATTAAAGGTGCAACTCACCACGCTGCTTGCTAAACTGGTGCTGATGAGGAAAGATTAAAAATGACAGAAGGAGCGAAGGCTGTAAATGGTCTTTAGATGTTTCACTGTAGGGACCTGTGGTGGTCAAATATGAAATAACCAGGAAAAAAAAAAAAGGAGAGAAAAAAAAAGAAAGCCTGTCAGAATTTCCAATCACGGACAAAACACACCACATTTTGCGTCTCTCCACCTCAAGAGTTGGACAAAATTTCAAGGATGTGCTTTGACATAAATACTTAATGCAATGTTTGGGGAGGGAAATTTAATTTACTGACTGATGACATGTGAGGAATAATGTATGGTTAAATTAACATTCGGTATTTTCAATTGCACTAACAAAAAAAACATTTTTTGATGTCATTCTTAACAGATGCAAAAAAAAAAGAAGAAGCAGCAGCATCCTGATGACATCTCGTTTCTACCATGTTGAGTTTTGTTGTTTTCAGTTACAATCAGCTCCTCGTGTTTTTTAACCTCCTTCATTAATTTCTAATTTCTTTTCTCTGCTCGAGTTTTCCTGCTCTCCAAATAAATTTAAATATTTGTAACAAAAGCTTCTTGTGAGTTGTTGACTGATACATTCAGGACCTGGTGTTTTTGCCACATAGTCAACAGGAAGAGGTGAAATCCCAAACTTTAGAAATGTCTCTTTTCCGCGGATTGATTTAATGGCTTGTGTGATCTGATTATTCCTGCTTTGTCAGACTAATTACCCTTGGGATGGTGTTCTGACCAATCAGAATCAACTAATTAACACAGCCCTTGAGTAATTAGAAAACTGGGTAATAATGCAGCTCTGATTAAACTAAAACTGATGAGTAGCACAGATTTAGAGCTTTTACCGACTAGTGATACAACCATACAGCATATGAGATGAAATGAAATACTTAGAGTATTTTAAGTCAATGCACCAGCTGCAATCAGTGATTTTAAAAAGGTTAAAAAAAAAATGAGAGCAGCTCAATTTGCTTTAAGCCAGTACTCAGCGTTTAACAGAACGGTTTTAGATTTGGTTTTCATTTTATTTCATGTTTGATTCTAAATGGACACTAATTATTCAATCAGCGGCATGGCTCTTACGCTTGTTAAGATACAAATCCCAGGAGACCACGGGAGGAAATTACATGACTGCACCTTAACACTGAACAGTGTTCAGAAAAAAGGGATCCTGATGGTACATAGTAATTAATCTAATTAATACTGTGTATAATGACATGTATGAATGCAAAATAAATCCATTTTCTGTTTTTTGTTACGTAGATCTCTCTTAAAGCAATTACAGGGTATTAACGCTCTCTGCAGCAGCCCTTGCACAAGCCATCACTGCTAAGTGATTCACATTAATCATAATCCCATGACATGTCTGAAGCATGACGGCGTGTTGAAAGCCCTGCTGCTCTGATGTCATCATGTGTGCCGACGCTCCGCGGTCTGCAGACCGAGATAGAGGCAGACTGAACTGAACGGCACTTCACCGCTCTCTCAGTGAAGGTTTTCTTGTTTTCATAAGGAGGGAGCACTCAGGCTGATCAATGAGCATTACAGTGATAATGAGAATCATAATTATATTTGAAAAATGTACAAGAGTAATAACTCATAATGATTTATCTTAATGCTTTGAGAAAATCAATCCATAACACGACACACCAGCGTTTCCACAACTCTTAATGAAACGTTCCAGCTTTGCGCGTATGTCATGATAAATTGATATTTAAAGGAATAAATCTCATTATTATAAATTACGAAGCTCAGCTTTCCCATAGGAAAACTGACACTGGGCTTTACATGGGCTACAATTATAAACTGGTGTCACAAAGATGCTGTTTAGATCATTCACAAGAATTCAGTGTGAAGCCAAAGCCCTTGTGAACGGTCACTTAATCAGAAATACATCATGAGAGTTAGTTGTGCATTTGCAGTGCAGGAAGAAAAACTCCTGCTGTTTAAAACAGGCATACCTTGGTGCTTTACACTCCACAATGCAGTACCAGGACTTTTGAATACAACCCATTGATGTACCAGGACTTCTTTTGCCATATTGTGACTCGTTAGCTGCCGAAACCCTTTCCTATCCTCTACATATCAGGGTTGTTTCAAGAGCCTTCGACAGTCCATTATCAACTCGTCGATATGGATCATTTGAGCAAAAATCAAATCAAATCGAGTGAAAGTATAATCATTCATATTTCCGCTTGATACGTTTTGAAACATTGATATGTCTCAAACCATATCAATGTTTTTTCCTTTATGTGAAAAGTACCAGAATGTGGTAAATGGATTCACACTATCATCTGATATCGATCACAGGCCACTAAATTAAACCAAACTGAAATCATATCGTGGCAGACTGTGATATCGGCAAATATCGAATCATTGTTCTGAGAATCGATATTGTATCTTATGTTGAAATTGGTGATTTACACCCCTATTATTAACTGATGATAAGGTTCTTTATTTGTGTGACACAGAAATACTTTTTTCAGTGATCTTTGTTGTGAAAATCAGCTTTATCTTCTGGTATTTTAAATTTACTGAAGGAATGTCGAGAAAGTAAAGGTGATCATTGGTTGGTTGGCTCATGGTTGGTTGGCTGAAGAGTGACTGTATACAGTGGACACAAAGAGTTGGTTTTTTTTCTTCTAAATTTTATAGGACCTTCAAGAAAAGACGAGTAACTTATTTCACAAAATAAGCAGAAACACATTTCTCTGAAATTACACTTGGACTCGACCGGTAGCTCTGCGCAGAGAAAGAAACTCTCAAACCGATCCTAAATGAGAGAGATGAAGTCAGTCCCTGCAAATTACTCACTGGTAGAGATTACATCATGGTGTTTCATAGCAACATTCAGACTTAGGAAAAGCTAACCTTCAGGCTATGAAGCACCAAGCTCTCCTTCACTTTCCAAAACACACACACACACACACACACATACTATTTCTGTGCTCTGTCCATGACTCAGTATATCCACACACACCTTTCTCTTTGCCAGGTGTGAGAATCTACTTTCGAGCAAAAGCTGTGGCAGTGCACATGAATCTTTATGCTATAATTAATTTAGAGAATAAAAAGGCAGATTGGAGCACAAAGACAGGTGATTCATCCAGGGAGGGGGTGACGATAACGCTTCACCATGTGGACTTTTACTCTTCCGTCTTAATTTAATGAGCTGTGGAAAAAAAAAAAAAAAAAACAAGTCCTGCAGCGAGACCAATCATCACAGACTGGCCACATACAGATCTAATGTACCATATGGAGGATATCTTTATCCAAAGCGCCATGCTGCGTGTGCCATGACTGCATTTTTCTGTCCAATAGGAAAAATGGAAGATAATTCGGAAGCCCAGGCGTTTAAATCTCTGATTCAACAGTCCTGAACACAAACACTGATACTGATGGTTTTAAATGTTGACTGGTGTCTTTGAATCCTGATTATTATATTTCTTGAAATGTTGAGATAATTAGGGATGCATCGATCTGATCCTGGTATCAGTAGGAAAGGGCCGATCTGTGATGCCGATCCAGGCAACCAGCTCTGTGCCTTTTATTTAACCGACTCACTCATATTTTTTACTAGAATTTTTGTCGTCACTTAGAGAACTTGACACTAAGGTTAAATTATGATTAGAGAAAGTTTATGACTGAATATTAAATTCTGTAAGTTCTGAAGCATTTTTTAAACCAAACTGCTGGTGAACATTTCAACACTTTATAGTTTTAATAAATATCAACTTCAGTAATTCCATATGTGCTCATTTATCCCACGGTAGGGCATGCAGGTTATCATTTTAACACTGGTATCAGACTGGGATCGGTATCGGTCGATACCCAGAGCCCAGGTATCGGTACCAGAAAAGTTGGATAGGTAGGAATATGATGCGCATGCTAAGGTCTGGTCTTCTGCTCAGGAAGCAGCTGACGCCTGACAAACTTTCCTTTGACCTTCAATGTGTTTCGTTGATCCCAGGTTCCTCTTTTCAAAGTCCCACAAATATACTTCTTCAAAGCATATGTTTCTGACGTGTCTTAATACCCCGCTGGCCAATTTGAACACAAACAACTCACAAATTGACAGGGAAAACATACACTTGATGTGGCAGCTGTTTCCAGCTCTATAAAAGAAGGGGAAAAGTTCAACCGTTTAACGGCACAAAGAGCTGTGAAAACTGCAGCGTGAGCCACAGCAGGGTTACCGTGGCTGGCAGGTGGTAATGTCATCATGACTCACGTTTCAGTGGAAAATACGTGCACGTTACCTGCACAGGCTTTATGCAGTTTCCTACAGCTTTGACGCAGTTTAAACGGGTGAGAGATCACATGTGTAATCATTCAGGTTTATAACACACCAATGAGCCCTTAGAAAGAACAGAAAACAAATACTGCAGGTGCTCTCTAAAGGGTTTAAGCATTTCATACAAAATGCTCAAGACTGAGTGAGGAAAAACACCTGTATAGCGCTATAACATTACCAGAAGAGAGGATTCAGATCCAGAAACTTTAAGTTTGACTGGCTGTTCAAATTTTCCAGCTGAGAAAAAAAAAACAGTGTTGTGGGTACACACCAAGAGGACATAATGCCTTCATTCCTCCAACCCTTGATGCCAACCATCCCCTCTACACGTCCTAGTAACAGGGCTGCCTCATAAATAGTGCTCACAGAGGGCTGATGAGAGCTCTGAGGCCGTTATTACAGACATCCTGTCAAATACGCTGCTCAGAACAACATGCTAGCACACACTGTGGTCAGGCAAGCACGGCTGCAGATCTGGGGTCAGGACAAAAGGCCTCACAGGGGTGATGGTTAATCAGCAAAGATGTTCAAAGATGTAAGCGGGAAAGGGTGACACGTAGAAATGTTGAATCTGCTGCTTAAGCACAAGAGAGTCATTTACAAATAACACACAAAGAGAGTAAGAAATCAGTTATCTAAATGTCCAGCCAAGAGCAGAGGCTAATGGAGTCATGGAAAATTCGAATGAGAATGAAAGCTGATACAGATGTTTGGGTTTGCACCACATTCAGAAGAGGGATAAATGTTTGCATCCTTTTTTTGAAAAGTCTAATCAGGAATCGACTAAAACTCTGGGTTTACAAAGCAGAATTTACAAAGTAATTCACAAATTTCCTTTTTGTGGATCAGTTAATATGATCGAACAACTGTTTCTAAAGCTTTAGTCACTGTTCACTCCTGCAGGTAGGGATGGGAGATATACATCGTCTGCGATAGTATCGTAAATGTTGCTTTAACAATATGCAACTTTACATTATCGAGTATGACTGTTCAAGGAAAGTCCTCATACGCTGAATGCCTGCCTCAGAAGCCAATCAGCTGACAGGATTTAGTCACGTGACTCAGTGGCAACCAAAATACAACATGGTCTCATATGGAGGAAATATGCAGGATTCTCTCATCTCAGCGAATGATTTAAAATACTTGATGAGATTTACATTTTGATGTCATCTTAATTTAAGGATGTTTGTTTACATTTTTTAAACAAAAGCTTCACTGAGATACTATTGATCAACCCTGGTTTGGTATATTATCCTGTGATTTATGTGCGGCCTGGACACAACTTGAAGTTGGTTGTTGTTAAATATTGGCATATTATGATATTGTTGGGCAATGTTTTGCATAAGATGTATGAAGCACTTTAAAAATAAAGAAAAGCTGTTGTTCTGAAATGCTGTGTCTAGTCTATCCATAGATGCCCTGGTAAGCAAGTAGAGTTTTGCAGCTTTTTTTTTTTTTTTTTTTTGAGAGGATATCGTCAGATCATTGTCCACTGATAATCATGTAAAGCTACTATAATCAGTGGTGGTTAAACTGAATATTCTTGGCTCATAGTCGGTTGATTACCTGCATTGAAAGGATTCATCTACTTGATTGTTTCCCAAAGTATTGAAGTTCTGCTCCAGGCTCTTATTGCACTCGCAGACACCGAGTGTTTGATCATCACTCGTCACTTACTCTGCTCAAAATCAGTAGCTGGATATTTAACCTGCTTCCATCAGATATGATGAGAAGTGATGTTGAATATGTCGAAACATTAATGCTGCTGCAAAAAGTGCAAACAGTTACAGTTACTGGAACTGCCCTCTGGACATAACTTGTTCCCATCTATGGTGGTCACTTTTTATAGTCTGACAGCAGCTTGGACTCAGTAGACTATACTGTTTTGCATATATAAAAAGGGCGCATGGGTCCACATTTATTCCAGGATGAGTTAAGAAGTGCGTCCATTTCTTCTGCTCATTTCACCCTCCTTCATTTAAAGTCTCTACTGCAGATGGTATTGACTAAAATCTCACTTTCACATTTAAATGTTAAGCACTTTAACATGCCTGAGCTACAGCTGGTATAAAATATTATCATCTGCTGGGTACATATTTTATTTTAAAGTCTCCAGCGGTGGACTCTGCAAACTTGAAACCAGCTTCGTTAATTCTAAGTGAACAGACACTCAGTGAAACCAACCACTCCAACGAAGTGGATGCTTTTACCATTTCATCATCAGCAGAGAAAGACCCTGAAGACTTCTCCAGAAACACACTCTAATTACAGAAATGGCCCTTTGCTTTGAGGACCACTTGTTCAAATTCCCCACTGAATGAGCTTCATAAAGGGTTCAGACATCGTCTTCTAACTGAAGGTCACGTATCTGGTAGCTGCAGCTGCTTGTATCCATGAAGAATCTAATTAATTAACTGAAACCTCACCAGCTTGCTCTCCCTGCAGCTGCGAGCCTTTGTTAAATGCCATTAATTAAAAATTAAAACATACATGAAAGGTGGACAAGTTGGCTACTGCTAACCTGAATGACAGTCGCTCTGACTTTAATACATTATGCATCAAAGAAGTGCTTATTCCCTGTTGTCTTTCTGCTGCGATCAATAAGAGGTTAGAGGAAGAGCATCATCTCTGACATGGCCTGCAGGGTCACTGATAAAGTTCTTTATGTTGTTCAGGACAGAAGTTTGACCTACAAGCTTCACCTGGTGCACACTGCTTCCACCTTATACCAAAATACCCAAAGCTCCTGACTACACATTCAAATCAATACTGATGAATATCTTATCAAGCTTGGTTCAGGACAGAGCGAGAAACAGAGACAGTGTTTGGGTTAGAAACAAAGGAGAGGATTTAAAGATTAAAACATCATTGATCAGGAAGTGGACTAAAAAAGTTTGTAATAATGATTCTTACAAGGGAGGAGCAGAAAAGAAACATGGAGATCGATGTTTTACACCTTTGGCCAAGCCTCACTTCAGAAATGTACATAAATCCTGTAGCTACAAGGTGACTGCAATCAGGTGTTTACTGTGAACCAGTTTTTCTTTTTTTAAGCTATTGAAGCTTCGTGCAGATGAGTTACTTCAAGGTTTATGCAAAGTAGCAACACAACAGACAAAAATTACCATCATGATGAACGAACCTGGAGTAAGCAGGTTTGACATCATCAGAGACACATGAATGAAGAGAGGCTCATCAACAGGGTGGTAACAACGCAATCTGTGGGTGTTGATGGACGAGGAGGTCCAGCGTGCAACTGATTTTTGCAATTTTTTTTCTTTTTTTTCAAATAAACACAACGTAAATTTTGTGACAAGATATCAGGTAACAGGAAAAAAAAAATCCAGTGTAAAAAAATGACATCTTGTTAAGAGTTTGTCATCTTTAGGAGTCTTAAAAACAAAACCTACTTTAATTCATAAAATCTAATCTTGTTACATGTAACTTTTTTTCATTTTAGGGTTTAATAATTTCAAGAATACATCAGTTATTTTATTTGCATCAAATCTGTATGTTTTTTTTTCTTTATTGCTTTTGTGTCTTTTGATCGTAGTTGTATTTCCTAATAAAGTTGAGGTCCTTTTGTATAAAGCGGGGTTCACACATAGCTCAGCACACACATAATAATTCCGTCCCACCACCGATGTCACACACACACTCCTGATTCCCACCTATTATGACTATAAATCCAAGGAAAATGCAATGTGTACTGCTTCTCAGGTTAAAGTCGTTACTGATTCAACACCAGCTGGAACAAGATTAGCAGCAAGCTACATGTTAGCTTACCTCATATCTCCATGGTACTGGCAATTTCTTGCCAACTCTTATCCTTGTTGTTTCCGCTGTGGAACAGAGACATTGAAAAGACATTCTCGGGCTTCCCACAGCTCAACTAGTTGGTCGTCCGTTTCTGAGGTCCACCGAACTTTCCATGTCAGGTCAGCCATGCTTGATTTACTAACATCTGCTTCCGCACTCACAGAGACATGGTGCGGGAGGCGTCGGGTATCCCCTCATACGTAAAGATTTTTGGTTGTAAATATTTAACAAGTTTAATATTTACAATTGTTGGTTCCGTCTCGTTATGAACGCAATTAGACCACACAATAATCTGATAAAATAATCTAAAATGATTTAAGATAATCTGTTGTCTGTCCTTAGTTGGGAAGGAGGAAAATCGGGACAAAATCAGCCCGACAATTGTTACGTGTGTACCACCCTTAAGTCTGCTGGCTTCTTGATGTCCCCTAACACTTCTTTCTTATTTCCTTTTATAATGAGATCTTAAACAATCTTATATTTGTGCAGATAAATTAACAAACTTCTGTCCTCCTCTTTAAGCACTCAAGGTACTGTGGTAAACAACACAGATGGGGAATTATACCTTCCAGAAACTCATTGCCTGCCTGAAAGCTGAAGGACAGCTCACTGTAGACTCAGTGCAGGAAAGCTGTCAGTACAGTACTACGCAGTCTCTATACTGTCTACCTAATGTCAAATAGAACTAGGTGTGTAACAGACGCACAGAAGAAACACATTCCTGTTGTTTGATTCTTACTGCTTTATCCTCGTGTGTGTAATACAAAAGGAGAAAGATCAGCCTGGCATCACATCATGCTCTGTGTGGTGGCAGACTTTAGTAATGGAAAGCATCTTACTCAACCACCGACCTCAACAGCACCAAAAAGAAAAGACGCAGCACTAAGAGGCAACGAGTGAGTGATTTACAAAAACCACTGACGACAGAACCTCAGAGGCCTGCAGGGATGAGAACAGCAACATGACAACAGAAAGCAGCAGCAAGCAGAGCTCCAGAGAGCTGTGTTTACATCTTTACGCTTGTGCTGTCTGCACGATGCACAGCTCGAGATGATTCAGTGGTCACCTGATTGTCAGGAACATATCTCACAGTTGCATGCAGGAAATGTCATCACTGATTTATATAATATTAGGCTGCAGCCACCGTGTCTAACCAGTGCTTGGCATGGAAATGAATTGAACTGTGCACTCAATAACTCAAACCATCCGTGGACTAATGTTTGGTCATGCACAGAAAAAAAAAATTGGGAAAAAAGAGAGGAGAGCATCTACAGAGAGTAAGTGGTTTAAGTGAGTGAAGTTTGGGTTCAGCACTTTGAGCTTTCGGGAAGTGTGATGAGCATCTTTTCATACTTGACATTTTAATGACAAAATGATTCATACTGCAACTCCACTCAGTTCAAGAAAAGAAGTGGAGTGACTAAAGTCGTGAATGGAGTTTATCACTGCGGGAGGTCTGTCCATCCTTTATCGACTCCCTTATCAGCAGACAGATTTCAGAGTCCTAGCTTGTGCTCACTTGGCAGAGACTTCCTCTACATCAACCCTTGCCTACCCTCTTCTGGTCCTCCCTCTGCTCTTTAGTTAATTTGCAGTCTTTAAGCGCCAGTTTACAGGCAATCCAGGGCGTGTAAAGAAACCAAGCAGCTCATAATTGCTTTATTATCTTAAGAGGCAGATATAATTGAGGGATTCATCAACAGAAACTAAAGAGGTAGCAGAAAAGAAGGTTTGCAATGTGGCTAAAGTTTTAAGGTTCACCTATTTCAAACCTGATAGAAAGAGTAAAACCTTCAAGTCTGAGGACACAGATTTTGAAAAAGGTAAGGGAGAATATATATATATATATATATATATATATATATATATATATATATATATATATATATATGGTCAATAGGTTCATTTCAGAACAACTGCCCCAAACGAGACAGGTGTGAATACACCCTAAATTAGGCTCTTAAGCCTGGCCATATACTTCAAGACTTTTAGATCTTCATTGATTTTAAAATCGTGACAAATAAAAACAGTTCACTTAGGACGCTCGACCACACACTTCAGGTTTGTGGTAGTGATTACATAGACCTGGGATCTCACAGAAACCTGTGATCAAACTTGACTCTAGAGGAAAAATACCGGAGTTGATTAACTTCATCAAGCTCCGTCATTCAGGAGCAAGAAGAGGAAAAGAATACGACAAAAAATAACGTCAAAAACTTGTCGTCTTTTACACTTGGCTCTGGGTACACTTTTCTTTACCCTCCCATGCCACGCTCATGAGCCGTATTTTCCCGTGAATGACATTTTCCTGTTTGCTCCTCACAGTGAGTACTTGCGATTTTCTATTAGAAGCAGTCTAACTAGAAATCATGAAAATTTCAGTCAGGCCAGAAAAATTAAATACAGATCAGGGAGAACTAAAGACCCCACAAACTTGAAGATATTTGGACAGATGTTTGGTTACTATGAGTGCTGAATCATGTCACAGCCCTGATCACTTGGGGAGGCTAATCCAGCCCTAAATCTAGCATAAAATTGTCTGCACCTCATTTATTGCACTTAGTCTCCAAGAGAGCTGAACTGCGTAAGTAATGTTTAACGGCTGCAGCGTTGGAGAAAATAACCAACACTGAATCAGTAATCGTATGAGATGTTCTGCTGTATGATATTTCAGTGATTAAAGGGTTTGCAGTGTCATACAGGCCCAAAGGAGAAAAGCTGCACCAACATGGAAATGAGAGGAGGAATGGTTAATAAATTAGAGCTTTTTCTGCATGCAAAAAAAAGCTGTTTTTGTTTGTCATCTCTGAAACACAGCCACAGTTTTTAAGTAGCTATTAATAGCTCTTGATAAATGCAAAAGTATAACTTGTTCCAATGACAATGACAATAGAATATTTCCTTGTGCAGATTTACTAGGCGTGTAACGGTACACATGCTCAGACTGGACCGTTTCGGTACCGGTCCTGTATTATCAGGACTTTAAGTCTCACTTGTTTCATAGTACGGCAGGTCCTGCAATTTAATATCAGGCGCAACTTATATGTGAAATAAATGAGGTGCTGGATTCAGTTCACATCCTTCAACTCTCACTCTAAACTTCAACATGTGGAGTTTCTGGCCTAAAGTGAACTCCATGACCCCTCGCACCATGACTCAGGCCAGCTCTGTACACTTCACCCGCGGCTTACCCCAAGTGCTCCACTACTGCTTTGATGGTACGATTGATGCCATGATGATGGTTGTTGTACGAGGAGAAGAAGCGGTTTGCTTCCCTTTGTGTCAGCAACTTTTACTGGGGCTGCGGCCAAATCTTCCCCAAGACACGCATGCACACATACGCCACTACCAGCTATTCAAGAAGAGTTACACGCACTGACTTGTGCACAGCATGCTGCCCGAACACAACTATATCCAAACACTGATCTCATTTTAAAAAAAAAATTACACACGCAAACAATACAGAAGAATCTTAAAGCTGGAGCTCCTCAGGGGCGCAGAGAGGATTTACTCTCATAATCACATGCATTGTGCAAGAGACAAATCCACCAAGAGCAGATTCAGGCTCTCATACCTAAAAATGACAAAAGATGCACAGAACCAGGAGGCAACTGGGTTAATGAAATTTGTTCCTGTGCCGTCAAATGCTACCAACAGCCAAGTTAAAGATCCAAATGGAGATGTAATTCTAACTGGGAGTGATGCTCCCGGCAGACCTGATAAGAGCCAGCCGTGTGGAGTCATTCTTCTGAGAGAAGACGTGCAGAAACAAAAGGGGCGCTGTAAAAATGTAAATCAGCCGCCTTAGTTTCCTGGAAAGACGTACAGATCACATGTTTGTCAGAAAGAAGTCTAAGAATGACAAACGCTGAGGGTGTCATGCTGAATTCTGCTCCTGGCACATGTTAAAAAGGGAGATGTAGTCATGAGGGAAGATTTGGGGAGGTTTTCATGTGGGTGTAGAGGTGATCTACATCTCCTCCGTCAGTCCCCTTTTCTTCACACCTCTTTCTTTTAATTGAGATGGGGGGGGGGGGGGGGGGTGTCATGAGAATGCAGTAAGGCTGCTCACTAAAGTCTATCTCCATCTCCCTGCAGTTACCATGTAATGTGCCTGCTTCAGCACTTGCCTTCCCACTACAAGATCATTAAACCGCCATGCCATTCATCATCTGTGATCCGCCGCTAAGAGCGATGCACACCCAAGTCTCCTTTCAGTTTAATACACTCCCGTTTCAATGTCAAACTCAGCTTAAAATGAGAGCGGAGACGAATGAGGCTGATGTAAATAAGAGCTAAGAGCGGATATTTCTCTTTAGCCTGACACATTCACAGTGATGGCTTATCAGTCTTGCAGCAAATGACATAAAAATGCAGATTCATGCCATCTGAGTGGTGCAGAGTGGGGATGTTTCATATGAACACATTAGCATGAGTCAGGCCAGAAAAAGGTCCATTTTACACTCAGATTCTCCGACTGCACATGAGAGAGAAGTCTGTCCGTGCTCTGTTATGGTTTTCATGCAGCTTAGAGTCTATTTTTTATCCTCTTTTTTTCTTGTGGCTGTTAAACTGGAGCTTGCTCCTGCCGTGTAGCTGGCATTTTGAGCATCAAAGTAAAGCTTTGGTTGTCAGTCCTGTCAATCAGAGAGGATGTAAAGAGCCAGTTAGTCAGCACTTCTGAACAGCACCGGTGTGTAATTTTAGATTACATCAGGGCTCTGCTGGTTCTGAATGAAACTACAGTTTGTATGAATGATGGAGAAGTTTAGAGCATTAAGTGGACTCTTTAAACCCAGATACAGCTGACAAGTCCTTCTGAGGCAATTCAAGACCCAAGCAAAGAACCAACTGGCTATCATCTGACAACTATTTTAACCTACAGAGATGGTATGGGGACTTGTTTACACAGATAATAATTAAGATAATATTAATACATTAAAAAATAATTATCTAGCTATCTTTGTTTGAATAAATCCTTTCTTTGACCAGGGTATCAAGTGTTTTACAAAAAAAATAACAAGAAAAAACAGCAAAGATTCATGAAATCTCAAACCAAAACAAGAATTATGAAGTTTTACCTGGAAATCCAAAAAGTGTCCAGTGAAGTTGAATTTTATTCTATTTATCTATTTTAAGGAAAGAAGCTAAATTTCAATGTCTACTATAGTGGCTGATCCCATCCTAAACACGACTCAGAGAATGCCTGTCGCTGTGAAATACTCAACACAAACCCTTGCGGTCAGTGTCACTTCTATGCCTGTCTGCTTCTATTTCTGCTTTATTTTCAATGTTGAAGTATGGCGACCCTGAGCACGTTATGTCAGTTGTAGCTGATGGAGGTTGCTACTGGTCATAAAGCAGGAGAAGAACAGGAAAGTGTATTCTCAGCGTAAGCTTCAAGAATGTAACATACAGATTTATCCCCCATCATGGGTAGATTTGTGAGATCTATGTGACTGATTAAAAGTGAGGAATAAGTTTTTATTATATTATTATAAGTTTTACCAAAATTTTGGCCACCAAAAGTGCATTTTTTGGCCGAAAGACGACTTATCAACGAAACAACACGGCTGAAACAGTATGCTGCAATGACGCAAGCTAAAACCACGGCCAGCACGCTCTTGTCTGGATAAGGGCCAACGTATTTCTGAAAAAAGACCAACAGATGATTTGTAAAGTGCGTGATGTGCGCACAAGAAATGATCCAGGCTGAGATGACTGCGGAGAACCCGCTTGGACAGGGAGACACGCAGAGCACAGGAGCAGGAGAGCAGGACTCATCGCTCTGAACCAGAGGAGGGTCATTCCTCTCCTATAGATCAGATCTAAACCCTGTTCTTTTATTTAACAGACTAAACAGCCTCATGTTATTTATCTTATTTATGACGGGATGGTTAAGCCTTCACCACTCTTCTCTGCTCTCTGTACTCTGCACGACAGAATTCCGCTCCGATGTACAGACACAAACAAGTGAGCGCATACAAAGACGAGCGCACACAGAAACAAGTACACTTTGTGTGGGACAGAAAATCCAGAAAAATGTCACAACCATCGCAAGAAATACAGAAAAAAAATCTGCCTTTTTAAAGCGCTCCCAGAGCATCTCTGTGAAGAAGGCATTATTGGTACTAATGATTGGAATTACAATTTCTTTCGGCCTAAACATATTTTGGGGGTTTGGATAAATCCAGAGGAAAATTGGGTTAACAGAAATTAAATATCTTGGCCAAGACTTCCTCTCCTTTTAGTCACTGTTTACAGACCAAGACCAACTCTCAGGTCATTGAGATGTTTTCTGATGAGTCTCTCTGAGTGATGTACGGAGATTTTCTGATACCAGAATCAGCCTTTAGTACACACAACAGCAGTGAATCAGGTATTGGTCTGCGCACCTATCACATCATAATGTGCCTGGCCACTGAAAGTCAAACAAGATTTTCAGACTAAGATTCCTCCTTGTAGGCTGTTTACAGTTTGCCTTCAGAGACCAATCAAAAGCTCATGTATCTCCAATGACGGCTCATGGGTTTTACTGCGGACACTTTGTTCTGGTTCCTTCATGCGACCAAGTCCAGCTCAGATGTGATTGGTCTATAATACTAAAATTTCAGGCTTTGGAAACTGAGAACACATTTGATTCCAAAACTTTGTTTGACGCTTTCATATTTTAAAATAACACAGATATCTCATTAATTGAATATTGAAGATCCAAGCTCCAACCCAAATTCTCCTTTTCTTCAATGTAATTTAGTTTGAACGACTTTGTGGAATAAAATTACTGGAGAATATATAATCCAAAAAATAAAGAAGCGTGTCTCTCACAGTCATAGAGACGCGCTCCACATACAGCTGACTGCCAATGTGTGGGATTTCGTGAATCTGAAGAGGGCTGCTGCTGGCAGAGGAAAGACTTCGCTCTGTTGGACCAGGAAAGGTTACAAATACTGTCCAGAAGAAGCTGTAGCAGGGTGAATCGGATTAAGTCAGGTGTCAGCAAGGCACTGGTGGAGGCTGTTTAAATTTAAGTATCATTAAACAAGCAGATTGAGCTTCTTGACATTTATCACAGTCTGACGCCCTTCCAAGCACTGACTCAAGTCTTGGAAACATTACTGTCATCATGAAGCCAGGTTCGTCTGGCTGATAGTCCGACTCAATATATCCTTTTTTATTATCACTTAATACCTAACAACGGTGCCCTCATGATATACTGTATCTACTAAACGTACAAGTTAATAGGTACAGGGACTTTGTTTCAGTTGCACCTTTGATAGTTTCTTTTGTATTTTTATACCCTTGAACAAAAAGGTGAGGTTTCTGATTTCCCTACATGTCAAATTTTTCTCAACCTAATCCCTAAAAGGGATAGGGCTGGGTACCGAACTTCAGTTCTTTATCTTATTATGCTTTGTTTATTGCCAAGTTTCAGTACCCAAAGGGTTAATCACGTGATCAAGATCTAGAGATAATGCTACCGGTTACTCGCTGTAACGTCACACGCGGTTGTGGTACACAGGATGGTGTTGCCAACTTTCGCTATATTTAGTGACTTTCAGACCCCTCTAGAGACTTTTTTCTAAAAAGCGACAAATTTAGAAACTTTTCTGGAGTTCGGGACGGATTGAAATCAAGTTTTGATCTTCAACCGCTGCTTCTCAACAAGCAGCAGGTGCTAAGCCCCTCCCCTCCCCTCCCCAAAACACAGACTCCTCCGCTCACAGCAGTCCCTCCAAACTGCAGCCAGAGCAGACGACTGCATGCAAATGAATCATGCTAATGTTTGTCTATTTTACATCACTTTTGCTGGTCAAAAGCCCAGAAAAAGGAGGAGGGTTTT
The DNA here is from genome assembly GCA_030710495.1 of Labroides dimidiatus. NCBI lineage: Eukaryota > Metazoa > Chordata > Actinopteri > Labriformes > Labridae > Labroides > Labroides dimidiatus. The sequence continues at coordinate 11,635,571 of CM061162.1, read as the reverse complement.
TATTTTAACATAAAAAAAACAAGAATCGACTGAAGAAAGTTTATTTATAGTCATAAACAGTTTTCACCATTACTGACAGTGAAGCATGGTGGTGGCTTTGTGATGCTCTGGGGCTGCTTTTCTACTTCTGGCTCTGGAAACTTGCAACAGGTGGAGGACAAGTTGAATTAAATCACACGTAATGAAAATACAATGTGAAAATGTCATGCCACCTGCAAGGAACCTTCTATTAGGACAATGATCCAAAACAAACCTCAAGTCCAACACTTGGATTGAGAATAATTCCTGGAATACCCTCAAGTGGCCATTGGAGGTGCCTGACTTGAACCCCATAGCAGACCTCTGTTTGTATTTGAAGGAGGTGGTTGCAGCATGCAAATCCAAGAACATACGTAAACTGGAGGCCATTGCTCATGATGAATGGACTGAGATTCTTCAGGAATGCTGCCAGAAGTTGGTGTCGGGCTACGCATGGTGTTTGCTGTAATGCAGTTTTTTGTTGTAATTTGAGAAACCACCTGCACATACTTGCTGTGTTGCACCATTTAAGTTGACAGGCTGAACATGTTTAAATTTGGCCAACATAACTAATCAGCAAATTGAGTTGACTACTTCTGAACACCGTAGAGAAAGTATTAGATAAATATAATCCATTGACATTTCACCATCACCTGAGCAAGGTCCAAGTGAAAGTCCTAATCTGATGGAGTCTCAATCTTCACCTTTCACACCTTCACTACAGTCTCTCATTGTGTTGGAGGATTTATCCACAGCTTCCTGCTGCTCAGGGACGCAGTGCACTATCTGTCATGACAGGTTCATTCAGTATCCTCAAAGAGCAGCTTCACAGGCCATCAGTGTCATGAAGCTCTCTGCCCTGAACACTCACGGGTGACAAATAATCCTCCGCCCCCTCTCTCACTGTCTCTCATTATCCCCTATTCTCTCCGTCTGAACACGCAAGCCTTTCCTATCATCAGAAACAGAAGAAACAGACATTTATTTCTCTCCTCTGACTTTCTGCATGAATTACACTTTGCTTTTGTCATTTATTCGCCTTTTTGTTACAGTCTTTAATACCGACTCTGCTGGTGTCAAAAACTCTTTGCAGACGACTCTTTGAGCATCCAGAAGTAGTTTGCAAACTGAGCAGCTTTTTATGGGTCAGCCTGAATTTTCTGTAAGTCAGACAAGGATGCATGGCAGAAAAATATTTGGCTATCGATCAGTTGAGAGGACTTAAATCATTATCAGCAAAAGCGTCACTTGGCATCCCTCCAGGTAGGACTAGCAGTCTGATTAATCAGATGAGATGACAATGGTGCTAATCGATGCTGATGGGAGAGCATGTCCCTGCTCTCTATCGAGGCTGTTAAAGCCTCATCTGCAGAGATTTTTCCCTAATTTGATCTGACACTGTAAATGAAATATCTCCAGCCACCATTGATCTCTGTGAAACGAAACACTCGTGATCCAACAGACATGACCCAAGGGCAAGGAAAGAAACTGAAAAATGAAAGCTGTGACATGAAAGAGGAAGGATGACTGTGAACGAGGAGATCGGAGATGGGAGAGGAGAAAGAGAAGCTGTTAACTTTAACATGGAGCGAGGAACTGAAGTGATGATGGGAAGTCAGGAAAAAAAAAGAACAATTACAGAGAATGATAGATCTGTGAAGGAAAAGAAGAAAGCAGGAGTGGAGATAGGATTTAAGGACAATCAAAGCAGTCGAGCAGACAGAATGAGAATAGAGGACTAAATGTAGAGACCAAAGCTTGAAGATGGGGTCAAGCCCCTCAGGGTTCACTGAATCTGCAATCAACTTCAAGGTACAATACAACCTTGATACAAACCAGTATCACTTACAACTCCTCAAAGCTCTTGGTAAGTACTCTGTTGCTTGTTTCCTGCTTATTTTAGGAAAGACACTTGTGGTGCTTGTCGCCACAAGCTTAAACCCCATTATATCTTTTGGATATGTCTAGGGCTGGGTACCAAACTTCAGTTCTTTTATGGCACCGACTGAAATGTTTTGCACCTGTTCTTTTGCACTGACAGTTATGACAAATATGGACTGTCTATTTGGACAGCTTAACAAAAAAATGTGGGAGTGTGTTTTCATATCAATCAGCTCTTGTCATACATGCCTCTTGGAACAATGGTCAACTTTGGGCATTTTGTAGCCTTTGCTGAAAGAGTAACAACCTAACCGCCATATTGTTTCTAATTCCCAACTGTAAAATCAGATTAAAAGACAAATTAAAACAACTCCTTCAGATAAATTGGGAAAAGGTTGTCAAGATGTGATTGTTAAATACCACCAAGACTGCAGACTTACTACAAACGGAAACCATGGACACACCTTGTAGCAAAAGTTCAGTCTTCTGCACACAGTTGAAACAGTTTATGAAGAATTTGTGAAGATTACCCATGCATGAAGCAGTCTTTCAAAAGTTCCTTGGTCTTTCCTTGGTTTGCAAACAGGAAAACTGAAAAAGATCTTCACACGAATCAAATACCCTTTGAAATTCCAAATGTGCTCTCACATACTGAAACATTTCAGCCAGTGCCAGAGAAATGTTGAGGTTGAACACTTAGCCTTAATGCTGTGATAATTTCTGAAAGCAACCGAGTGAAGGTCTGATCATCACAAACAAGAAAACAAAACACCAAAGCAACAGAGAAGATGATCAAAGCCGAAACCACATCGTAACAAGCTGACGCAGAGTGTAGACAGAAACCAGAGCACATTATGTGACACAAAACCCAGACGGACAATAAAATAAAGACTTTTGAGCTCTAAGCTAAAAAACCTGGATTTATTACCGTGAAATGAAATAGTTGGGGTTTTAGTCAAATCATAGAGAACACTGAAAATCTATTTAGCTTAAATTAAAGACTTTTATGGGAAAGTCAAACTGTTTCTGTGTGGGAAAGCATGAAGGCTGCCTGATACTTCACACAGTCCAGAGAAAACTACAAACACAAGCTTCACAGTGACATTAGCGCTACATATCGGACAACTTTACGACACAGAAAACTTTTTGAGGTGAATCCAGATAAGTTCAAACATGATTGGTCAGCTGTAGTTGATCTAAATTTTACATTTTTATCAAAAAACCCCAATTTCGAACAGTTAATTGAGTCATGGTATTGTGATGGTTTCAAAATCAGATGCTTTTGCTGAAAAACATCTAAATTCTGAACCAGTGGCTTTGAGAACAAATGGTGGGTAAAGAAGGGAATCAAAAAATGTTTTTAATAAATTGGAATTTTTGGACACACTTCAGGGTTTTGTAAGTTTGGGTCTCTAAGACTTTTATTTGCTCTGAGAAAACAGACAGCGCTTCAGATTAAGTGTCCAAAGGAGATTAGTTGGATTGCTGGGCTAATTTTGTGTCCAATGGAGAACAAAAAAATTGAACTTAAAATTAACTTGTGAATGTGATTTTTTAATTAGTGTTTCCTCTCCAGGATGGTTAAGTCTTAATTCAAGCATTACGACTTGGCTCAAATAATGAGGATACTGTACTGCCTCAGTTAGAATGATGATATATTCCCTTATCAATGCTTATCATATGGATTGTGTAATTTGAATATATCAATGTAGTCTTGGTGATATCATCCTTTTGTTGCTCTAACAGAGTTTTGAAGTCTGTCATCAACTTGGGCTGTATTGGAAAAGCTGACCCAACCTCAACGAATCAAGTCAGCCACGCCCTTCCATGGACAAAAACCAATGTTTTTTTTTTTTTTGACAGCAAATATACAAAATTTTGCATGTGATGGACTCTGGGGTGTTTACAAAGAGGTTCACAGAACTGTTTAAAATATTGGCCACAGCAGCCGCACAGCTGTCTTCAAATGTGAAACACAACTTGATATGACTGTGGTGAGTGACAAGACCGTCATGCAAAGAGATGGTCATGTGATCGAATCCTGCTGCCCCCTTTTGAATTTTTTCTTCTGCAGCTGCAAATTATTTATATGGAGCCAAAATGAAAATACAAGGTGGGCCTTCAAAGTCAACATGTAACGTGGATTTATGTTGAGGCTGAGGATGCTTTGAGGATGAAATGCATGTCTTCATGATGAAAAGCTTTCACAATGAAAAGTACCCCTTAATGTCTTTTGAATACATTTTTCAGTTTACAGCGTGTAAAATTATCCCTACATTTGGTGCTGGAAATGTTTACAAAGGTAGAACAGGTGGGGGAATTTGTTTTGCTTCGAGCTGTGTGGAACAAAGACATGATTCACCATCTGAAACTGGCAAAAGCCAAATGAAGCTCAAACGCACTGGACCCCAAATCAAAACACCATGGCCCTGTTAAAAGCACAGCCTGACTTGGCAACCGCACAGCCTACCTGCTGGCTTCAGCACAGCCCTCAACAGAGCTAATGACTTCTCTTGGGCTCATCAAAGTGCTTACTTAGGCTGCTTCATTCACCCCAACACGGCTGCAGAGTCCTGGCACGCCACCACGCCTGCTCCTGGGGTCTGATCGGGAGCAAGGCTTAGACAAATCTCTGTGGTGGGGTTATTAATGTTCTCCCTGGGGATCAAATTCAAGTCTGCAGCTTCTGTTTGAATGAATGACTGAGAGGGTTAACGCTATGAATGGGCCCTCAGCCAGATCGAGTCTTAGTACGGTCCTGTGGGAGGGGACACAGATGCCGCAGCATCTCACTTGTTACACCATCAAGGAAATAATTGGTGCGCCTGACTTGGGCGTGTAATTCAATTAGGGCAATAAAGAAGTGAGCAGTTATTATTCTCTGAAACAATTACAATGAGAATGGCAAGGGAAGAGCCACAGCTCCTGAAACCAGTAAAATTAATAGAAGACAAAAAACCTCACTATTCCCTGAGTCTTCTTTGATCTAATTATGTCTTTTTTGCCTTTGGCGTCTATAGAGAGACTTTTGCTGTAATTTTTACACTAAATGCATTTAAAAAAGCACTATATGACGACTGTGGATGTTTTTCTTTCACTGGTTTCTTATCACACAACTCTTTACAACTTCACACAGACAAAAATCAATCCAGCGAGCTAGTGAATCTATTATTAAAAAATGCTCCAGGCGTTCATGAAAGCAGCCTGTGAGCGACACTAAATAGATCAAAATGAGTCCTAATCCACATCAGAGTCCCATAAAAAGCAGACCTCAGACAACAGCTTCCTCTCAAGGTAATATTTCAATAACACAAATGATAAAAACCTATAGGAGCATCCTCCGCCTGGAGGTATCATCCAGACGTTGTAAAGGGAGCAGAGGGCGCGGTGATGGATGGAGGTGGCCGTGCTGTCTGGGAGTCTGCAGCCTCACATAAAGTTTGTCATTATAAAGGGAAGCAGACGCAGGATGATAGCACAGAGGAAACTGAACCCCTCTTGAAGTGGTGTGCACCAGCTTTTTGAGATCACTAAGAAGTCTTAAAGGAAGTTTACACCACACAGAGCAGTTTGGAATTTAAAAAATCTGTATAAAAACTAGCTTAAGAAAAGCAGAATTTCTTTTTTTTCCTAACTAAATTATACCAAGATCTATTTTATGCCTACAACTAACTCTAGTACTGAGAACAAGCTGTGAAAGATGCACTCTAGTGTGCATTCACTCATCATCATCACTTTCCAACACATCTCGAACCTGCCTGGTTGATCTGAGAGCACCTTGCAGAAGTGCTTTGTGTACTTACAACCCACCAGAAACGCTCATTTAAAGCAGGTGCAGCTTATCCGAAACAACCCACGATGTGCTTTCTCCTCTGTAAGCCCTCCTGATGTGTGTACAACCCAGGACAAAACAACGAGTATCGCAGTCACATGTTTCGCTGTAAATTGGGGCTAAATGTTCTTACCTGGCGTGGAGCAGCTGAATTAGGGAGGCTGTCTCTCCACCTCTCTCTCTTCACCGCGGAGCTTTATTCACACACGTCAACCAGGGCGTGTTTAGAGAGCGCAGCGCCGGTAAAGAACACTTTTATGTCCCTGTAGAGGTGTTCCTGGAAGGTAGTGAGAGGACGGATGCCAGCCTGGGTATGTGTGGGTGAAAGAGCCCCGCTCAGGCTGAGAGAGAAAGCCTGCAGCGACAAGCCCGGGTAAGCGCTCAGCGGGAGGGTGCAGCTTCTCCGACAGACACCAGGTGGCGGTGTGGCACGCTGCATCTTTAATAGAGGAGGAGAACTGAGGAAAACACAAAAGAAGATCCCAGAAGATATTAAATATCTCTACGTGGGTTAAGAGAAATCAAAATAAATATGTTTAACCAAACAAGCGTTTATCGAAACAAAAATGTTTATCACCTGCTTTCTTGTATTGTTTGGATTCACAAAAATTCTTTCTATGAAAACAGATATGAAATGTGGAAAGAGATCCAGTTTGTGCACATCTTGTTATCTTTAAACCCAGCGATGTTCAATTCACTTAAATAAAAATGTGCTGTTTGTTCATAAAAGCTGCAGACTTTGATCCCATGTGAAGAATCTGATGAAGTAATGTTAGAATTTCTTGTATTATATTTAAAAGCCTATATATTGTATTTGAAACAGGTAAAATTCGTGCTGAGGCCTCTGCAAAAACAGACATGGTCATCAGTAACAATATGTCTATAGTATATTGTAATTTTTTTTATTAAATGCAGGTGTCAGATCTGATGACTGACCACACTCGTTTTTTTTTTTTTTTTTAAATCAACAAATACTTGCAAAAAGTGACATAATTAACTGTAAGAAGGATGCACCGTGAGGCTCATTTGTTTGAAAACGTATCCTTGCTTCAGCTAAGACCAGCCACACACCAGACAACTATTAAATGATCTTATCCAGTACAAAAACTTGGGAGAGCACACGGTTTAAGTAATTTCTGACTGATTTTTCACCTGACAATCCTTTGATCACATAATACACTAAACAATCTCACAACAACGACACGCCACAAACTTCACATTTGGGGCAATGATTCCATAGGCATGAGATCTCACAGGAGCTTGTGTCAAAAAATGTGATTTCACTACACCATGAGAGCATTTTCAGATTTTAAAGAAAATGTAGATTAAATGTCTGAGAGACTTTAACTTGGCATCATAATTAAAAGTGAAAAACAAAAAAGATTTATCTTTTTTTTTTTTTTTTTTTTAGTCTGCCCTCTTATCTTCTAGGTGCATATCAGGATTTATGCTATGATAGAGGAAAAGACCATTCTCTCTGTAACTAATAAATAAAATAGTAATTGTGTGTCATTTCTTCCCCCCTTACATAAAGGTGTTGCACTGCCCTCTTTGTCTTTAAGTTGGAAATTTTAAATAAATGAAGTTTGCTAGCATAGTTTCCAGAGAGGGCTGGTGATGGTCACTGAAATGCTCTGAAAAACAGAACCTTCAGCTGCAAGATAAAAACTGCATTAACCTCAGAAAGAGCTGACACCCAATGTAGTGTTACAAAAAAAAAAGTTACTGAAAACATCATCCTCTACCTTTTAAATTGCAGTTATAAATAAGCATTAATTCCTCTTCTCTTATTGACACACAGTTTCTAAAGATAGCACCTTGATGTCCAAAAAGATCTGAAGTTAAGGACTCAAACACGTTTCCTCTCCCCTCTCTTGTACCCCTGCCTCTGTTCTGACCAAATGAAGGGAAATAAGTGGTCAGTAACGTAGAAGTAATTCCTGCCTCTCCAGACACAGAGATGAGTCTAATTTGGGGATGACAATCGGTGCTAAGGGTGTGTGCATGGAGGTAATTATCACATTCTCATTAGCACATACAGTATGTGTGAGATTTCTGCAGGGCTTATTAATGGAAAGTTTACTGACTGCCTGGCAACTGTCACCGTCATGTCTTTGTCTGCAAATTAAGACACCAATCAGCATCACCGTTGTTTTTCTGTCAGCCAATCAAAGGAAAAGGACGAATGCAGGAATGTTTATATTTCGCTCTATGTCTTTGTTTCTTATTGCTTTTTGGATTATGAGTACAAACATTTGTAATCCTCTTTATGCAAGTGACGCCTGTTCCATGTCTTCTGAAAGCTCTGCAAGTAAAATAAATTCACGGGGAGTTATGATGACAGCGTTTAACAGAACCAATGATCTGCTGCATGTCTGTTCTCTATAATTTGATGGATGTATCTTCTCACCCAGCTCTTTGTGTTTCTCTGCTATAACTGGTCAACTATTAACAACTACTGTACCAAGTATTTGCTCTCTGATACTTCAGGGATCTGGCATCTTGTAAGCTTGTCAGCAAGAAGAGGGGAAATCATACAGTGTGTCATAGCTTCTTTCTGCTTTTTGACTTTATATGTGTGAGGGCCAAAGCAATACGTGAAAACACTCCCCTCTGTAGGTAGTTTTTCCTGCCTTTATAAGGTCAGGTGTGGGCAATTAGTGCTGTCTTTGTCTGAATCCTGGTAGCAGTTTGGCAGGCTGCTTGCTGTGCAGATTTTGGGAAGCTGTCTACTGTTTGACCCCGACTGTTGTAGATTTGTGTATTGAGAAGGTCAGCAACAAATAAGGATTTTACGCATGTAATTGTAGGCTTATCACTAATAACGCCATTCATTTCATGAGAAGTCTGCTCTTGTCCCTCCTCCTGTTGAGCCAGAGTAGCCACCCTGCCGATTCTCCCTAATCAGGGCCCAGATTTGAACAAGATTTATTTGCCAGACTGCTGTTTTGCCTTCCCTGCTTTGCAGTGCTCTGCCCTTTCATGCTGTTTACGTTTTCTGGTTTAAGATGCCAAGAGAGACTTGACTATTTGTTTCAAGGCCAATAGATATGTTTGTCTATTGGAAAAAATGTTTTGCTGTGATTTTGTATATTTATGATTTGCATTGTTTTTCAACCATTGTCTCTCTGTATTCACCTACCTTATTTATTACCTTCTATCTTTTTGTGAAGATGGACCAACTGAGATTTGCATTGTTTTATTTAATTCTTTTACAGAGGCACAAGCTGTGGGGAGCGTCATCTCGCTTGGCTCAAACTGAGGTTGCCATGAAAACTGCTCCCCCTGGTGGCTGGCTGCAGTACAAGAAAAACTCCACCTCTCTATTCATTCCAGATGGGATGTGGTCAAACTTTAGAAAAATTAATACACCTCGTAGAAATGTTTCTCACATCCACATGCTGTGGTGATATTTAGATATTATTAGGCTGCATTTTCATCAGTTCTTAGAGGTTAAAAACAGGGTTTTATGTCTCGTTTAATGATGATTGACAGCTGCTGTTCTTCTGTAGTCTTTTCAGGAATAGTAAAATGCATCAGGAAGGAGAGTTAAGAAGAGATTAGACTGTTGAAAGAAATAAAAAATATTTTTGGCACCCGCTTCCACTCAGATTTTCCCAGAATTCCTCGTAAGTCTCTACTGTGCAGACTCTGGCTGCACAATGGCGGCTCCCATGACGGAGGTTTTTTGGCTTCAAAACTGTAAAATGGTGCATTCTGTATACAGTCTATGTGTGGTAGGTCTGGTGGTGGTCACTTTAGTGCTATGTAATTTTGCAGCGACTATTTGCAGTGTAGATTTGTTGTTACTATTTGTAGTGTTGCCTTGCAGTGTCTTAATTCACGGGGTGCTCACTGGGTGGCATCTCGTGAGGGTTGCGGTAGAATCTTCCTGCAGTAAATACTCCGTCTAGGTATAGTATTTTAATTGAGATTTTTATTATTTTATTTTTTTCCTTATAAGTCTGTGTAAACGAACTACGTTTGTCTCATTTGTCTTTTAGGTACTTTTAACAAAGAATCTTTGCAGCTTCAAATAATGAAAAAAAAATCTTACTTGAGAATCAAATGCATGTTTCCTGCTTCTCCTTGAGCCTGTAAATTTGTTTTGTGTGAACACAGTGGAAGCAGGGGTCTTTCCCTGGCCAAAGGGTTTACTGAGACCTTGTCTTTAATAGTTTGTCCAGTCACGCATGCATAACCTGATCAGGTAGTTCTCACATGGCCTTTATTTTTTGGAATGAATAAGCATTAAACAGGGCTTTCGACCAATCAGATTAAGTTTTTAACTCAAGAGAATGATTAGTAAGAAAGCCGTGTAATATCCATTTCACATCTTTAAGAAAAACATCCATTTCAAATGATGCCCTTATCTGTCAGATGAGCTGGTGCACCATCTGCCACTCATAAAGCATCATAGACAAGAGCTGAAGGTCAGGATAATGTGCTGAAACAAAGCCAACATGTCTACATTAACAAGAACAAGCAATGAGGAGAGACATGAGCAGAGCACTTACACTCTGTCTGGGTGTCATTCATTTTAAACAGTGCCAGTGAGGGGGAGAAAATGACGCTTATGGCATTGAACGGTGAATTGATGCGTTTTCATTTTCTCCTTTTGTCCCTAAGTTTGATTTGTAATATAATGAAAATGTATGATGATGAAATTTTAAAGAGAAAATGTTTTATTTATTCACTCTTCAAAACCATGAAATGCAGATGTATTGAGTCTCTGATACGAGAAATAAAGATTTACCCCCTGCAGCAAAGTTTTTTTGTTGATGGCAAAATGCAAATCAGACCACTTAAAAACACATTGACAATTTAAACGATAGAAAGATTAATGAATGTAAATTAAATGACCTTTAAATGGTTTCAGTGGGCGGAAGAGAACCATGCTTTTGAGACTAGCAGAGACGTTTGAGTTGATACAGCCTGTGCTATACTTGTGCTGGCTGTTGAATCATGTAAGCGCTAACTGGCTCAGCTTAGAGATAGGAATGCCAAGTCCTTCACCTTCTCCTCCTCCTCTTCCTCCTCCTCTTCTTCATCCTCCTACACCGCCTCTCTTGGCAGTCCCACAGCATTGAGCTTCAAGAAGATTTACATCACATCATACTATCTTAGGAAGACTAGAGCATTTCTACAGAAGGCAGGAAAACTGATTCGACGAAATTGCTAAATAGCAGCAACCTTTTGACCCCTGCAGTTTGCAGGAGGAATGTAGTGTTCAGATTATCTGTTCACTCTACCTGCAAATAAATGTCAACAATAACTTTTCTTGAATGCACAAATCTCCTAGAGGCTTTTGTAAAAAAAAGGGGGCAACAAAAGATCCACCTTTTAAGGAAGCTGAACTCTTTTTCAGTCAGTCCTTTAATACTTTGTTGTTTTTATCAGTCTTCTATAGAGAGCGTCCTTCGTTTCTCTTTTATTTGCTGGTTTCACAAGCTCTCTGTTCAAGACAGAAACCGCCTTACGGGAATGGTCAAAATATGCTTGAACATAATCAGAACCAAACAAAGAGACTGAAAGTCCAGACCTTAGTCCGGACCAAAGTCTGTGTTTTTGTTACTTTGTATACATTTGGTTCGGGTCTGTTATGGTTTCACACGGTCATTATTGCAAACGGACTAACCGAACTTGCATGACGAACCTACGTAATACCATTATCAACTGTGTACTTTGCGTGTCTTTGTAGTTTACATTGATTGGTCATTTGGCCGGCGGCCGTCTGATGTCAACGTGTTGAGAGGGAATTTAATTTTGTCAACAATGAATGAAATCGCCATACCAGCTTTCCTATTATTGATGTTTTTATACCACCAACAGTGACAACTTGAAGAATTGTACATAATGCCGCTCTGAAGTCGTCTTATGAGGTATATAATTAGACAACAACTTTATTGTCGTCGGAGAAAGTGTGATTGGTACAAAGGTCCAAACCTTTGTACCTTTCACACTGGGCATGTACTAGATCGTGATCCTGTTTGGTTCGGACCAAGACCACCGCTTTTGGTCAGACCAAGGTCCGACTGTTTGGTTCGGAACAAGGTTCAGGGGAGGTTTCACACCTATCATTTTGGTTCGGATCAAACAGAAAAGTCTGAAAGTCTGGACCAAACAACGTTGGTGTGAAAGCGACTATAAGCTTTTTCTGTAATCAGCAGTTCTTGAGGAAGGCTAGGAGTATTTTAGCTTCAGATGGTCACATACTTTTTAGTGACAGGTTCAGATTACATTCCAACAGCATCTTTTCCACTGTTAAATTTGTCTTTTATTTGAAGAGGACTTTCATAGACTTTTCTGATTAAACCACAAAAAGTTTCTGCCCTCTCTCCTCGACTGTCCATGGTTTATTTTCCTTTGACTTTCTCCCGTGTCCGTTTTCTCCCTGATTTAATGTTTTACTCCCCCCACCTGAATACAAAGAACCTGTCACGCTGTTTATTGGTAAACTGCCTCGTTTTTTACAGACTGCTGGCCTGGTATGAGGTTACCAATAAATCCTGCAGGATGATGTCCTGCAATAGAACGGAGTCCACTGCTTGCCAAATGCTTCTTTCTCTGTCATTTCTCCTTCTACTCTTCTTCGTTTTCCAATTTAGCTTGTTTTTATACGAAATGACTTTTTTATGGATTAGAAGATAGAGCAGCCCAAAGAGCTATAAAAAAACATATTGAAAATTTGGATTCTCAGTAAAACCTTCGAAGGTTTAAACTTCAGCATTTCAGAAATGCAAAACATTAACCAGCCCTTAAAAACCTTCAGGAGCCGAGCCTTTCAATCTGTTGATTGAACTGGTTGTTGACAGCAGCTTTGACTGTCGGTTGAAGGTTGCAGGCAGCTCATGCACTTCTTGGTCTCCAAGGATTTTAAGGTCCATGGGGATAAATGCTGCTGAATATCTGTCACCTAATGTTCCACAAAGCCTTTGGGAGCAGAGCCATGCTGCAGCCAAACCTCAAGAGCCCTGACGCTGGAGCTTCTACATGTTGAAGGTCATCTTTGACATAACCGAGGTCTGACTGTGGATAACTTTTTCACAGTGGACGGTTTAATACGGGATCACTAAATACATTCATGTTTAAAATGTAAGACATGCTTTTCCCTAGAGGTGTTTCTTAATTCAGTATTTTCCAAAGGTCTGACCTCTTGTTGTGGTTAGATCTCTTTAGCCGTAGCTCTGTATAATCTAAGGAACGTCCTGTTTCCTCTGATCATTTAAATGCAGCAGACAAAGTGGCCTAATCGCTGTTAGGCTCCTAAATCTACTTTCCCTGCTGGTACCCATTATCATTTAATGGACTGCTCCCAAACTGCATCTTCAAAGCGTTATCTCCTCCACTCACTCCCAGATAAATCACAGAGACTTTCTGCTTTGGAGCACGTATGGAATATGAACGGGTCACCTGGAAACATGCGACCAATACGAATGGCGTAATAGGACTATAGGGTGCTATCTGAAGTATAGAGATCAGAGATGGACGCAGCTAAAGGACAGATGCTGAGTCTATCTGGACAGGAAAGCTAAGTTTTAGATGACATTTTACACCAAAACATTGCCAGTGAAAAAATTCCTACTCCATCCACTGTCCTATCCTCTCTCTTATTAAAATGATAAGATAAGCCCTAAAATTAACTTTAAAAAAATAGAAATAAGATAAATTCTCGCTTCTTTGTATTACAGTAAAATTCAGTATATACTACTGAGCTCTGGCATTTGATCCAGGAGATGGGGCTCAAAGGCGATAGCAACTGCTTCAATGAGCAGAACACCACCAGTTTTAAAGCAGATTTTAAAACTCAATGTGAAGAATCAGGAAGATGCGATACGATAACTACGGGACTCTGCATGTGGCAAAAAATTCCACAGTATTTCCAGGAGACAAGATAAACCAGATGGGTCTGGCTGCAGACCTCATCTCTCAAGGCCCTTGCCTGCAGACCTCAACCTCAGACCGGAAGCGTCGTAATTTATTGCAGGCTTGGACCAGAGATAGTAACATCATTTCATTACACATGAAGAAAACAGAAGGTGACTACTCTGAAAAAAGTTTAAAAGACCATACAAATGTGTTATTGTTAATCTTAATATGCATAAAATAATTAAAGCCTTTTAGACTGTAAACGGGACAGTCGTCTTCAACGAAACAAACGTTTGACTGAGGATGTATGTGTGTGTTTGGGTCGGGGTAGTTATCTGAGCAAATAAAATTTTTATAGTGTAGTAGACTGCTGAAATCAAATTCATGGTAACTTTTTTGCGCAATATTAGATTTTTTAATAAGAAACATTGGTTACACCAATGAACATTTTTCAGTTTTACCAACTGACCACATCTTTCACCCACAATCATTTTCTGAACAGGTTTCTTTATCCTCAGTGGTTGGAAAATAAATTGCTGCATAGCTGATATCACAGTCAGTTTAGTGTAAAGCACACCTTTGTGAGCCAGCTTGGGTCCATCTTGTGTCTTTTTGCAAGTCGTTTATCTCAGAGGATACCATCTGCATCTCAACTGCTGCTGACTAAACCAGTAAATATTCAAACCTCACTTTATTTTCTGTTAAATCAAAGCTCTAAATGCTAAGGGAGAATCCTAATCTGTTTCATCAGCCAGACAGCCTTTTGATGATTTTCTGAGAGGTTTTGGTTTCTGCAGCAGCTCCAGCAACAGCGGTGGTTAAATTTCTGCTTCAGTCCACATCAGTAAAACTCATCAGCAAGGATCAGTCGATTTTATTGAAGTACACCTCAGATTTTATGTATGATACATGCAGAACTGATGAAGAGTCAGCACTGAGTCAGTGCGGTGGTAGTTACAGGTAGACACATGGCAATATGAAAGAAAAAACCGATCAGCTACAGGAGTTATTAACGCTTTCATCCAATTTTAAAGTCAGGTCAGCTTTTTCAATTAACCTGTACAAAATCATTTTCCTTGTAGCTGCAGAGCTCATGTACATACGTGTATCTCTTCTGCAGCAACAACATGAGATGAAAGTGTTACTGTTTTAGCCAGAGGTGAAGAACTCTGGATGAATATTTCTGCTTCTGCATTAAAAATGTCATCCCTGAGTGTGTTTCCCCTGCGCACACACACACACGCACACGCACGCGCACGCGCACGCACGCACGCACGCACGCACGCGCACCCTTACAGAGCTACATCCTGACAGACAGAACCCAGCTTTCTGTCCATCAGGAAGTTCCACACTTCTTTGTGCTGCGTGTGTGTATGTGCGTGTGTTTGTGTGTGTGGAGTCTGGGGGCCTTGGGATGAAGAATCTGGGGTCCTCACTCCTGGTCCTTCCTCTGCTGTTTGTACTACTGGTGATGTTTTGGAGTGATGAACTTCTTTAATCTCCTCCACGGAGAGATCCTCTCAACCTTAGATGGCCCCTGCGTGCCCCTGTCTTTGTCTTGGCTTCTACAAGGTGTAATAATTTTTTAAAGTTTGACCACATCCCATCTGGAATGAAATAGAGAGGAAGAGTTTTTGACCCATACTGCAGCCAGCCACCAGGGGGAGCAGTCTTTTGTGGTGACCTCAGTTTGAGCCAAGCAAGAGGACGTCCATCAATGCACAGCCCAACCCATCAACCTTCACCGATAACAGGCCACGGTCACTGAAGCATCATGCTGTGTCTGACTGAATTAAATCCGGTGCTTTTCTTAACCCTTTAACACCTGAGCCTCAAACTGTCTGCCTGGACTTTTATTGTGTTGTTGTTTTTTGCCGATGTTGACCATAAAAAGATCAGAAAATGTCCCGTGAGTAAGTGCTCTGGTCCATTTTTCTGGAATAGTTGAAACATTTAATATCTGGGAGTTATTTCAAATGTTCACTGCATGTTAAATTAGAATAAAACACTTTAAAATGAAGAACAACACAAGTGACATAAGTGAAGAAAAAATAAACACTGCAATTGAACATGAATAACAAATTTTACAGGATAAACTTAAAATCTGAACAATAGTAAAACATTTGTACAACTCATTGAAAAGCAGTTTTGTGGGTGAGTCTGTGTTTGACACACAATGTCTGTGATCTCAGGAGAAAGATGGAGGAATGCTCAAAGTAATTAGCTGCTGGTATCGACAAAACCTGCAGAGTTGAAACAAATCTATGCACTGATTATTGGACATGCAGCAAGGTCAGTGGATCCATCCAGTGAGAGTCTTTAAAACAGTTTATTGGTATTATGATGTTACTGAAACACATTTTGCATAGGATAATTTTTTTTAAGACAAGAATAGACAGTTTCCATACAGATGTAATAATTTGAAACTCCAGAGTCAGCAGGACTATTCCAGAAGCAAATCTTAATGTAAATCCATGTTGGTTCCAGACCCATGCTGCCCATTAGCTTTCAAAGCAGTCAAAGATATACCGCCGATCAAAACTTTAAGGTTTCATGACAAAAATGTTTAAAATCCATATAAATGTGTAGCATATATAGGCCCAGTATGAAACCCATCCTCTTGTATTCAGAGCACTCTGCAGCAGTGTGTGCTGTTTGGTATTCAGTGTGGAGACCCTGTTGAGTAAATGTGTTGAGGAATGGGACCCCGGGCTGATGATCCATTTCACTGCAGCATGGGGCAGAATTCACTGAGCTCTGCCTCCTGCAGGCTTTCAGCTCTCTCCATTATCCATACATCACACACACAAGGCCTAACAAGCAGCTGGACAGCCGACTCCGCGTTAAATTACCCCAAACTGTTATTTTCTCATAATGTTGGTGAAATCAAATCACACTGAACCATAGAAGGGGATATAATGCTATCATTTAATGCAGAGCGTGGACGGAATTTGATGGAGAATATCTCTCAGACATAAACAGGGTTATTTTGCATCAGTACTATTTATGTGATGACTCATACTAAGTAATACATCATCTGTTGGAAGTCAAGCCGCTGGCCTCCTGAGGTTTCATTTTCACAGAGAAAAAGATTTCAGAATGCGTCAAATGTCCAGTTGGAAAATAACTGTCACATTTTTGCCTTCGGTAGTTTTTATTGTGGATAGTTTAAACACGCTATAAACCGTCACGTTCCACTAAACTAGACAAAACCAAACTTACTGACCTCACTTTCCAGATTCTGCTGTCAAGTTGATGTATTTAAGTTTTTCCTTTAACACACCTTGTCCCCCCAAATCCTTCCAAGGCAATGACAATTGTATAAAATACACTTTCAGCTACCTACAGGTCAACTATAAAAACATTTCATGAGCACAAATTATACTTTTCTTACAAACTGAACAGCAAGATCCTGTTTTGACCTTTGTACTGTAAATGGTTTGTCAAATGAAACAACATGTTTTCAACAACCCAAGTCGATTTTTCTTTGTGTCGAGTGTCACTCCTCCTGCACAATTAGTTAAGGCTGGGACTAATAAGCATCCATTATTTTTTTATTTAATTTGATCAATATCTGCTCCACTTACTGCTGTCTTGCTTTCTTTTTTCCTCTTTTGTTTCTTGCTCCTAGATAAATAATTTCTCTTCATCGTTTAAAAACTTGTTTTCACAAGAAAAGTGCATTCAATCAGCAGCCAGCATAGCAAGTGAGTGCAGTGACATGGGGCCCCATTGGGGGGGGGGTTGATTGTGTCGACTCGACTGTCATTGTATTAAGTTATGGCTCGCTCCTAGAGGTTTGTTAAGATGATTCATATTGTGTTATCTCAATATTTAAAAAGTAGTTGGTCAATGTTTATTTTTTTCAATGTGTGATATCATTTTGTCTTCTTATTCATAGGCCTGAGTCCTGTGAGGCTCCTGCATCCTTGAAGTGCAGCCTCTCTGCTGGGCACTAGAGGGCAGTGATGCATCTTAATGTCTATAGTGCCTTGAAAAAGTTCAAGCTGTCAGGTCTCCCCCACTCTTCTTGTGACCTCTGTATGTTCCTCATTGCATGTTTTTCATAAGATCACTAAACACCTTTTTTCAAAAATGATGAATATGAATATTAGTCCAATAATAATAGCAGCTGTGCCTGTCACATGACATCATCTCACAATCCCACTGACTTTGAGTAGCTTGGTGTCTCAAGAAACAAGCTTTCAGATGTGATGATTTTGATTTTATTATGTTAGTAATCAAATTAGATTCACCTGAAACTTGCACCCCGACGCACCCTGATGCACCTGACACTCCCACCAGCACGTCTGGCAGATGCAGTCTCCAAAAGACCAGACCTTGCACTCCACACTCACGACTGTTTCTGGTGTGATTGACCTGACGCATTAGAAACAGCCAACACTCACACCCCATACACGCGACACTCACACCTTACACTGCACCAATTCTCATACCCAACACACCTGAACTCTGACCACCAGACACACCTTACACAAGTGACACTTGCTCCTGATAATAGTGCTTGATACTAGATTTTCACACAGTAAACCAAACACACACAACCGACAGGCAGGTATGTCTTCAGTCATTCAATATCTTTAGCATTCTGCGTTAGCAGTTAATGCAAGGTGCTTCAGCTTTCTGCATTCACCGCGCAGTTTCTTCTGAAATTGCAATTCTTGTTTTAATCTCTGCTTCATAATTTCATAAATCTTAACACATCTCCTCCACCCAGCAAAACACCATTCAACATGTCTAAGAGAAAACTTTAAAATGGCACCCTCATGTGTCATCGTTGCACTGCTGCACCATCTGCAAATGATAAAATATCACAGAAAGGTAATGAAGGTCAGAGTAATGGACTGAAACACATCCACAAACATAGATATATGAATATAAACAAGCGCCTGGGAAAAAGAGCAAGGCACCAAGCACCTACACACCGTTAGGAAGTCATATCCATTAGAATCGCTGCCAATGAAGCAGAGGAAATACAGTTTATGGGATTCAGGTCCTAACAATGGAGTGATGTGTGGATCCATTTGCTGTTGCTGAGCTCAGTGTTATATCACACAACTGCTGTTGTGTGATATTTATAGGGAAATAATGTTTTTTGTTCCCACTTTTAAGCTCATGGTTATTTATGTGAATCCAAATGCAACAAAACGATATATGCAAGCATCACATGCCTGACATTTGAAGTTATGAATGAAAGTCATGGCCGCCTGTGTGTGTGTGTGTGTGTGTGTGTGTGTGTGTGTGTGTGTGTGTGTGTGTGTGTGTGTGTGTGTGTGTGTGTGTGTGTGTGTGTGTGTGTGTGTGTGTGTGTGCGTGCGTGCGCATGAGGTTGAGGCTACAATGCCAATCAAGGTGCTTGACTGGCATGTTGCTGTAGGCAGAGGCCAATCAGTGGAGAGCACCTGGCTTAAGACCCTGATCTTCACAGGGTCTGACCCTGATAAGCTTGTGTATTACTATTAAGTCATACAACACGCGTTGAACTGGAAGGAATTTGGCGAAGGACTGATATAGCCTATTAATCTGACATTTTCATCATTACTTAACGGTCTTATTTGAAATAAAAATTAGAAGTCTGTTATATTGTTTGAGCATTAGAAAGGAAGGAATGAAGGAATGAAGTAATGAAGGAATGAAGAAAGAAAGAAAGAAAGAAAGAAAGAAAGAAAGAAAGAAAGACTTTTCCACCATGCACTTTTTCCATCACGCCCCATTCACCCACTGAAACTACATTTATTCACTCATAGCAGAGGATGCTATAATACCTCCAAAAAATTCTAACAAAATTCTAGATTTTGTTAAGTTTAAAAAAACAAAATAGAGAAAACGTAACACTCCATCTTCTTCCACATGATTTTCTTTCTTGTTCAAAAGTTTACATTTTGTTTGAAAAAGTGTCCGCTTCAGAGTGCTTTTCAAATTGTCCCTTGCTAATTTATCCTCTTTTCAATCTCTCTCTATCTCTCGTCCTGTATTACTCCTGTCTCTCTCCCAGAATCAGAATCAGCACGAGGCAGAGTTACACCCTCTCTATCGGTAAACAGACACATATTTTACAGATTGCCGGGCAGCTATGAGGCATCAGGTGCAAACGTGTAAATCCTCCACGGCTCACGTCCTGCATTTTAATGACATCATAAGTTATAAGTGAGTTTGCTGTGGAGCTTCGGAGCAGAGGCTTCTCAAACATGCATGACTTCCCTCTTTACTCCCACTCCTGTGAGGCTTGTGGTTAAATCATAACTCTTTGACAGCTTGGCAAAGACTAATGGTTGAAGGACAAGGAGACCTGCAATGACAACAAGTCCCACAGGAAGTCACTATCCCGGGGGGAGGTGAGATGAGAGACTGTGCAAAGCTTTTGGGATGAACAAATCACTGTAGTCTATTTATCACAAAAGAAATCTAACTGCACAGATGTATGCCCAATCACATGCTCTGCTGACCTGAGTGTGTAGCGTCCGCTTCACGTACAATCTACCCAGATACAGCTAATAAACCAGCTCTCAGATTGAAGGCTGGAACCCTGAGGGTGTAATTTCTATCACAGAAATCAACACTGATCAGACCACAGAACGCTGAGTGATCAAGTTTGATAATTCACCTACAACTCAATTATATTTCTCTCATCTACACAACCGTACATGCATCCATTTGGAAAATAATGACATTTATAAAAGTTTCCTATATGAACACTGCCAATTAACATCTTCTCACCAATCATATCAACCAAAAGTACGTATTAATACTGCTAAATGTTTCCTGTAAATGAGCCTTCTCTTCTCGGCCTAAATTTTTGCGGGACCATTGGAGCTTGTCCAAAATTCAAAGTACCTCAAAAAGTACACTAAAATATAGAAATAAAGCGAATTAAATAAATCAAAAAATTTAAAACTGTATTACCTGATAGATTAGTAATCCAGTCTGTTTTATATATGTTATTATAATGAATACATATTATAATTACAATTATTATATATTATTACTTGAGAAGTACTTTTATTTTTCAAAAAAAAAAAAATTAAAAAAAATTAAAATTAAAAAAAATCTTTTAAAAATTTTTGAGTTTGCAAATTGTTTCTATCGTTGTGTGTGAACGGATATAAATTTCATTCATTCATATTATTATTATTATTATTATTATTATTATTATTATTGAACACCTTAATTTCAATTTGATCAGATTATTTTTGAAGTTCAAGCATTTTTACAGACTACTTCTCAACTTTTAGACACATTTACTTGTTTGTTTTACTAAAACGTTTGTTGTTGTTTTTTCTTAGCTCAATTGTTTTTATTGCATTATGTTTAGTCATTGAAACACTCAAAGTCAGAGTTCAATTTCCATGGATTGCATTCATATTGAGATTATGTGAAAGCTGATTTACATAATCTGGTGAAACTTAATAAACCCACATGTATTGAAATAACTCAGCTGTGTGTGCTGTTTGGTATTCAGTGTTGAGTCCCTGTTGAGGAATGGGACCGCAGGCCAACGATCTATCTGACTGCATCGTAGGGCAGAATTCACTGAGCTCAGCCTCCTGCAGGCTTTCATCTCTCTCCATCATCCAAGCACGACACGTGTGAGGCTCAACAAGCCGTCTCTACTCATTGTTGGTGAAATCAAGTCACATCAAACCACGGAGGGGAAGATGAGTTTCAGACACATACACATATCTCACACATATAAACAGAGCTATTTTGAATCCTCACTGTTTATACATGATGAAAATCATACTGAGGGATGATTTTAGTGACAGCCTCAGAAACTCTTGTGTTTCATGTATATGGAGATAAAAAAGCAACGTCTGCTTATCAGGTTATAACATCTCGTATAAATGCATCTGCTTTTATCAGCTGATTGTAAGTCTGAGTGTAAATTATTGCATAGAAGCCGTTTGTAAGCTGGAATCTGTCTCCAGTTACAGTTTACATGACATTTAAACTGATTTGGATGTAGAAGCAGAAGATCGTAACTCTTCTATGATGTTTCTGTCTGCTTTATGTTAGTTTAATCATAGTAGTGTGTGAATAAATAAAGAGCTGAAGAAGATCAGTCTGTCTCAAGTCCCAACCCTGACCTCTGACCTCCCTTTGCAAAAAATTACAAGAGCAATACTTTACAACAAAATGAAAATATATGTATTTCAGCTACATTTCTAAAAATAGTATTTTCTTTATCATTATGTCTACATATTCTAAATCTTTCATTAGTGTTATAATTATGATGACCTTTGACCCCAAAAGAATGCATGCAGTAACTACTTTTTTCCTTTTGGGGGCAGTGTTGGTTTTCCTGCTCTGTTATGATGCCCCTTACCTTGACGGGCAGGGAGCGTTCCACATTTTTAGTTACAAGACACACAAATTTTAGAGGGATTTCACCTCATATGCCAGATTACATATGAGGAATGTAAAACCGCTGATGCTCAATGTTCGAGTATTTTTTTAAATCTGAAAATCTAGTGCTTGTCTTCACATTTAACGGACAGACAGTTGTTGCCACCGTCTGTACAGAGGAAAATACACGTACATGAGAATGAGATGCGAATAGATGTGCAGACAGTGTCGTCGCAGCAGAGCATGCATTTTAATCCAGATGAAGTTAGACAGTAAAGAATAAAGAGTTGTTACATATCTGTGGTGAGCATAAAAAGAGAAGGCAGGTTAAGCTAATTTTTAAATGATCCCTGCCTTATTTTTAAGATCTTCTATTCTGTGCTGAATCCAAATGTTGAAAATGTATGCGTTTCTTTTGTCTCCTACCTTTGATGTCATTTGTCTATATTTTGGTCAATTCTGTCCACTCTTTAAATCGTCTGCTTTGTGATAATGGCACTGCAAAACCGACAAACTTCCTCGTATGTTCTGATACTTTTTCCAAAACAGGGAACAAATTTGTGCTCCCAGATTGGGTGTAGAAAAATTCAAAATCCCTTCTGAAATGTCCAATGTAGGCTATTAGAAAACAAGTACTGTGGGGCTTTAGGAGGGTAAGATGAAATCTGTATGACTTTATACAAAGTAGAGTTCCTCCTCGATTTTAACCTATAAATCCATCCACAGAGCTGCCCTGTGTGCCCACATCCATAGACTGTTATTCTAGGACTTAGCTGACAGGAGCCTAGCTTTAGCAAAGCCATGCAGTGACACTATTTAAATGTTAGAGATGTGTGTCAGCAGCAGGAGGAGGAGGAGGAGGGGGGTGTCACTTTTGGCTCTTGTGCCACAAACAGCTTTGGCTTTCTTCCTCACAACTCCACCCGGGCAAGTCAGGGCCTGCCCATCATCAAATACAGCAGAGAGACCCTCCAACTGACTGAGTGGAGTTAAATATATACTGGATCCTGATTGGTCGAAACTCCATCACAACAGTAATTAATTGTGGCACCAGGGACAACCTGACACACACGTCATATCAAATCAATCCACAGAAAAGAGAGCAGCACATTTTATCTCTACCTCTTGACACTGAGGCAAAAACAGTTTCTCAGGCTGGGCTGGTTGGTAGAAGAGTAAAGGACAGTGTTAGACTGTGGGCATGCGTTTTAGAATCAATATAATTGGCAAGACTCCAGTGTAAAGCAGAATAAATATACTCTGTCCATGAAATGTTAAAAAAAAGAGGCAGAACTTGATAAATTTCAACATTTCACATGTTTTCGGGCTTCAGATTAAGTGGATTAAATGGTGTTGAACCCACAGACCCTCATACACATCCTGCATAAAAACATTAAAGAAATAAGTTAACCGTTACAGAAAGAATTGAATTCAATGTAGCTTTACCTTCTCAACATTTTGGAGGTGAAAACTTTTTACTTCAGTGTCTAAATTTGGATTAAGCCAAGCAGCTAATTTTAACTTGTAGATGCAAATGTGAAAGGACTGTGAATGTCAATTATTCAGAAATTGAATCTGTGAAATTAGGTCCAACACCATGACTGAAAGCTGTTGACAAATAAAGCTGCTGCTGTGTATAATTATCAGAGAAAAAGATAAAAAAAAAAAAAAAAAAGTTGAGACAAAAATAGTCACCAACACCGAACTTTCCACAGTCATGAGTGTCCGCTGTATCTTTGTTTAACATTTAAACAACAGGAGGAGATGGACATGGACTCCATCTCTGTGTACTTTGTGGCGTCCTAACTAAAGGTCTTATCTATAGGTTGTGCCAGTTAGTGATTGTTTCCCCTTCCCACAATGCCTTGCCATGACAACTTTGAAGAGGACATGCCCAAACTTGTTGCACTGGAACTTATCTGTTGATGGTCAGTCCTACGTTTTAACCACTGAGGTATTATACTGTAACATCAATGCTGCACTAATGGTCATCTGACCTCCATCTGTAGCTTTCCTGCTGCGTTACTCTCTACAAGAGTTTATCCACCTGTTTCTTCACAAGCCTATAGGTGTCAACTTCCACCTGCGGTTATCAAGCACCAGCATGCTAGCTCAAAACAACTTGTGTGAAATCATTAATGCCAGAAAGGGCTCAGTGTCAATTTTGTTTAAAACATCAACACTACAACTCCACCTCCAATTTTTGTTCATTTTGTTGCTTTCTTGCTTTTAAAAGATGGTAACTAGAGGGAGTATGACAGCTAGGCTAACTTGACAGCTTTGTGACGTAAACAAAACGTTCAACTGGAAGAGCAAAATCGGCAATTGCGATGAACGACAGGTAGTCAGGAAAAAGGTGGATAGAAACAGAAAATTTAAATAAAGTTGTGCACAAAATCGGATTTCTAAGAAAGGCTTTCTTTGTAATTTTACAGTAAAACTGTGTTCAGTTGAGTTTTTACTGCTACTTTTTGTCTCCAGCTTTGTGAGACCAAGAGATACATTCGAAGCGAAGAAGAATCTAGTTAGTTAGTCCAACCACACAGTCATGGTCAGACTGAGCTGTGAAGAAAAAAGGAGCTCCACAAGGTCAGAAAAGGTCAAAGTGGGATGCTGTTTGAAATGCAAAACAGAGTTGCTAAAAGAGACTGTCCATGCTGAGTCCATTACGTGACAGCTAACAAATCAGTTAGCACTTCATTCAGTCATGAGAGTTCTCTTCTGGTTTAAGCCTCTTGATGTGGTTAATGTAGGGCTCCTGTTGGACTCGAACCCAAACAAAAGAGAGCCACTGGAGTGCTTAATGGGAGTGCAATGGTATAACAAGCTTTTTCAGTGCAATGTAGAGAATAGAAGACAAAAAGGCAAACATTAGCTGAAACAACAAGGGGTTTAACAAAAATCTGTGCTGCATTCAAAGCAAGCATCTCTTTTCCCTCACTCCACAATCATTATATTCACAGAAAAGCTGAACAGCAGCCATTAACATAGAAAACATCATCACTTCAAATAAAGCCATCTGTTCCTCTGCTCATTAAGGATTAGCAAACCAGATAAAGTTTAGATTTATTAAGCCATGCTGCTATATTTTTGCCTGGAAGAATAGAATCAGTTTAGCATTTTGTAAGTCTTCTTTTCATCAGATAAAAAAATAACTTACTTGGACACTTTGGGTGTCTATTCAAGTAATGTTTGGCACCGATTTGGCCCAAGAATTGGCTTCACTCAGTAGCGCTTGGGACAAATGCCTGCATTCAAATCTGGATGACTATTATGGGAAATTTTCCCTCATAATTACAGCATTAAAATAACCATCATCTCCAGGGTTGAGAAATCAAGCCAATCAGGGAACGCAGAACACTGCAGTTCCCACAGTTTCAACAGCCCAAGAGCAATTTGTAAACACAGGGGGCACGCCATCTACATCTCTTTTTAGATATTCCAAAAACAGTTGGAGTCAAAATATGACAAATGCCACCTTTGAGCTTCATAGTGCCTCATCATGAAGGGAGTGTCTTTTGGTGTCGTTTATTACTATTTGTTTTTTTATCCTAAATAATGAAAAGTAAAAGTTCATACCAAAAAAGCTTTAGATTATATTTATGTGGATGAATATGGTCTGATAACTGAAGAATCCTCTCGAGGTCTTAAAGACTCAAAAAATTAAAATCCCTGCCCCCCTATTTCCTTCCCTGCCCCCGATTTGAACAGTATTTGGCGGCAGATTTTGTGTATTGAAGGCTATTATGCAATAGGCTTGTCTCAGATACCCTGTTTGCATTCAGGGCGGGACTCCGTCTGCAAAAAGAGCCAAATCTCGTTCCCACCCACAACTTTTCGCGCTGTTGCTCAGGTGACATTAGCGCCACTCATGGTGCCCCGACCTCCTCCCACCTCTGATTCCCATCTGTCGGTTTCAGCCGCAGAGGTAATTACTTCATGCAGCAGAAACAAAAGCCTCGGCCATCAAGGAAAAGGTATTATTAGCGGGTTTCTAGGTGCAAGGCTTTGGCTCTTGACGCTCCTGGTGTCACTGTGGGAGGAGAAGAAGCAGGGGACAAGCCAACCTATGAGCTGAGAGTCAAAGATCTTCTATTAAGAAGACATATCACTCTTGCGAGTTTTGGAAATCTCAGATGTATCTATATGCACTTATATGGCTACTCCTTCCTATCGCCCTCCTCACCCTTCTGATTCCCCAACTTCTGCAACCGATTTCTGGATTTTTTCCAGGTCAAAGTGGACTTTATTCACCAGAAATTTCAGCCAACTGCCCTCTCCCCATCACCTGCATCACCCCCTAGGACTACTGCTCCTTCCACCCCACATCTACCACAGTGGACGCCCTTCAGGTAACCAAACTCGTCACCAAAGCCAAGGCCTCCACTTCTCCCCGGGATCCCAAGCCTACTCCCCTGGTAAAGACCTGCATACCTCCTTTGTGCCCCATATTGACCAATATCATCAACTCTGTCCCATCCACCTTTAAAATGACATCAGTCAAACCCACCCTCAGAACCAGGTTTGAACCAAGAAGACCCCAACAACTTCCAGCTCATATTCAACATCCCATTCGTCATCAGAATTCTGAAAAGAGCAGTCGCTGCCCAACTCCACCAGCACTTGTCCAACCATGGGCTCTCTGAACCCTTCCAATCTGAAGACGATAAGATCTCAAGTTCTCCTAATTAGACAGTGTGATTAGAATATGATCTACATGTTTCAATGGATTTTTTCATGAAATTACACAAGCTATGAGGATGTCAAACACCTATATAATATGGTATTGTTTGCATCAAATCCATCAGTCTTTCCAGAGAAACATTCTGAATTACTTTTTAGCTTATAATAGTAGTATAGTTTAACAGCTTTTAATATTTAAAAGCTGTTCATATTTCTAAAAAAAAAAAAAAAAGTACTCTGGAAAAGTAATCAGAGTGAGCCCTCTTCTTTTTAAAATCCCCCCTCCGTCTTGGAGAGAGCGCGCCTGTTGCCCCGCCAACACAACTCTCGGAGGCGTGGAAATTCAACACCCCCATTGGTGGAAGCCGAGACGCGCACCCGAGCCCAAGAACGCTGATTGGTTTGGGCTTCATGACGCAGGCAACCATCTGCACGCTGATTGGCGCAGGTCATCCAGATGCCTGAGAGCGCCAGAAAACAAGCTTGAGCGGGTGATACAGAAGTCTCCCCGGGACAGTGCGAGAGTTCCGCTAATCGGACTGAAGTCTCAGCAGAGAAGGCTGGAGGGACAGGTCGAGGAGGAGTACCCGCTTATTTTTAAAGAGGGAAATTAGGTGCTATGTACATTTGAAGAAATATCACGCTGGCAGGTGTGTAAAGCTGGACCCAGGGCCTCGCTGGACTATTTAATCCATTCATTCAACAGCAGATAAAGGTAAATAGCAACGTTTTCTCTTTGGGGTACTTCCCATAAGCTGCAAACCAGTTATGGTATGCTGGTCAGCCGAGCTAGTAGCTAAGAGCTAATTATAGCCAAATTAGCCGTTATTAGGTTAATTAAACCATACTATAGTCATCCCTGGCTGCAGACTTTGTCCCACATTGTGGAAATACACTGGCTTAGTTTATTTCATGGGATCGTTTCTTATCTAATGACATAAAAGCTACATGAGCTATTGCACTTTAACCATGATATGCCATAATACTCTTTAAGTGCATAATCCTGTGCTGAAGCAACATTCCTCTTTGTGATGATGTTAAAAAAATCGTCACAGAGATGATAAACTTTATGTCATAGGCGTTAGCTCCCGATGGGCTAATTAGCTGATGTTCTTTGCGCCAAATCCAGATGACCACTCGTCAAAATTTTCTGTAGCGTTGCAGTGTCTTAATTTTACCCTGCAGATATATAAAGTCCCAAATGTCTGATATTTGTTAAATATCTGCCTATTGTTTGGACAGCAGTTTTCCAGATGGACGTTGAATGTCTGGCACTGAAAGACCTCACAAGTCCCAGGAAAAAAAGTTTCACTGTGGAACCAGAGGAGGATGAGGCCCAAAGCGAACAAAAGGTACAAAAGGTTTTGATTTAGGTGTGGCAGGTTTGATATGATGCACTGAAAAGGGGTGGCTGCAGAATCAGGCTAATCAGAGAGGGGTAATGAGAGCTATGCCTTGTCATCTTTAGAGTGGAGTAAGATGATAAGATGGACAATGGAAAATCTCAGCAATGTCCAAATATTCTAAATATTTACTACACATCACGTATGTATAACAAATAAATCACCTCATCTGTTCCAGGAAAACATCTGCAGTGAAAGAAAAAAATCCATGCCCCTGAAATCTGACAAACACACAGCGCTTGCTGAACCCTGGACACCCACAGCAAACCTGAAGATGCTGATCAGTGCTGCAAGCCCTGACATCCGGGACAGAGAGATGAAGAAGGTGCTGTTCAGACCGATAGAGAACGAGAAGGAAAGGCCTGCAAGTCCAGAAATGGCGGTTGAGGATGCAGAGGCAGAAGACTCTTGTCAGGTATGTGAGATTTTTAGCATCAGTTTAAGAGGCCAAAGGTTGATTTAAATTAATCAGTTGTGTGTTTGGAGGAAGGTTACAAAAAAAGCAAACTGGAGCACTCAACTGATGTGTGTGCTAATTTGACAGCTAAGTAAAGCACATGATGCATTCAAATCCCATTAGCTCCTCAGTTCGTGTAAAAATGCTTAAATATGTGCTAAAAGTTTTTTTTTTTCCCCACTTGCATGTGTCGTCTTTCCAGTTTGAAGCTGCAGACGAGGAAGATGATGCCGAGAAAAAGCTGAGCAGGAAGCAGAAGAGTCTTGGTTCCCTGTGCCAGAAGTTTCTGGCCCTCTACCCTAATTACCCCCCACCACACAAACCCATCTGGATCACACTGGACGAGGTGACCTCCAGTCTTGGTAAGAGTCAGATACTGCTCGTGTTGCCCAGGTGAAAAGAAGCAGCTTGTGTCTGCATATGAGCATTGTAAAGCTTTTAAATGATCAGATTAGGCAGTTGGTTTCGCGACTGCTTCCATAAAACAAACATCTCTCCCTCTAAAACGGTCAGGAGTGGAGAGACGGCGCATCTACGACATCATCAACGTGCTGGAGTCTCTCATGATAGTGGGACGAATCGCCAAGAACAGCTACACCTGGTACGGTCACCAGCGACTTGAGGCCACACTGGAGGATCTGCAGAGGAGGGGTCTGAAGCAGGGCTACCACCTACAGATGGAGGCAGCTGCCGGGGCGAGAGAGGCCGTATCGGGGTGTGAGGATGACGTAGCGGAGGGGGACGCTGGCAGTGGTACCAAATCCTTCTCTTGTGTTAATGTCTGATAGTTTAATAATAACATCTGTAAAAAAAAAAAAAGGAATTAACTCCTCATAACTGGATGTTTGAAGTTTCATTCTGTTGGTTTTAAAAAAGAGGGATAATGTGAAGTGTACGTTGTAAGTGGATGATTCTAGTCTTGTATTCCCCTGACATTTGTTCCCGTTTCTCTGTGTTTGTAGCAGGCGGTAAGAGGAAAGACAAATCTCTGCGCATCATGAGCCAAAAGTTTGTCATGCTGTTCCTCGTGTCCAA
The DNA here is from genome assembly GCA_030710495.1 of Labroides dimidiatus. Taxonomy (NCBI): domain Eukaryota; kingdom Metazoa; phylum Chordata; class Actinopteri; order Labriformes; family Labridae; genus Labroides; species Labroides dimidiatus. The sequence goes on along the minus strand of CM061162.1, from coordinate 11,606,029 downwards.
AACGCAAACCATCACTCTGGATGCGGCGGCAAAAATTCTGCTCAAGGAGAGCGAAGACTCGAGTCACAGCAAGTATAAGAGTAAGAAAGCACCGACGGTTCCTGGTGTTTACTGACAACCATTTCTTTCTATTTGGTAGCTGCTTTTACTCACAGTTAAACGTCTTCTTTTCGTATCTACAGCTAAGGTGAGGCGGCTGTACGACATTGCTAACGTACTGACCAGTTTAGATCTCATCAAGAAGGTCTACGTCCAGGAGGAGCGAGGCAGGAAACCGGCCTTCAAGTGGCTCGGCCCTGTAGAGTTTAAAAACTCTGGAAATGGAGGTAAATGCAGGATTTTTGTTCATCTATACTAAAAACAAAGTTCTATCTATGACTGATGCCATGTATCTAATCTGACTGTTTTATCCCACTGCAGCTGTCCCTCTGCCTGGAGTCACAGAACCAATAACAAGAGAGGACATCAGACAGTTCAAGATGACGCGTCACGCCTCTTTTAACGTCACGCCAGCTTCTGTGGCCGTCCAGCGGCAGGTCAGCTCTGCACCCAGCAGTCCACGACGAGAACCTACAGGTGATAAATCTTCAATTTCCGTCAATGTTTACAGAGTCGGCATCAGTTGTAAAGTCTAACACAACATTTACTAACTGTCTGTTCTAACATGACAGGTCTACAAAACCAGCCCGTGGATTACTGCAAAAAGAGTCCGAGCAGCAACCCAGTGTGTCAAGTGAAGCTCGGCAACGGCACTGCGTGAGTTCACCGGCACAAGCCCTGTCCCAGAATTCACTCTTTCATACAATTAAAGTGTCATCTGTCAGACGAAAGGGGGGAGATGGGATTAGTCTCAGGAGACGAGGTGCACTGCAAAAGCTGAAATTTAAGCAAGTGTTTGTCTTATTTAAATCCAGAAAATTTTTTTGCAGTGTGACATTGATCCCACATGTATAGTGTCGTGTTTGGGACATGATGGCGAACAACAGCAGGTCCCATCGTCTCTGTGGTCAGGGTGTTTCAGGCCAAACAACGCCTGCCTCAACTCTGTGGCTGTGAAGTGTTTCTATAAAGATGGAGAGAGAATGAAGGACACAGAAAAGATGCAGAGCTGCTGGAGAATGATCCTCAGGAGGCGATGGTATCCCACAGAGACAGATTTTTTTTTTCCTCCACAGAAGTATAGGCTTCGTAAAGCTTTATTCCTGAAATGGTGCTGCTCTGTAATCATTTCTGGCCTGATACATCTGTGCCATCAAATATTTAGCCGGTGGTAAACAAACATTTTGCTTCCTTATTCTGTCTGTAACTGGAACACACTGCCTTCGTAGATGAGCATAAACAGACATTTTAAAACCAGGTTTAAAACATTTGTGTGTGTAGCTTCAGTTTGCTCTTACTGCGGCAGAGGTCATTGTTGTGTAAATTTAGAACTCCTTTATGTGCATATTTTTAATATTTGCTATCATGATTTTAAGCATCTTAAGCAGCCATTCAATGATAACAGTTGTGGGAAATATAAAACATGTAGGACTGGTGTCTTTATTTAGGCCACACTACATAAACCCAGATTAGTGGAGCATTTTGGGGATATCATGTCAAATTAACCTCCCTGAAACAAATCCAGAACCCTAGAGGACTAAAGTTTCTCACCTTGTTTCCTCACAGGATCCACCCCGCCTGCAGCACCACCAGCACATTACCTCCGTCCTCCACCATGCTTGCAGAGCATCTCTTCACCACTTCCTCCTCCCCCCACTGCTTGGCCTACCTGCCCAGCCTGTCCCAGCCCTCCGTGGTCATGCTGTCCAGGGCGCCTGACAAGCCTGAAGGTCAGAGGTCGCCTGAGTCTGAGGAGGGAAAGAAGAGAAAAAGGGAAGAAGAAGAAGAGGAAGAGGAACAGGTGAGGTGGTGTTTGATGTGCAGAGATTTGATTAACATCATGATTCTGGTTCAGTGCACGTTTGTTTTGGTTGACATGATTTAAGCTGCCAAAAAAGATCCAGATCAGAACATCAGACCCTCAAATTCAAAATGTGAAAGTCTACACCCGGCTGGTGAGGAGGATTCATTCCTGGTTTAGATTAAGGCCTTTTCTGTTATCTCCTTGTTCAGTTTTATTTATCCCCTCGTTTTGGTTCCTTTCAGATGAGGACTGAAGCTCACAGGGAATCAGCTAAGTGCAGCACCAGGACTTCTCCCAGACACACATCAGGTCTCTCCAGAGAGCAGGCGGTTCCTGAGGGTGCAGGTGTTAACAGCAGCACTGAGCCAGCCCAGCCGTCACACTACCTCTACGTACCCAACACTGCAGGTAGAGACACAGCTCGGCCTGCTGTATTCGTGTTCTACTTTTTTTTTTTTTATGCGTGATTGTTGTTGATACATATTCACAGCTCATCCCTCCATCTCTTCCAGGTCTGAACAGCTTTAACTTCCTCCTCTCTGACGCTCAAACTCCAGCCGGTCTTGCTCTTCTGCCCGGCAGCGTTCCCATCCTGCCGATGCCGTACATCCTGCTGCCCTCTGCAGCGTTCCCCCACTACCCCGTCGTAGCAAGCAGTCTGCAGCAGCAGGCCTCTGATGCCCACAACAAACTGAGCTTCAGCCTTCCTGCCGCGATGCCACCCGCACACTTCAAGGTCGGGGCAGGGCCGTACGGGTTAGCCGCAGCATCAGACATCAGCAGGTCTCCCGTTTCACCTTCATCCACGCCAGAGCAGAGCAGGATGTACATGTCGGCTCCAGGAGCGCCACAGTCTCCTGCAGCATCATGCCTCACCGTCAGCATCAACACATCAGAACCACTGGTAAGAGATTCCTCCTCCGTCACATCCACTGATCTATGATGTGAAAAACTCTTAACACGTCTTAATTATTAAAAACCACCTTTTTGGTACCAGTTTCTATAAAATACCACAGCACAGCTTGACATTAACGCAGGAGGAGCATTTATTTTGCTGAAGGTTTCTCCTGATTTACTCATCCAGGTGCTTTGTTTGTCACAGCAGTCCACATTGATTACTCTCCAAGTTGTTAAATAGGGATTAATGATCTGTTCTGCAGAACTAAAGACACTCTGCCAGCTTTCTTTCTCACAAACAGATTTGTTTCTAGACAACCTGCTGAGACACAGACGGCCAAATTAAAGCTACAAAAAGCGACCAAACAAGAGCTGTTGCTTTGAGTAATCTGATGAGCTCTTCCTTTTCATGTCACTGAAAACTGACGTGTCTCTAAAGTTATATTTTGTTTTTGTTTGTTTGTTTTTTAAAGCAGCCATTATATCTTTGAAGTACCAGAAACTGGTTTTCACTGTATGAGTACAGAGGCAACATTTGTTTTGAAGTATAAATGCAACATGCAAAACACTCTGACCCTGGTTTGTCACTGAGCACAGCTTATCTAGTACAGCCTGACGTAGGACCATGGAGTCTGTGAGGATGGTAACGCTAAATTACTTAGTCGACACGTTTCTCATGTGAGGGCCTGGGAGTGGAAGTTTTCTGCATGTATTTATATTTTAACCCATAGTCCGCTATGACAGAGTATACTCATTTTCAGTCAGCCCTCTCATTTCCACCAGTTCTGAGACTGAGAATGTTTGGTTTTTGTTAGGGATGCACTGAAATTTCACCCCCCCCCCCCGAAAGTTTTCGGCTGAAAATAGGCCAAAAGTGCATTTTCGGTTTTCAGCTGAAAGACTTTTATCACCTTGTAAATTGCCCGTAGGTGTGAGTGTGAGTGTGAAAGGTTGTCTGTCTCTGTGTGTCAGCCCTTGGCGACCAGTCCAGGGTGTACCCGGCAACCAGCACGCTCTTCTCTGGATAAGAGCCAACGTATTTCAAAATATCTGAGAAAACGCATGATATCCAGGCTGAGATGACTGCAGAAAACCCAGTCAGAGAGGGAGACGCGCAGAGCGCAGAAAAAAGGACTCGCCGCTCTGAACCAGATGAGGGTCATTCCTCTCTCATAGATCAGATCTCTACCCTGTTCTTTATTTAACAGACTAAGAGCCTCATGTTATTTATCTTATTTATATGACGAGATGGTTTAGCCATCACAACTCCTCTGCTCTCTGTATTGCGCACAGCAGGTCCGCCCCGATGCACAGACATGAACACCTAAACTCACACACACACACTATGTGTAGGAAAGAGAGTCCAGAAAAAAATGTCACAACCATCACAAGAGATGCAGAAAAAAAAAATCGGTCTTTTTTAAGCACTCCCAGGTCATCTCTGTGAAGATCTCATCTCATGTTGAATGATTTCAGAAGCTGTAATTTCTAGAATAAATTCAGCACTGGGGGAATTTAAATTCAGTGGGCTAAGGGTTAAGAAGTTTTGGGACGACATGCGGCAAAGGGTCAATGTTGGGAGCAGAGCCAGTGACGTCTTAGACCAGGACTGTGTCGCAATCTCACTGCTCTTAAAATGTTGTAATATGTGATTTGTTATTGATGCATTACCAAAGAAACTCAACCTGTCATAATCCCCATCGTCCATGTTGCAGTGTGAACATCAACTCTCATCTCTCTACCTTCACAGACTCCTCACACTCCAAAGGAAACCACTCAGTCTGCTTCCAAGGCGTTCTTCCAGACCCCGGGCACTCTGGGAAACGGAGTCAGCACTGTGCCAGCAGCCCGAAAAAGAGGCTCCGCTCAGAGGAGACTGGACGTCGGCCACCCTCCTTCAACCTGTTAGATAAAACAAATGAAGACGGGGTAGCTGTTAACACTCAGGACAGAGACTCGTGTTAACTACACAGTTATGAGCCAGTCGTTAGTTTGTTAAGAAGTTTAAACTTTTCTTACAAAAGTTCCTGAGACCTTCAGATGTTTGAGATACTTGTAAACCGTTTCTTTCTAAAAGTATTAATTTTCATGGGAAACCCTTTTGTTTTGGGTTGTTTTGTCAACAGTTCAAAGTGCCTCATGGTTCGGTTATGAGACGCTGCATATCAGAGTGAATGACTGAAGCAGTATTGCCAATGTGACAGTGCCCTCCTGTGGTGGGAGTCGGTCGCTGCTGTACTTTTATAATGTGAGCCTTCCCAAAAATCCCCTCCACTTGTGTATTAAAGCCCAAATGCTATTTATATATTTATGAGGTAATATAAGTTGATTACAGGTACTGTAATGGAACATTTGAGCACTAAGTTTTTGATAAATGTGTCTAACATTGGAGTGAGTGTGTGGAGCTGGCCCCTGAAGGTTTTGTTACATTGTCCATGTATAACAAGAAATCCGTTTGCTGCTGATCAAAAGTTAGCATCCTCTTGACTCATTTGAGAAAGGGCTGGAAGGAGAGAAATCACTAAAGCCTTAAATGTTTACAATGTGGCATATCAAGGAAAACAACAGGTGCGTTTCTTCACTCCTCAAAGACGAGTGATGTGAAGCTTATTTTTACTGAATATCTGTGACCAAAGTGCTAACTGGTTGGGGTATTACGATGTGACAGTCCTCTCAGGTACTTGAATATTTGTGTGGATTTTGAGGAGATATCAGAGTACTGTAAAGATGTTTTATCCCTGAAAGAGGAAAACCAGAGCCTTAACTTTTTAGGCTCATTTTAGAGTCTAAAGAATTTTTTTTTTTCCAAAAAAAAAAGAAGAAGAAGAAGAAGAAGTATTGTTTCATCTGGCAGCGACAGACGCTGTAAAAATTGTGTAATCGCTAATGTAAATGTATCGGTGCAAGTCTTTGTTTAGCTGGCAGTTTCAGTAACTTCAGGCGTTTAACGACATTGTTGAATTATGTTTTAAGAGAACTTTCAACATGCAGATTGTTTCCGTTTTTAAAACATGATGCTTGCATTGCTAGTTGTAGTGTCTGTAAGTTTAACTTTTAGAAAACCGTGAGCCGTTCCATCGCTCTAACTTTGTCCAATCTGAAGTTTTAGTCTATTTCACATACTTTGAATAAATATTCTGATTTTTTTCATGTATGGGCTTTGAATTTAGGAAGTTATGACTGTATTTTTGGTTGTTTTTGCAGGTATATAGCATTTTCACGGCAAGATTCCCTTATGTCCTCCAATAAAGAGCTAAATTTCCCTTAGTTTACTGATTCAGTTCACTGATTTAAAATTTGCACGTCTAAAATGATTCAGAGCAGCTCAGCAGATTGGAACAAGTCATTCTAATGTGATTAGCCTTCACTCATCTGTAACAGTTAATGCTTTTGCACACAGTGTGGTCTACAGCTAATTAGCTCTCGAACATCAGATCTAACTGCTTCATAGAAAAGTATTTGCTGCTCAAATGTCACAAAGGAGATAATGGCTCAGAGTTTAAGCACACAGTAAACAGAGGTCAGACTGATAAGTACAGTGAATAAATCTCCATCAGGCAGAAACACATTGAACACATCCTTTTTTATCTCGGGGTCAGATCAAACTGATTGAGTTTCTCTTAAAGACACACACACACCATCTGTCCGAGGACATCAGAGCTTTTATTTCAGCACTAAACTGAGCTGAGCGAGCTGCCAATGGATGTGTTTGTCCCCTCTGAGGCGTTTAACACGCTAAACCTCAGCAGATGGGACAATTAACTTTATATAGACTGATGGTTTAGCCGAGCGTCTGCTGTGGCCAAAAATCGTTGGGTAAAACACCGTTCACACCAACAGAACAATCAGCTTTCAAATACAACACGACTGGTACTCCAACAACCCAAAAACAACTACCACTGAGACCACTACAGCCGTCACTCTTCCTGAAGCTCACAACTTTTACACTACGAGACAAAATGTTGCTAGTTTAACAGTTTTCGGCTTTCTCATAACCCTTTAATTGGGTTTACAGGCATTTTTATCTAAAAAACAGAGTTAAGAAGTTAAGGAGCACCTTAAGTCCCATAAAGCACTTACCATTATTTATCATTAATCTATTCCCAGCTCTGCTTAAACATGTTCAGTTAGTTTTTCTAAATCAAGGTCTTTTTAATCCATGTAGGATATTTGATGTCAAACTTCTGTGAAGAGGACCTTGATGTAGAGTAGCACCCGCTCACCCAACTATGCTTTACCATTTGGACCAGTCTCAACATGAAGCCTTAAGGACTCTGCCAGTCAAACTTTGAGTGACCACCTTAAATACTTTAAAAGACACTAGCAGCCTTCCGCAACATTTCCCAATAATTCTTTGAATGAAACTCCCGCCTCTGATCTGATCCGGCAAATAACCAGTTGAGCATTATGGGATGACCCCTGCATGGCCAACACACCTTCTGTCTACACTATGCCTTAAACCCAAGATTTGTTTACAAATATCAAGAGTTGTTTCTCAAGCTGCTAACACTGCTGCTTCTCATCAATCAGCTCCACGTCATTAAAACTCCCACTAAGGCCAAATTACATTACAGGAGATACACACCATCCTCCACCAGTGATGATTTTTTTGTCCCAAGACACAAGAATTCACTCTGGCAGTCTTCTGTTTCTGTCAAAGGGGCAAAACTGTGGAACTCTGCCAATACATCTAAAACTGGAGACGAACAGAAACGCTTTCAACAAAGTATTTAAAAAATGGCTTAAATCAAAACAACAGTGTTTACATAAATGATTTTAACTGGTTGACGGCTGATCATGTTGCTTTGGCTTTACATTCTATGTATATATTTAATTCGAAAATGATTGTTCCGCTCTTATTGTCAGATGTTATTCTACACAGTACTTTTTTCTTTCCTTTCTTCACTCTTTTCATTTATTAGTTTTATTATTTTACTACCTTAAAAGCCTCCTGTGGATGGGTGATGCAAATTAGCACTTGCGCTATATCAGTCAAACAATGCATCTGGTTTGTCCAATGTAATTGTGATGTCCACATCACATAAACAATAAATTAATTAACAAACATTTGGCTAGAAATACAGTATTTTTCTGACACTTGGAACAACCGTTTCTTACGTGTGCTTTAGACTCACTCAACTGAAAATAAATCTGCTGAACTAAAAGTTTTTCATTTTTTTACTGTTGGGTTTTAAATAATCTCTAAACAAACTGCTGGATACCACACACACTCATTTTTACCCTCTAGTTTACATTCGTATAATAATTAGAGCTGTGGGGAAACAGCCAAGGTCTTTTAAGAAATGATGAAAGAAAATCTCAGTCAAGCTCAGTTTTAACACCATGACACACAAACACACACACACACACACACACACACACACACACACACACACACACACACATACACACACACACACACACACACACACACACACACACACAAACGCACACATGCACAGAGGCTTTTCTGTTAAAAAGAAAAAATCCAGTAGATGTATTAAAGGGTCAGAGGATACTCTATCCCTATTAAGATGGTGAGAGAGCGTTTAAAGAGGGGATGTTATGTGTTTTTCTTTGAAATTCTGTCAAATCTACAAAATCATGGACAAGACAAAGTCTGGGTTCAGAGAATGAGGGATGCTTCATTTATGTTTCTCAGAATAAAAATCTGAAAACATATTAAGAAGTTCTTGGTTAGAGGCTCTAAAACCCATCTTCATTTTCCATCCTCAATCTCCTCACTCAAGATAATCCACCTCATATCTGTTTTTATAAAAGTTAGTAATTCTGTTTCCCATAAAAACACCAACCCATTGTATCTGAGTCTGTATCTGACTTCATTTCCGTTTATTTAACATGCTCCATCTACGGGATTTCCGTACCGCCAGTCTTTGTCTACTGGAGGTAATTTAAGTAAAGGAAAATGCAAACTTTAAGACTTTAAATAAAAGTATATCATAAATCAATTTGTGTTGTTTCTTTGTTTACACCAACCTTATCTGAATCTTGAGAAGTCTGCTCCTCAGTGAACCCACACCTCGAAGGACTTCTTGAAAAATTAGCACCACAGCTCTGACATTCCCCATTTTGCAGATTACTGATCTTATTGCATATGGTTTCGTGGTTTTTGTCTTTTCCATTTCCTTTCAGAAAGTGTTTGGATGGAGGAAAACATTGATTCTGGGATCATTTTGGTGACCGTCACTGTCAGGAAAAGGTTAAACGTGATTTTTGTTTCAGCACAGCTGGATCCAATCAGGTCTGGATCTGTTCAGTCAGATGGTTTTAATGAACAATCAGCTGGGCTAATTGTTGGAAAAACTGAGTTTTCGTCATCTATGTAGGGTTTTTTTTATTTATTTTTTTAAATCGCACTTACTGGTACAACATTTTGCTTTAAATAATCCTTTGAAAAATTAAAATGTGGGGTTAAGATGTAACCTTTAAAGATGCTGTCTCCCTCTAAACAGGCAGCCTGTGTTCTTATGTCTTCCCCTTGTCGTCCCTCGTCCTCAGCTATAAATGAAGGCTTGGAAAGTAAACCCTCCCTACAGCACATCTACTCCTGAGCTGCAGTTTCAGACATTAAAAATCCAATTTCAGATGAAGAATCTTGAATCTTCTTCATCACCGTCGTTTAGTTCTCTGGGCCCTAAGTTATCCTCAGGATGTGCTCAGTGCTGGCCTTACAGAAACAGACATTTGATAACTGAAAAACATTAAAGCCTCTTAGCTGAGTTTTTATCAATCTCAGCAGGTTTTCTTCCTGCTACAAATATTTTATGACATAACATTCACTTGTGACCCTTTCTGTCCAGCAGAGGGCAGGACAGCTGCAGGTTTACACACTTTCTCAAAGAAATGAAGATAAAAAAAAACATACAGGAAAAAGGAAATTGTTAATTTTGTGAACAAGTGGACTGAATTTAATGTCTTCTTTTTCCTGACTGGGGGAAAAAAGCCTCTTTTTTTTCCTGCTTTTCCTGAGCCTTTACAAACATGGAGACAAAAATGTTGAGCTCACCGTTCATACTCAAAGCCTGCAGTGATGCATTCAACCTGAGTCCATTTGAAAATGTCCTTGAGTTTGGAGCAGGGCCATTTCAGCTGGCCTGCCAAAGCTCCAAAGTGGTCTGAACAATCCACTTAAAGATTTTCATTATTTTTGAGACAGAGTTATTGACCTTAATCGTTTCAAAAAGTAGGCCATGACCTTTTTTTTTGTTTTGTTTTTAGCAGGAGAAAAAGACTGCTCTGTTTATCCTGATAATAGGTTTATACAGCGTTTTAACCCTTTCACTTATGGAGGAAAACCAGTTCAAAATCCACATGAACTCCTCAAATTCTGATCATCAAGGGGGGTAAATACAAATGTTATTTAATGATCTTGCTTTTAGAAAATTTTAAAATCCTTTTCAAACCAACCCTCGACTAAGTAGATCTGCTTTGACTACTAATCTGAAAGTATAGATATGGTTCTCTGTCAGTGATTTGTGGCTCTCTCTTCTGTTTTGGGTCTTTGCTCTTAGTGAAGGAGTATCTCAGCATCTTGTTCACAAGTGAGGACAAAATACATCCCAAGATTGAGAGGAGGGGCCGAGCAGATCATCACTGTGATGTCAGAGCTGAGCCTGAAGGCAACACTCTTGATTTACAACTTAATTCATGTTTAACCCCCACCTACTGTTACGAGCTTTAGGTAATGACCCAAAGAATACAAGATACAGCTGGTCAGATGAGTTTCCCCTGAAGGGAAGCAGGGCTCAGGTCGTCCTGAGGTAGCTTCAGGTAGCTTCAGTGGGCTGTGCCTCCTGACAACCTCCCTATGGGGTGTTCTGGACTCATCCAACAAAGAGGAAACACTGAGGTAGAGTCAGTGCCAGCTGGAGAGGTTATCTACCCAGGAACGCCTCAGAGTACCCCAAAAAGAGCTGATAGATGATGTCTGGGTTATGTATGCTCAAAAACCGAAGCAACTGGACTGTTTCGGAAGTGAGTTTGGAAGACGTTTCAGCTCTTCCAAGAGGCTTCACCCGTTCCTCTTAAATAACTCTGACCTGGGTGAATGAGAATTTACATGGACATGATGCCTGGGTCAATTTTCAGAGCCTGCCAATGACAATGTCTGTACCAAAGAAACAGTTCAAAGCATTATGAAGGAAATATGTCACAAAGAAATGCAAAGAAACAGCAACCTGATACAAACCGTCTAAACATTTGATTACCAGAACCCTTCCTTTCACAAGACTGACAAAAACAGTTAAGTATTATGGGGTGACCATTTGAAGTCCAAAGGGGGACCATTCAACTCTGGCAAAAATAAACTTAATATCTTAATTTTGTCTATAAAACTAAGGATTTTATTGAACATACATTAACTATACATTAGTGGTCAAAAGTGTTAGAACACCTGACAGATCTTACAGTGTTGACCTTCTTCTGCCTCCAAAACAAAGTTTAATTTCATAATGTTCATTAACATGCAGATAGTAGCTCTTAACATAACAAATATCAAATGAACTATTAACTAATCAACACAAATGTCATCTCATGTCTTCAGCAACTCAAGCCAAATGTTTTCTTTTGGATGTACGATAGATCTGAGCAGCTTGTTTTCCTCCCTGTCCCCGTAGTTTGCTCAATGGTGTTGAGGTCGGGACTTGAGGAGACCAGTTCATCATTTTCTGTGTTCCTATTTGGAAGGAAAAGGCCCGGAATCTACTTTTAATGGCTTTTTTTTTTCCCTCTACAGTATACAGAGCATCATGACATACTGGTAACTTTTTTTTTTATTTATAGAAAGACTTTTACTCATTTTATTAGTATTTTAATGACCAATAAAAAATAAAATTAGAAAAGGAGGTTTTGGGCCAATGGAAAAAAAAATCTATTATTATTATTATTATTATTATTATTATTATAAAAAAGTCAGGATTCTGACTTTTTTTTTTTTTTTTTTTTTTTTAGAAAAAAAGGATGTTATTATTTTCATTGGCCCTAATCCTCTTCCGTATGAATATGCCAAGTGTTCTAATAATTTTGACCACCACTGTAAACATAACTTTTTTTGCTCTAATTTGAAGTAACTCTTGGCTCTCAGTGGTCCTGCGACATTTGTTTCTCCATGTTTGAGTGCTGCGATACCTTTCAACTTGAGCTCAAGACCGTTTATAATTTCTGAGTGAACCTGAACGCAGCAGTGTTGAGTTCACTGACCTGAGACTCCTCCTTCTAGTGAACAGTAAATATGCGCAGTATGTGGCATTTCGTTGTCAGTGTAGTAAAGACTGCGGCTGCTGAGGGTCCAGAGACTCTCACTTCGTCTCACGTTTTCTCCTCTTTACCTGTTCGTCTCAGGCCGCACAGTAAGGTAACTTTTTATACTTTAACTCTCGGCTGTTGAAGCTAGTTTTCAGTTAGGTGTAGCTGAAGAAATAGGTTTTAATGACTGAAAAATTAAACTTTAATTCATAGTGTCTGTTCTCGATCTGTCGAAGAGAGGAGTACAGATGTAAATACAGATTTACAAACTAATTTTAGCATCATTGCGTTAACTAGCTTATCTGCTTATAATACCGTTTACCGTTTATAATACTGAGTTTACCATTCAGTGTCTTTATGATTCAGCGACATGTGGAAGAAAATGAAGTTAAAGTTAACATTAATAAGATTGTACTGAACATTCGGACAGTCATGTTAGCTTTTATCAGCTGGGTTTCCACTATTTTGGAACATTTGCTGTCATGGGCTTTTGTTATTTATGGTTTTTCATTAGTTTGCGCTTCTCTGATGCGGATTATGTGGGTTGGTGTTTGCTGGTGTCCCTTTGAATGTTTTAATGCCTCTGTAGGATCAGAACAAAAGTGAACCAAGCAGGCAAAATAATAACCCATCAGAATGATTTAATAAATGTAATAAATGCAAATATGTTTAGTTAGTAAAAGCCTGTTTCAACACAGCAGCTTAAGAAAGGTGAACAAGAGGATGCTTAATAAATGTTTTTCTCTTTACTAGTTTACAGATTAAACCGGCCAAAACATTACATCAGCCCTTATGCCTGGTTGAATGGACAGGTCAAGGGTCACAGAAGTTATGTGGTTATTGATGTTAGGGGTGAAACAGATTCAGCGATTCACCCTCAACTCAGAAGATCCACAACAATAAAAGCTTTATTCTTTCTGCTTCAAAATGATCTCCAAACTGCTTCTGTTCTTAAAGCTGGAGATTGAAATTGTACTGTAACAGAAAATACAGTAAACAGGGCTCTTTTCCAGCAGAGTATGTTAACCTTTATAGATTTGTGGTGGTCTGCACAGAGAAGCTGTTAGAAATGTCCATCAACACCAGCCCTGTGATCACACCCAAACCCCCGAGGGAAAATTTCAGAGTAGACTTTGTGGTCTTTTGATCCCCTCTCAAGCTCAGGCCTGCTCAGCAGTCTGTAATCCTGCTGGGAGGAGAATTTACCAACTGATTAATGGTTTCTTTTGTCAATTTATGTTAACCTTTCAATTAATTTAGAATAACAGAGCCCTTTAAAGCACGTCTCTAAGTTCAGTATGCTATGACAGTCTTTAAATGTTAAATTAGTCTCATTTGGGGTCTCATTGATGCCTCTTTGTCATAAATTTAAAGGGGAGTGAATCCGTTATTAGAGACAGATGCACATGTGAGTCAGGAAGTGAAGTGAGCTCCATGTGAGCTCTGTGAGGTAACAACAGTGTTTGCACCACACTCGCTCGTCTCATTTGCTGTTTGTTTTTGTGTATCCTGTCTCGGCTCAGCAGACAACAAAAGCTTGAAGGCATGGCGCCCTGGAGCATTCCTCTGGGTATTAGTGTGCCCTGTTTTGTGTGCTGGCCTTTCTGATTTTTTTTTTTTTTGTGGCCTAAAGAAGCAGTTTTTTCAATCAACCTGTAATAAGTCATCTAGGCGTCAAACTGCACATCCTCTCAAAGGCAGATGATGTTAATCAATGAGTTTTCCTCCTTATTGACACAACATTTTCTCTAAGTGGCGACATGTGGAGGTAAAAAAAAAAAAAGGAGAAGAAGCAGGAGCACGAAAATCAAAGCTCCACTCTGTGTTCACTGTTGGAATAACATATAATCCCAACACTTTGTGTTATCTAATGATAACATGATGACACATAATCAAAATAAGAAAAATTATATATATATATATATATATATATATATATATATATATATATATATATATATATATATATATATATATATATAAAAATTTTTAAATTTTTTTTTCTTATTTCGATGTTAAGTTAAACACTAAAGGACAAGGTATTGTAAAACAGTAAAATGTAATTCATATCGTTTCTTTCAGCATCAAGGGACCGGAAAAATTGTTATTTTACACTCAAAAACTGACATCTAAGTAAGTGTTAATTTGGCTTATTTAAAGTAAGAATTGCCTTATTATACTTGATATGAGCCACATTTTCAACAGACAAGTCCAGGAACGTGTTTTATTTCAAGATATTAAAAGACAAAAATAAGTTCTGAATTACCTGCAACATGTCAAAAAATCTGCCAGTGGGGTTAGAAAAATTTACTTGTCAAGTTTAGAATAATGTCTAAAAACACAAAACTTTCACTTACTCCACTGGCAGATTTTTTTACTTGTTACAAACAATTCAGAGCAGATTTTTGTCTTTAAATATCTTTAAATGAGACATGTTTCTGGACTGGTCTGGTGAATGAGGCTCATATTAAGTCTAAAAAGACATTTTTACTCAAAATAAGACAAAAACACTTCCTAAGAATCATTTTTTTGCAGTGTATTTATTATGTATTTTTTAAATGAATCAGCCAATTAATCGTATCAGATTTTTTTCCTGCCAAATATTGGAATTGGCATCGGCCTCAAAAAATCCATATCAGTCGGGGCCTACTCTACAGGACTTTAGAGGACAAAACTTCAAAAACAAAAATCCTGCTGTAATTACAAAGTATAGAAAACAGCAACTCTGTGAACTTGTCAGGAAAATGTTGATTTGGATAATTAATTGTTCGAGTTGCAGGGTCCTTCTCGGAAGACTTTCTTATAATTCAATCTTTTATTTGAAATTAATGGCTCTGCAGGCCATCTCAGGAAATCTTTGAGGTGTTGTTGTGAGTAGAAAATAAAAAAAAACAAAGGACACATTTCCAGTCTTTTATGGGAGTCATGTTTTTGTTACATAAAGGAAGATCAGAAACACCTGAGAGGGAGTAGAAGAGACAGAGTAAGTCTTTCTCACATCGTTTGTTGCTTTTCTGTCTCCTCTCAGACTCACGATGCCAAACTGGGGAGGAGGAAACAAGTGCACAGCATGTCGGGGGACGGTGTACCACGCCGAGGAGGTGCAGTGTGACGGGAAGTTCTTCCACAAGTGCTGTTTTCTCTGCAGTAAGAACTCTGAGCTTTTTCTACATGGTTTTTGTTAGCAGAGTATTTCCACACAGCGTTTAAACGTGGCACAAAACACACGACCAAGCTGTTCAATGCTGAGTGACTACCCGCACGTACGGGCTCACCTGTTTATTAATTAGAGACAGCATACCTGTGGGCAGTTCTCTAATCAGGATCACGTGACATGAAACGCCAAAATGAACAACAAAACATCACAACATATTTTACCAAACAAAATAGAATGAGAGCACATCAACACCCCCACTTGCTCACATTTTACAGAAATCATGTCAACACAAACTTCACAGGTTTTTTTTCTTCTTACTTTTTTTTTTTTTTCAATGCTCACACAATAATCAAAGTTCAGAGTTCATTAATTGTTCATAGTTCATGGTTCATTCACCAAACATAAAGGTCTCAAAATTCATTAACTTCAGCTTACTGGCTGGTTTCGTTAGAATGTCTGCAACCATTTCATGAGTTGGACAGTACTCTATTGTCACATCATCAGTTTGTAAAGTAGATCTCACAAAGTGGTATTTAATGTCCACATGCTTACATCTTTGCCTTTGTACAGGATTTTTGGCTAGAGCTATAGCGCCCTGGTTGTCCTCGTAGACTAAACACCTGTATACTTGCCCATCAAAATATTTCAGAAGCTGTTTTAAGTACAGGCACTCCTGCATGGTCGCAGCTAAAGCCATATACTCAGCCTCACAAGTTGAGAGTGCAACAGTAGATTGTCTTTTAGTTTTCCATGAAACAAATGGCCCATTTTTGTTCAGGCTGATACAGTAACCTGTCGTGCTTTTTCGATCAATATCAGTGGCCCAGTTGGCATCACTATAAGCATGGATTATGTTTTCAATTTTGTGCTTTTTTTTTTTTTGATCAAAGTCTTTTTATTTATTTTTCTATATATGTACACAAAAAGAACAACAACAAAAAAAAAAACTAGGACAGTCAGGGAAACACACACACACATAAAAAAACCCAAAACAAAACGCCCTTGTCCTATTACCCTTTCCCCAAACACCAGGTCTTTGACAGACTTTTAGCCAGACAATCAAAAGTAAATAAATAAATTACTTGATAAACATAGTATGATAAAATATACTTATATATATACAGGCATAAAGAAAACCAAAACATTAATATATATATATACATAAATATACATACATACACATATATACACTTACACACATGTATTTACATACATATATACACATACCTTCATACAAATATATGTACCTACTTAAAGAAAAAAAAAAAAAAAAAAAAAAAAAAAAAAAAAGTAGGGGCTTACAAAGTCATTTTAGTAGCTGCCATGTTTTCAACATAGGATATGAACGGTTGCCAAGTTTCAAAAAATTTCCTGGTGCAACCTCTAATGGTATATCTAATCTTTTCTAGGTGAACAAGATACATGACCTCTCTTATCCATTGGCCATACACTGGGGGAACAGAGTCCTTCCATTTGGATAAAATTAGCCTTCTAGCCAAGAGGGAAGAAAAAGCCATCATGTTAGCTTGAAACCTACTACAAGAAGTATTCTCTGGGATAACTCCAAATAGTGAAACTAATGGAGAGGGTTCGATTGTTGTGCCGCATATTTTAGAGAAGGTCTCGAAGATGGAATACCAGAAATTATGAAGTTTAGGGCAGGTCCAGAACATATGTAATAATGTAGCAGGAGCCTGCTTACACCGATCACAGGATGGGTCAAGATCAGTCTTAATCTTAGCCAGTTTCTCTTTTGACCAATGCAGGCGATGCACAACTTTGAACTGAATTACAGTATGTCGAAGACATATGGAGGAGGAATGAATTCTCTGGATAACTTTATTCCAAGTTGCATCTGTAAAGAGTTCTCCCAGGTCATCTTCCCACTTATCCCTCAGCCCCTCCAAGTTAGAAGTATTATATGAAATGAGCAAATTATAAATTTTACTTATTGTTTGTGTCATGTCTAATTTGCATTTGAAAATTAGATCTAACAGAGAGGCTGGAGGAGAGCAGGGAAAACAATCAGAATTGGATGACACAAAGCTTCTAAGCTGTAGATACTGATAAAAGTTAGAGTTGCTTAGGTTAAATTTCTTGGAAAGTTGGTCAAAAGAAGCAAATTGATCGTTGATATATAAGTCAGACAGTCTGCACATCCCCAAATTTGACCAAGTAACAAAGATGGTATCTATTAATGACGGGAGAAACATATGATTTTTTGTCAGGGGGGCAGCAAAGGAGAGATCAGTAAGTTTAAAGGAACGTCTGAATTGATTCCAGATTTTAACTGAGTGGATTACAATAGGATTTGAGGTCAGAGCTGAAATAGGTTGATTAAATGGAAGTTTAGAACAAAGTAAAGCTGCTAAGGAGGAAGATGTAATAGATGTTGCTTCCAAAATTGTCCAACTTGGACTTGAGGAGTTGTTCTTCATCCAATACAGCAAAGCTCTGATATTAGCCGCCCAATAATAATACATAAAATTGGGAAGTGCCATTCCGCCCTGAATCCGAGGTTTCTGTAATATATTTTTCTTTATCCTGGGGTGTTTTTTATTCCATATAAAAGAAGAGATTTGGTTGTTTACATTGGAGAAAAAAGACTTGGTTAAAAAGATGGGCAGACATTGAAACAAATACAGAAATTTAGGAAGTACGTTCATCTTAATCACATTAATTCTTCCCCCCAAAGAAAGCGGTAGGAAGTCCCAACGTTCAAAATCTTGTTTTAGACTTGATAAAAGAGGTGGGAAATTAGCCTTGTACAAATCTTTAAAGTCCTGTGTAACCCAAATACCCAGGTACTTAAACTTTGTACAGTTAACTTTAAAGGGAGTTGAGAGATAGTATGACTTATCTACTGGTGTGATGGGCACAAGTTCACTCTTTTGAAAGTTTACCTTATAGCCAGATATTGTACCAAATTTTTTAAGTAAAGTTAAAACTTTTGGTAGGGATGAGAGAGAATCAGAAATATACAACAACATGTCATCCGCATAAAGTGAGACTTTATGCTCCAAGCCTCCTCGTTGGATGCCCTTAATAGAAGGGTTTTGCCTCAAGGCTAATGCAAGTGGTTCAATTGCCACTGCAAATAAGAGAGGTGAAAGAGGACACCCCTGTCTCGTGCCTCTGTGCAATTCAAAATAAGAGGACAAGTTATTATTAGTTCGAACCGCTGCCATTGGAAGGGTGTATAGAACCTTGATCCAAGTTATGAACTTGGGGCCAAAGCAAAATTGATTTAAGGTCTCAAAAAGATAGTTCCACTCCACCCGATCAAATGCTTTTTCTGCATCTAATGACAGTATAACTTCAGCATTTGTTGAAACGGTTGGAGTAGGACCATAAAGAATATTAAATAAGCGTCTGACATTAGAAAAAGAGAAACGTTTTTTAATAAACCCTGTTTGATCAGGTGAAATAATAGTAGGAGTTACATGCTCCAGCCGAAGAGCCAAAATTTTGGCAAGAATCTTAACATCTGTATTTAAAAGAGAAACAGGGCGGTACGAACTACAACTAAGGGGGTTTTTATCTTTTTTAAGAAGCAGGGAGATGATTGCTTGTCGCATAGTTGGAGGTAAGGAATTTGAGGAAAACGCTTCTTCATAGACTAGATGTAGTAAGGGGGAAAGCTGGGATGAAAACTTCTTAAAAAAATCTGTGGAAAAGCCATCTGGCCCTGGAGATTTGCCCCCCTGCATAGCCTTAATTGCAGAAATTATTTCTGTAGTTGAGAGGTCTTTCTCTAATTCGGCAGCTAATTCTGCATCTACAGTAGGGATTTTCAAAGAGGTAAAAAAATCATTTATGGCACGGAGGCTACTGGGTGAATCTGAAGTATAAAGTGCATCATAAAACTTTTTAAAACAATCATTAATTTTCTCATTGTCAGTACAGGTCTCACCATGGTCATTGATGATTGCAGAAATATTTTGATTAGCAGTTTTTTGACGCAATTGATGAGCAAGCAATCGACCAGCCTTCTCTCCATGCTCATAATGATTATGTCTCGATTTGGAGATAAGATATTCTGCCTGACGGGTGGACAAGAGATCAAACTCAGTCTGTAGCTCCATTCTCTTTTTCATTGTATTTGGAGATGGGGAATGACTGTGAAGCATATCTAATTCTAGTATCTCATCTGTTAGTTTTCTAATGTGTTCAGTGTCAACCTTTCTTTTATGTGCACAATAAGAAATTATCTGGCCTCTTAAATAAGCCTTCAATGACTCCCATATCGTAGATGGCGACATGCCTGGGGTTTGGTTGATTTCCAGAAATAGTTTTATTTCGGATGACAAAAACGTGACAAAGTTATCGTCAGACAGAAGCAAGGAGTTGAATCTCCAAGGACGATAAGTAGATTGTATGTTAGGAATGATTAATTTCATTGTCAGGGGACAATGATCTGAGATTACTATAGCACCATAATCACAGCTGGTAACAAGATGTAAGATTCTTTTATCAAGAAAGAAACAATCTATTCGCGAATAAGACTGATGGACTGGAGAAAAATAAGAATATGCTCTCGAAGTAGGATTACGAAAGCGCCATATATCAGTAACCCCATAAGTTTTAAGGAAACACTGGATAGCAAGTGCAGATTTAGACAGGGATGCCCTTGTTGAGATACTCCGATCTAAGAGAGGAGAGAGAACACAGTTGATGTCGCCGCCAAGTATGAGATGATGTGATGACAAATCAGGAAGTCGAGAGAAAAAGCTAGTGAAAAAGACTGGGTCGTCCCAGTTTGGTGCATAAACACAAGCTAGAATAACTGGGAGTGTGTAAAGTTTTCCAGCCACAATGACATAACGCCCGGCTGTATCTGTTAGTATGTTAGATGCTATGAATGGTATACGGCTACTGATCAAAATAGCTACTCCCCTTGATTTGGAATGAAAATTTGACTGAAATACCTGACCTGCCCATCTCCTGCAAAGTTGGGGATTATCAGATAAACGTACATGGGTCTCTTGTAGAAACACAATGTCAGATTTTATCCGTTTTAAATGTGAGAAAATCTTTCTGGATTTAACTGGATGATTAAGTGATTTGACATTCCAACTCACAAAATTCACCTGGCAACCGTCATTCATCTTAGTATTTTTTACACTGGTCATAGCAGGAAAATGAAAGATTGTAAGTCAAACATATACCCCAATACATCAAAACAAATTCAAAAGAAAAAGAAGGAAAAACAAACCTAAGAAAAAAAACCTGGTAGAATAAGTATATGAAGCAAAAAAGACCTGTATTGTACCACCCCTTAACACCCAATTGAACAGGGTGATTACCATGTCCCTTAGATAAAACAAATCCACACATTTGGTGCTTATAGTGGGGAACGAACATATAGTCACTTTGGCTCCCGCCAAGCCTGCAATTCAACAACTTCAAAAAAATCTGTGCTTAACTCACAATCCGTCTCCAGATCCCACAGGTGACACGATAGTCTCCTTGACATAGGCCATAGCTTTATCTGGATCAGAAAACTCCTTGTCATCCTCTTTGTAAGTGATTCGGAGCCGAGCCGGGAACAGGATTCCATACCGGACCCCCGGTCTATCGCGAAGAAGCTTCCTCACATCCGTGAAAGCGGCCCGGGCCTTAGCAACACTTGCAGTAAAGTCTGGAAAGATGGTGATCGGATCCCCATTAAAGCGGAGTGGACCCCGGGTGCGGGCGCGACGAAGTATCTCCACACAATCACGATAGTAGTGCAGTTTGGCAACAATCGCACGCGGTCTCCCACCGGGCTTAATAGGGCCAAGGCTCCGATGAGAACGGTCAATCAGCGGCTCCTCATCCAACTTTAGCACCTCCGTTAGTAGCTTAGACACCGCAGTAGTAGAGCTGGAGCCAGGAGATTCGGGGACCCCGATGATTCTTACGTTACATCTCCTCATTCTGCCCTCCATATCCTCACATTTACCTTTCATGATTTCCATCTCCGCCTTCAAGTCATTTACTGATTTCTGTAAGTTCACCACCTCATCCGACCAGGTCGATAGTCCCCCCTCCAGCTCCTTGATGTTAGCTTTCACATGGTCGATTTCTGACTTTAACGCAGCACTGTTGTTGATTATTTCAGTTTTAACCGCTTGTAATTCACTCTTCAGGTAGTCAAAATCTTCGGCGAGAGCATTTCTTAGCTCCGACTTTATCACCGCTGAGATATCGGCTTTTAAGGAGAGCAGAATTTCCGACTTAAGTTGTGAAATATCCATCTCATCAGCTTCAGGTGAGGGAGGGGTCGCCTGCTCCGGACTCTTTGTGTCACTCTGGCTCGCGGCGGTGTTAGGCCTCGTGGTGGAGGATCCGGTGTATTTATATTTTCGCAATTTTGATGCCATCTTTGGTCTCCAGCAGGCTTGCCTTTCTTTGAGGGTAGGTTCGAGATATATTTGCGTGTCTTTTTGAAAGAATAGCACAGTATAAAAGTACTTAAACAACGAAGCTTAGCGGGAGCTCACGTGAAACACACCTTACTCCATGGCTGGCCCAATTTTGTGCTTTTTGAAACAAAGTTCTTTGTTTTGAGTACCTTTTAAGTACCTCAACACATGCTTTACCGTTGCCCATTGATCAGTAGTCGGTTTAGTAAAATACTGAGACAGTTTACTCACTATAAAACTCAGGTCTGGCCTTGTACAGGTTGCTAGGTATATTAAGCTCCCAACTGCCTCTCTGTATTTTTTCACATCATCCATTAATTCAGCATCATCGCTGTAGTCAAGTTTCTGTTCACAAGGGGTAGCTCTGGCCTTACAGTTTGACATGTCAAATCTCTTCAGTATTTTCTGTACATATTTGCACTGTGACATTTTAACACAATCTGTAGACTGTTCAAAGTCAAGACCTAGAAAATGTGTTAGTTTACCCAAGTCTTTCATTCTGAACTTGGATTTCAACATTTCTTTAACACGTTGTAAAATGTCGTCATCATTAGCAGCAATAATCAAATCATCGACCCATATGATCATGTGCACTTTTTCTTGTTCAGTAATTTTGCTATAAACGCAATGATCGGCCGGGTTCTGTACGAACTGCATCTCACACAAATAATCATGCAACATCTTATTCCAGTTGCGTCCTGACTGTTTTAGACCGTACAGGGATTTTTCTAGTTTGCACACTAGTTTGTCACCATCTTTTGATGCAACTTCATAACCTTCAGGTTGTTCAATGTAGATTTCACACTCGATTGGTGCATGAAGATAAGCAGTTTTTACATCCATCTGGTGGACAAGTAGATTTTCTTGTGCTGCTTTCTGTGCTAATACACGGATACTGGTCATGTTAGCTGTAGGGGAGAAAGTCTCATCATAGTTTACACCTTTCTTCTGGCTAAATCCTTTGGCTACATATCTGGCTTTGCATTTGTCTGATCCATCAGTGTTCTTTTTCATTGCATAAACCCATTTACCCCCCACTACATCTTTGCCCTTGGGAAGAGTGGTCAAGGTAAAAGTTACATTGTCTTGTAGTGACTGCATTTCTTCATCCATAGCATCAACCCATTGTTTTGCATTGACTGAGGTGATTGCCTCTGTGTATGTTTGAGGAACATTACTCAGGAGTCTGTAACAGTAGTCAATATTTGTAATATCATCCTCAAAACCACATGCATGATCACCATAAAAGTCAGGCTTTCTTCTCTCCCTGTCAGGATAACGTTTCTCAGCAGGTTTGTATTCTTCTTGTCTATCTACTTCATTTTCTGACTTCACTATTTGAGCATTTTGCTCATCTTTCACATCTGCCTCATTGTTTGTGATCACTTCCTGGCTTCCTATCACTTTTGGGTTAGCTCGTGGGATTGTCACAGATTTTCTCTCATTTTGAATGTCAAAATCATCTTCTGCATCCAGTACTTCCTTCTTCTTCTTTTTAACTACAAACTCTACAAGTCTGTGTTTTTGAATTTTTCCTGTGCTGGGATAGTACACCATGTAGGCAGGACTATTTTTATCATATCCAATAAAAATGCCTCTTTTACATTTAGAATCCAACTTTCCTTTTTGTTGTTTGTAAGCGTAACACACTTGACCAAATTTCTGCATTCTGGCAATGTTTGGCTGCCTGCCTGTTAACATGTAGTAAGGTGTCTGTTTTGTGCGATTATTAAAGCACCTATTCCTCACCACAGCAGCTGTCTGGACAGCATAGGTCCACAGCATCTTTGGCAGTTCACTCTCTATTAGCATACACCTGGCCATCTCAAACAGGGTTCTCCAATTGCGTTCTGCTGTACCATTTTGGTGTGGAGAATATGGGGCGGAAGTCTCATGCCTAATACTCATCCTGCACATTAATGCCTGGTACTCTCTGGATGTGTACTCTGTGCCATTGTCAGATCGCATACATTTTATTTTGCCATAGGGTGCTACATCAGCAATGAATTTTTCTGTAGCTTTTACAGTGTCACTTTTGTGTTTCAAGAAGTAAACGAAAATTCCACTAGAGTAATCATCTGTGAAAGAAAGCGCATATTTATGACCATCTTTAGACACTGGATCTATAGGACCGGCTAGGTCAGTGTGTACCATGTCCAGAGGTCTTTTAGCCCTCACATCTGGCCCTCTGTTCCTAGTTTGGACAAACTTCCCCTGTGTGCATACTTCACATTGTAAAACAGGCTTGTTACCCTCATTCTTAATTTCCATTCCATCTACAACATTTTTCAGTTTCATTATATCTGCATAATTACAATGTCCTAAAATTTCATGCCAGCTCTGTAAATCAAGGCTTTTCTTACACTGGTCCTTAGTCTTACACATGTTTTCTGATGTGTGCAGATAATAAAGCTTGCTGTGTACGTGTATGGGGAATTTGGTACCGTCTCTATGCAGCAGCACATTTTTCTTCTCACTGAAGGTCACAGTGGCTCCGCTTGAAGTGGCAGCTTTCACAGAAAAGATGTCCTGTGGATACGTTGGAATGTATAAGGCACCCCTCAGGGTTGTTCGGATGCTCCTCCCCCCGCTGTCGATGAGCCACACCTCCGCGTCACCTCTACGCTTGGCCACTCCTTTGCACCTGGAGCCGTCCGCCAGCTCCACGCAGTGGGTCCCGGCTTGGAAACTGCTGTCAAACTTCTTGAACTTTGCGATGTCAGTGATTATGTGGGACGTCGCACCTGCATCCACCATCAGGCCCTTCCTCTTGACATCCAGCTCTGGTTCCTTAGAGTCGCATATCCGAAATGCATACTCCTTGCCCCCGGTCTCGTCGGCCGCTTTACGCGCGTCATCCCGCTGCTTGTTCCGTCTGCAGCTTGCACTGTTGTGTGTGTTGCTTTTGCAGTGATGGCACCATCGTTTGCGTGAACAGGATCTGGCTATGTGTCCACTTGCACCACACTTGTAACACACAATGTCCATATAACTGGTGTCCTTTGCTCCGGCAGGCGCGCGCTTTGTGCCAAACTGTGTTCTCGCCTTCATGACATTGTCCTCAGACACAATTGCGTGCATGTTCTCAACATCCTCATAACTTCGGAGCTTTGTCTTAAACTCAGCAAAAGTTATTTTGGCTTCAGCCTCGCTCTGAGTTACATGTATGGCAAAAGGTTTAAATGTCTCTGGTAACCCTTTCAGCACCATTGCAATTAAAAGTCCATCACTGAGCGCCTCACCCGCGTTTCTCAGGGCTGTGATCGCAGTTTCTGCTCTGATGACATACTCTGTGACATTCTCAGTGGGCGACTTTTGCAGTGAGGTTAACTCTGTGTACAGGTTAATTATTCTGGGCTTTCCTTTTCCAGCATAGTACTCACGGAGAATCTTCAGCGCACCGCGTCCATCATCTTCGGCTTCACGCATCACAAGTGACAGGCTTTTGTCATCCAAAAACTGAATGAGCTCCGCGTATGCCTCGGCGTTTTTCCCGTCCTCTTCCGCGTCTGCATCGTCGGGCTCGTTTAGGATTGTGTCTTTTAATCCTTGAAGACACAGATGACCCAAAAACTTGGTTTCCCATATCTCATAATTCTTCTCGTCACCATCAAAAACGAGCCTCGCCCAGCGGCTACTTGTTGTCTCCTTTTCCTTTCTGCTCATACTTTCAGCGCTCAGGTGCACGCAGTACAAATTGCGACTTTCACCTGGCAGGTCACTGAAACCTTGTGTTACAGGATTACATCTGGGCCCATAACCTGTTAGCAGAGTATTTCCACACAGCGTTTAAACGTGGCACAAAACACACGACCAAGCTGTTCAATGCTGAGTGACTACCCGCACGTACGGGCTCACCTGTTTATTAATTAGAGACAGCATACCTGTGGGCAGTTCTCTAATCAGGATCACGTGACATGAAACGCCAAAATGAACAACAAAACATCACAACATATTTTACCAAACAAAATAGAATGAGAGCACATCAACAGTTTTAAACTTTACATTCTCTCTGCTTTCTTGTGCATTTTACTTTATTTTGCGACTGTAACAATTTCCAGAACATAAAAGAGCCTTTTTCTTAGACTTCATCTCTTGTCTCATGGTCTTGCGTGACAGTAAAGATGCTCCTAACAACCGAACGGCATCCTGGTCACAAGTTAAGTCTTCAGATTAAGTGAAACCTTACAGAAAGCATTAGCAGAATTTGTGATAAACATTAAAGGAACCATGTGAGGGACATATTTCTACAAATCAACACTAACACATTTATTTTTAAGCCGTGTCCAGATCTCCCAGGAGACAACACTTGAGTTTATGAGTACTTCAAATCTAATAAAAGTTTGTTTTTGCTGTCATGTTTTAGTAGTACACGAGATGAGTCAGGAGAAAGACGGGTGGGCTCTGATTAAGTTTTTCCACAGCCCATCAAAGAACACGTGTGGACATTTCTCCCTCTGCTGCGTTATTGTGAGTTTCTTGAATAGAGTGGGCGTCTCGTCCCGCTCCCGAACCGTCCTTAAAATGTCAGGGAAGAAGATGTTCCAGCTGAGAGAGCGGGATTACGCAAACGCTCTCATTAAACTGCTATCAGGAGAGGACTGACGCACCCAGAGCCACTCAGATGACTTTATTTTCTCCAGAAATTTCTAATTCAAAAGCAGCTTTTGTACCAAACTTCTACTGAGAAGATGTGGAGAAACAAGAGCCTCATGTCCCTGACTCTCAGCTGCCCTTTCCTCTTGTTTCTCAGTTTGACATTCAGCTCCTTTTTCTCCTGAAAGCAGCTACTGTGCACAGACGAAATAACTCACAGATCCAAAAAGAAGTTAAAAAGACTCTTTGAGTCTGAACCAGCTAAAGATGAGGTATATTTGAATACATGTGACCTGAAATACTGCAACAAATATGACAATTAAAGGAATTTGGGCAACTCTTTGTCTGCAACCTTTACTATCAAAGGAGCCGTCTGGCCTCATCTCACCTTCAGGAGCCAGTTTTTGTCTTGTATCTTCAATATTTATCTAAATAAGACGTTTTTTTTAATCAAACTCATTCTTTTTTATTTTACACTGCAAAAACTGACGTCTAAGCAAGTGTGTTTTTGTCTTATTTAAAGTAAGAATTGCATTATTATATTTGATATGAGCCACACTCAACAGACAAGTCCAGAAACGTCTTATGTCAAGATATTAAAAGACAAAAATAAGGTCTGAATTACCTGCAACAAATAAAAAAAATGTGCACCAATTTGGAAGTTTTTACTGGATGGATTTTTTTGTTTAAGATTTTAGAAATTACATCAATTTACAACCATTTTCTTCCTGAAAGCGGTGACAAAATTCTTTTTCTGGGGTCAGGCTTCATCTAACGTCACTCCTTCTCTCTCTCTCTGTTTCTGTCCTCAGTGGTCTGCAGGAAGGGCTTAGACAGCACCACCCTGGCTATCCATGACCAGGAGATCTACTGCAAGTCATGCTACGGGAAGAAGTATGGCCCAAAAGGCTACGGCTACGGTCAGGGGGCGGGGACCCTCAACATGGACCGAGGGGAGCGGCTGGGAATCAAACACCAAGAGTAAGCTGGGCCACTGCACGAGAGCTGTTTGTACGATTTCTGACATGGCTTTGCTGTGGCTGTACGGATGCACGGCTCTAAGTGACTGAAATATTAAATTATCTGTTTGTGAATTTTGTTTGTTCATTGTTTTTCAGAAGTCATAAACTGCCAGTAACTACAAAATGACTTTAAAATTAACTCAATTTTTCAACTTGATCCATTCAGCAAAGCACAAACAACGTCCTGAAATGTTTGAATGAAAGGTGACGCATGAGACTGAAGTGAATAAATGTTCTCTGTGAGGTTGAAGAGGTCAGGAGGTTCAGTGGAGCCCTGTGTGTGTATGTGTGTGTGCGTTTGAGGATGTTTATCAGACTCAGACTAAGCTATTGTCCTCAAACAGCATGAATTCATTGTGTTGAGGTGAAATAGTTCCAAAAAACATAACTTGAAAAAAGAGGGGACTTAATATGGAATTATGATAGGATTTTCAAATACAGATGTGAGGAAATTGTCTGGAAAAATTGGGTCGATTTTCCCAGAACTGCTGAATTTTAATGAGGAACAGGAAATAGATGGTGATATTGGCAAACAGTCCTTATCAGATACAGATGGGCTGGTTTTCTGAAGTGTAAAGGCTGAAATACACCGGCTGCATCTGTGTTGCAGCTCCACTCCATCACGGCGCCGGATCAGATAGTTTCCATTCAAGTCAATGTGTCGACTTACACTGGAGCTGTTCAGTTGTGGTTCAGCTGTGTGGCTTGTTCGACAGGTCGCAGCTAATCCACAGCCATCCTATTTTTGCCTGGTGCTGGAGCTTTGACGCGTCAATTTAGAGTAGATAAGATCGAGCGAGACAGGAAGTAATGCACAGAAACTACCTAGAAAGAGCCTGAGACTTTCAAAATAAAACAAACTGTGTCTAAAACTAGATCATATTTGGCTTTACCAATGCAAGAAAACGACACAAGGAGCGAAGACACGCCAGGAATCAACAGATTTGAGGTTTAAAACAACACAGCATGAATGAAGAGAGGTTTATTTCCAGCTGTCTGTCCATCCACATTGCAAAAAACTGAAATCTTAGGAAGTGCTTTTGTCTTATTTTTAGTAAAAATGTCTTTTAGGCAATTCTTACTTTAAATAAGACTAAAACACACTTGCTTAGATGTCCGTTGTAGCAGTGCTGCGGCTTGTCGGACTGAACACGCAGCGGGTGTGAGCTGACAAACGCAGTCAACATGCATGATTGTTACGAGTTTACTTTCTGGGAAATTCTTTTAATTTTAAAGAGCCACTCTTTGTGCATTCAGGAGCCAGTGTCAATAGAGAACATTATGTGCATTCAAACATTACCAAAGGTTAATGAAACACAAAGCTAATACTCGAGTTTGGTGCTGAGCGGAGAAAATGGAACACAAACTTAAAGCTTTGTGGTAAAAAGTCAAATCTGACACATCTTATAAACTCTGAGTATCAGACCTGATAAATACATCCACTTTTAGGGCATAATGACTGACACCTTATATATTAACCCATGCATGCTCAGGATGTCCAGGCAGCATAAACAAACAGGAGAACACAGACCCACACGCCCTGGATGTTTACTCCTGCTCCAGACGTCAGGTGATGGCCGTTATGAAAGAGTTTATTATGTAACCAGCAGGAGCCCGTTTTCCCTCCTCTCTGTCCTCCACCACAAAGGGCTTCATTCAGGGGCCACTGGGGCTGGCAGTCACCCTCTGATAAGCACCGCGCCAGGGCCCCAGGGTGCCCCGGTTCCCTTTCCCACCACAGGCTGAGAACAGAGTGACAGACGGTACATGAGGTGGTCCTGCCAGGTTTATTTCTGGTCCTTTCTGTCTTTTGTAAGATGCTGGTGCAAAGTTGTCACAACAGATATCCTTCAATTAATGTTCCACTAAAGCATAGCAGAGGTATTTATTGAGGCAGAGGTCAGTGTTTTGGGTCAGTCTTGGTTTCACTGAGTTAAAGTTTTCACAAGAGCAAAGGAAGTTCTGTTAATACCACACCACCCTAAAGGAGGAGTGTTTTCTTCTTTTCTAATGTTCATTTTAATGCAAACTTTATTATCCAGTTTGTTTTATTTGTATGTTTGTTTGTTTTTTACTTTTTCACCTCAGGACACACACTCACAAACCAACAACCAACCCCAACCCGTCCAAATACGCCCAGAAGTTCGGAGGTTCAGAGAAGTGTGCTCGGTGTGGAGACTCTGTTTACGCTGCTGAGAAGATCATGGGAGCAGGCAAGGTGAGTTTGGCTGAAGTATACCTGCGTTTTAAAGATATTAGCAATGGTTTTTATGGTTTTTATGCTCTAAGAGTGGCTTCTGTCAGTGTGCTCTTACATTATCGAGTTATAAAATTTACATGTGTACTTGTGTCTTAATTTACCAAATTATCTTAATTTTTTAATATAAATCTATGTTAAAGTAATTTTAGTTCATCTGCAGCATTTTTTTTTCAAAGTGACAGACTGTAGAGAAGAGCTAGCAACCCCCAAGATAAAGAAAGATTACATTTTTGAAGAAAGTGGTAGCGTCATATCTTAAAACCAGTCTGAAATATCTCAAAAGCTGCTGTTGGGCCAGTGTACAAACATTTGATGCAGTTCATTTTGGTCTCATGAAAATCACTGACATTGGCATTAAAGTTTTATTTTCAAAGTTTTTGTAAACCGTCCCAATATCTGCTGCATGGAAATGACTTTAAATGTGGTTCAGAGGTTTTGGTCCCTTCAGGCTGAATTACACTCTGAACCCTGGACTTTAGACCCAACCCAACAATGAGGTCAAAACTTTAATCTAAAGCATTGAGTTGTGACCAAAAGCAACTGAAATGTATTGATTCTACACACACACACACACACACACACACACACACACACACACACACACACACACACACACACACACACTGAACTACACTGAACACACTGAACAAACTTGTGCTGTTGACCTCTATTCAAATTTAATTACAGATATCAACAAGTCTGTTCTTGTTAGTGACGAAGTTCATTTATATCTACAATTGTTCCAACACTACAGGTATCATAAATTAATTCATGATATCTAAAATTCAATTCTTATTGGCTAAAATGACAATTAATATCTTGACCTGGAGTTATTACATGTAAGAATGTAAATCTAGATATCTGTCATCACATTTTTAAGTGTAAACAATTATAATATAAGAGATATCTACAGTTTTATTTTTAACCAGTCAAAATTGAATTGTAGATTAAAAAATGGAATTTCCACATGCAAAAAGCTATTGTAGATATCTTCAGTTATGTACAAACATATCTGAAATAATTATGGTCATTAGGCTACATATTCAGATTGAATGTGGTAAGTTCGATGACGTATCCGAAATGAAGTCTTTGTCCCGCCCACATATCTGAAATAGGAAATTACATTTCCACTGGAAACGATCCCTCAACATATGGAAATTCAACTGTAGATATCTGTGATTTTTATTCATAAAAGTGAAAAAGTAATTACTGATATCTGTTACTCAGTTTAAGTTTCTACATGTTGAAAACGTAATATATTTGTAACCTGTAAAAATGGTTTTACGAATATCTTGAACCGACATGTTGTAATGTGATTTACACAAGTGAAAACTAAATTCTCAGTCCCACTGTTTTAACTTTTATCATGTAATAACAAGGCATGTGGCTGCTTTGGCGTGTCCAATAACTCAGAAAGAACTGAAATTTGCTTTGATTCCACAGAATTTTGTGTCTTCGCTGTCCTTTCGATCGTACTGGCATGCTAACAGTAAGCTAGCATCCAGCTGGTGATTTGTTCAAACTCATTGAATATCTGACTGAGTTTTATGGCTCAGTATTATATCAACAGATCTAATTTTAGTTAGCATTAATCTTTTTGTGAAGTGTGTGGGGAAAATACTGAGAAACAAATAAAAGATGTGTTTAAAGGATTGAAATCCTTCTGTGCATCATCAGGCTTCAAATCTTGGCATCTGCCAGGACATGAGCCAAGTGGAGCGTTAGCCTGTCACCAGTTACGCCAAGCTGCTGAATTATGACTTCTGGCTGTATTAAGAATTAATTTGTTGTCCTGGCAACGCAGACAGAGAGTATACAAAAAAAGGCTGTGTTTGGGAAACTGGTCTTATACAACAGACTGAAAGAATGTGCGTCTGCAGCTCTGCACAAGTGTTTCTTGTTTACAACTTTGACCAAACTTTAACAGGGTTAGCTTTACGGGGTGATATCAGGTCTTCCTGGAAGGAGTGTAGTGATACTGATGTTTGTCTCATGTTGGCTGGAATCGTCAGATTTCTTTTGCAACAGATGAGTCAGTTCTGGGTCGGTCAATGCAACTCTGTTCTTCTCACCTGAAGAAGGGCCCTGTTTAGTACTCGTTCTCAATAAAAGCTTCATTCCTCATGACTTCTGAACCAACCGTTTGCTCTTGATGGGGTGAACCCCCACTGTGATGTAGTAAACAAGGTAAAGGTCTTTAGTTTGGGTGCAGTTTGGTGACCTCTGAGATCAGAGTAGGCAGTTTAAAGTCCCAATCTGAACTTGTAAATTTGAGAACTTTGTACCTAGTTCCCCTTGATCCGGTTCAGTTTTACTTTGAAAACCAGAAAAAAGAGCTGATTATGGATAGAAAAAAGCTCAAATCTGTGTTGTTCTTCCCAAGTTTAGACCTTGTGCACAACAAGGCCCATATGTTACAATCTCAATCAGAGCTGAAAATGTTTCAGCATGAATTCAGCTCTGTAGCAAATCTCCACCAAACCTCAATCTGCATCACAAACCACTGGAGTGAAACAAGTTTCAGGGAATTGTACACACAGGATTTAAACAGTACATGGACCACATGCAGGAGGTTTTGGTGTGGTCTCTCCTAATAAAAGAGTCCCAAATCCTGTTTCTCTGATTGAACCCAGTCTACACAGTTTGGATGCTGGCTTCCTAACAGCTGGCTCTAATTGTGTGAGGCTGCCTGGACTCTGCGGTCTCTGGCAGATGTTGCCGACACTCAGAATTACAGTTGATGTAGTCATGAGACTTTGACTCTGGAGGACAAACAGCAGGATGTTTGGCTCTGAGGGGAAAACTCGATGATACTGAAGCAAGTGACTCGTGAAAAAAACAGTCTGTGGAAGAGTGAAGGTTGGCGTTACCCAAAGAAAATGCGTGAGCTGATTTACAACAGATGATGTCATCTGCTGTTAATGCGTTTCCTAATGGAAGGAAATTTAAAGTAATAAACCATGGAGTTTCTGTTTAATGAAGATAAACTGAAATGACCCGTTAAGAAGCAGAGTTGCTTTAGTGTTGTGTTTAGTGTTGGTAAGATTCTGCGGTGGATCAATAAGCAGCATACTCCAAAAATTCACAGGTAGTGATGTTTTCAGCTGTAACAGGAAAAATCTCACATGTAGGACAAGGACAAGTTTTTCTGCATTGGCTTCATTCCGTGATCCCGCAAAGAACTGCTTCGTTGTGCTGTCTTGTGTTGGCCCAAACGGCATCACCTTTGCTCTGCAGTTTGAAATAATGCTAATCCTACTTATGCTAACACCTAGCCTAGACAGGCATCATCGTTGAGACACCTCCCTTCACTTCCATTCCTCAAGTTAGGCGTCTTCAGCAAGTGTGCACAACACTTTGTTGAACGATGATACTATCAGCCCAGATAGTGTATGTGTCATGGGGTGGGATGAAGTTTGTTTTATAAGGACACCTTTCGTAAAGATTCCTCAAAGTTATCCATCTCTTTTCTCTCCTAGCCATGGCATAAGAACTGCTTCCGCTGTCTAAAGTGCGGGAAGAGCCTGGAGTCGACCACTCAGACAGAGAAAGACGGAGAAATCTACTGCAAAGGTGAGATTTGACACTCAGGATCAAACTTCATACTGTAAGTGTGCAGTGTGGTTAAAGCACTGAAGCCAAAATGTTTCTTCTGCTGCCTGAAGTGCCTGAAGGATTACTGTCATCACTAATTCTTCACCTTCAGCCTGGAGTAACACGGAGTGAAATAACAGTTGCATTGGCCAACACAAGGTCAGTGTCAATCTTAGAGCAACATGTGGGAGTGCTACAGTGATCCAGCTGCACCAAATGTTCTCAGTCAACGCCCTGAATAATGATGTTTCGTTTACTGTGTCCACTGGAGTTTTGAAATACAGACCATGAGAAACACTTGTGTTAGATCACCTGTCAGACTCCTTTTTCAAGTTAAATTTACAGCGAGGCCACTTCACTGTCTTTACTTATTACAGCGCTGATGACATCTGTTCATGACAATCAATAACCACCCATCCAAAATAATGACATGCCAATAACTCATCCTGAGATGTTGGACACAGAGCAGCAGTGACGGTGAGGCCACAGTGAGGTCACCGTGAGCAGCTGATCGGATTTTATCAGCACAAACAGAGCTGGTTGGTCTGCCTCTTACGTAACAGCTCATTGAAACTGAACACACACTGTGGTCACGGAGCAGAAACATGTTCATCAGAAATCACACACACACATGGATGTTTGCTGAGCGACTTTATGACTCCTTGTTCCAATGAGGAAGAAAGTTTCATCTGTGCTCTAAATCCACACATACCAAACGCCTCTGCTACCATCTATCAGTGAATTTATCTCCGACCACTCACTGCCTGTTCTTAGAGAACTCCAGAGTGGATGACCTGAGAGTTCAACGAGTGTAATGTGACAGTAAAACCAATCACGATTCAGGAGCTGCTTGCAAAGACCAAAACAATCAGAAATTCTGCACCTGGGTGTTGGAGCGGAACTTGAGCTGGAGGCTTTTTTTAAACTTCGTGTGTTGACGTGAGATAAACAGCACAGAGCGTGAGAGCTGGGAAACTACACACACAGGTGTTCTCTTTTTGCCGATGAGTCACGTGATGGTGGTCATAACTCTGCTGATGATGCTGAACTGAAAAACACCAAAGACGAGCCTGATTTATTCTTGACGCGTCCGCGAGGTCTGCACAGCTTCGGCGGATGAATGACATCATTTTAACAGCCTCGCGCGGTCCTTTTCACGCGGCGAATTTCTGCGTCGCGCACCTCCTAAAATGTCTTTTCCGCGCGAAAACGTGAGGACGAGAAGGAGCTCCTAGTGTCAGAAGTATAATAAATGCTGGCATTTATATGATTCATCACAGTTTCCACCTTGATAATTGTGTGGTTAATAATTCCGGATGTGAGACTGCGGTCAAACTTGGCAGGGAAGAGGAATTTGTGAAAAGACGTAGTAAACTGTGTGAACAACCTCATCTTCTGAAGTTTAGTACTGTGGTAGAAGTGTTTGAAGTTTGGAGGACGCCGCGTGGAGTGTGAAAAAGTATTAAAAACCCCACGCGGATTCTCGTGCGGCTCTCGCGCGGCTCTCGCGCGTCACGTTCGTGCGGAAAGCACAATCAGCCCTTTTGCCCCCACTTCATGGTTAAAACTGAAGATTCTGTATAGGTTACACAGCATACTTTCTTGCAGTTTGAGAACAATACAACAACTTGTTTCCGTTTTTAACCCCCTTTTCTTTCTCTTGCAGCTTGTTACGCCAAGAACTTTGGACCCAAAGGGTTCGGTTACGGCCAAGGAGCTGGAGCTCTGGTTCACGCTCAGTGATGGTTAAACCTTTTCAACGCAATTACCCGTCATCATTTTCTCAGAAATCTTCCATCTTCTTGTCTTCTTTTCCCTTTGAATGCTTTTATGTTTAAAAGGTGCTCATGATCAGAATAAAAACATGAAACCACATGTTCACATTTGACTGTATTTTATTATTAAAGCCATTAAAACTGAACCATGCCCATATGTTTACATCTGAAGCGGAGTTACAGTGATGTCTGGAGGTGGGCAGAGAGGCACTGGAAATGATTATGTGCTTTTTATCTTTTTTTTTTAATTTGATTTTATTATGAGAGGGGAGACTGAACAGAGACTTCTTGAGCTGCTGGAAGAACTAGTGAGGACTAAAACTGGTTTCACGTCCTGTATGAGCTGAGGGTGCTGGAGTCTGCCCTAAAAACACAAGAACACTCAGCTGAGTCGCCTCCAAAAGGCATTATTATTACAACACAAGTGGCTAGTTACAGGTACTGATATGATATCTACAGCTCAGAAATAACCTTTGACCTCACAAATAACAGCTGCTGTTTTTGTCCTCTTAGGGCAGAAGTGACATCTATGGTTGCTTTGCAGGATTTTGAGAATGAAACGTGGAATGGCGACACAACCGTCTCCTTCTGATGATGCAAACATGAGGCCCAAAAAGTTTTCCAGAGTCCTTAAATGTAATATAACCTCCGTCTAGCCTTAAAACTATTGCAGGATCACATTTCAGCTTTTAGAAAACAAAACAAAACAAAACAAAAAAGTCGGCATCTGCCTTAATTCTCTAGTGTCTTTGCTTTACAATTTGTACATCCAGTGGTATAACAAACCCAGCGGTATATGACATAGAAATAAAAAACCCTTTAGGATGACTACAGAGTCCACAAGCATGAAACATTCAGATATATTATACACCTGCACAGGACGGCTGAAAATCAGACCGCCTGAAAGAAAAACTTCCACGAATCACACTGGATCTGAGAGAAAGAAATGGATAAAAAAAAAAAAAAAGAACTGACAAATGAACGGAAAAAAGTACTTGCAAATACTTAACATTCACTATATACAGACACGTGGCTTGCTGGGCTGTCACCATGGTGATGAAAACAGGGTTTGACGGGGATATACAGCGAGAGCCCAGCTGTCCCAAGCATCGTACATGCAGTGGAGTTTCCTGGAGGGTGGGGAGGGTGGGGGGAGTTTAAGGGTTAAAATGCTTATAGACAGCAGTGTCGGACATCACTAAAAGCTACAGTCATACACTTGGAGTATAGTCACTTAGTTTTCTTCTGGAAGAAAACTCCCAAACTCAAAAAACAAACAAAGAAAAAACAAAGTTTTCAAGGAGGGAGCACCTCGGCCTAACACTGATGAAAAAAAAAGACAGAAATATATTGTTTTATGTACAGATGCACATTCTTTACACTTCAGTCCATCCTGCTGCTCATAATGTGGAGCCGACAGCAAAGGGAAGGGGAGGGCGGGGGGGTCCAGACAGAGAGTGATGGGTTATATTTGAAATGCCCCTCCTCCTCTTTTTCTCTGTAAACAACGGGAGCATCGGCGTGTTGGGCCCGTGTGTTCAGAAACGGCCGAAAAAGACAACAAAAAACTAAAAATCAGTGCAATGTTGTAGGCAGACAAAAGACGAAACAAATAAGACTGTACAGCTTTAAGAGAGAAACACACATGGAATGAACCGTCCTCGTAAACTCGCTCGTCCCTCCTTTATCTTAAACTCTGCTGTTAATAAATACACTCACTGTACCTGTCCAGAAAGAGTGTCATGGTGTAGTTCCTGGGCTTCCACGACAAACTGCTTCAGGTACTCATTTAATAGTTGTTTTCTCATAAAACCTACTCAGCTAAAAAAAAACGGTGTGAAAAGTAGAAATGATGGTGCTAGCACATACTTTGTCCATAAATAGTTTTAAAATAAATATACCTGTATCACATTGTCTGTAGGATATTTTCTGTCACGTCTATGCTGGTCGCTGCTGAAGGAGTCCAACTTCTTGTGTTTGATCCTGCTCTCTTACTGCAATAACAAATGTAATAAATTTTAAAAAAAAGGAAAAAACAGCAACATTTAACTTTTATCTGCAGTGGGTGCAGCTTCACTTCAGCAGGCGAGAAGTCAGACTCCAGCAGCTCCAACATTTCTTCTGATCAGTCCGACTTATGTTGGCGAAACATCATTAGCTCAACTCAAAACTCACTATGATGCAAAATCAAGACCTTAAAAACACATTCCCTTATCTCTCACACACGTAGGAACAAACTCTGGGTTCGGGGAAAAAAAAACTCCTTCAGTTTCCCTGACCACCACAGATAATTCTCACAGGAGCGGCACAGCTCCTGAACCGATCTTAAAAAATAAAAAAAAAACAACATACAGGGCACATCAACAGGGACACCATAAATAAGGATAATATAAGAGGAAGGGGGAAGGATGATTCTGTCACTGTGTGGAGCTGCTCTCTCTGCAGCGCCACCAAAAGAGCTCTTATTTTGAATTCCTCTGGGCCTCTCTCCTCTCCGCTCATGCCTGGCAGCATCGCACCGTCCAAAGAGCTCGGGAGAAGAGTCAAGTTGGAGGGTCTGAAAGCAGTGGAGGGGCCGTAATGAAGTCTGAAGTTGTAGAATAGTAGTAGTAGTAATAGTAGTAAAGTTGGTGGTTGGGGGGCGGAGTCAGAGGCGGGGTGTAGGTGTGGTGTTTCCCCGTAACAGCATGCGAGTCCTGGCTGATTTTTCTTTTTCAGTCTTTTGATCGGTGAGGGAGAGATGGTCCAAAAAAAGCAAGCGCTCCCGAGAACAGCATCGCTCTGATATGAACGCAGAAGTGGGGTGCAGGGGGGCGAGGGGGAGGGTGATCCTTTCAAAACTTCCTTCCACACAGCGACACTCGACAACCCCCTGCTACTCCACCCCCTCTTTACTCTTCCTCTTCTTCTTCTACACCAGCTGGTAGCCCGAGCCAGACGTCTGATCGTATTCTATTGTGTACTGCGTGGTCCAGTCCACTGTCACGGGCCGCATCAGACCGCAGCAGCGGATCTCGAAGAAATCTATGAGGTTCCTGAAACAGCCGTGGCTAAAAAGAGACAGAAAGAAGACTTTGAGTGGCATCAGAAAACCTTTTCACACATGAACTCCAGTCACTTTTAGGACTATTTCAAGATATTCATGAAAAACTGATCCAATGAGACAAAAACTAAAGGTAGAGTATGTTTTTCCTAACACGGTGCTTCATTCCTTAAATGTTTCAGCTTCAGATCAAACAAACTGAAGAAGATAACTCACTTGAAGGGGCTTTCGATGGATGTGGCTGTGACTTTAAAGTGCTTGTATCTCCGAGCGTTCATCCTCTCGTTGGTGGTGATTCCCAGAGCGGCAATCTTAACAAATAAAAGCCACCAGATTAGACTGAGACGTGAACTTTCACACAGAATCCAGACACGGAGGAATAGTTTGCAATAATTTGTCCTGAAACTTGTGCGGCGGCTTTGAACCCAGACCTGGTAGAGCTGACACATGATGAGCACAGCCACCCACATGAAGTGGAAAACGCTGTTGAGGAACATCCAGAACATCCAGGGAGAGCAGGAGGCGATCTGGGTCAGATAGAGCCAGAAACCGTCCTTGGCGTAACTGGTGGCACAGTGGATCCTCCAGTCTGAGGGGGGAGGAGAGAGAGAGAGAGAGGATGAGGGAAGAGTGACGAGAGAAAAACAGGACGGTTTCCAGTAGAGGTTGTTGTACTCACAGGAGATGCAGCCGTACATCATCCAGCAGATCATGCAGAGCAGGAAGAACAGATAGCCCATGAAGTAGCGATGATTCCCGCTTCCTGTAGAGGAGACAAGATCATCAGGTGTGTTTTTGTCTCAGTTTGCTACATGAGCATCATAAAATAAAGGAAAAGCCAAGTCTTCTGCACAGAAATGCTCAGCATGTTAGCATTCAAGAACAACAAAGGTAAATTCTAACACTAGAAATACTCAACAAATTCCATTTGATTTGAAAATTTGCATCAGCACTTAACTTTATGGTGCGCTTTAAACATTTGAGATATCAGACTGACAAAAATCATGGTGATGATCTTCTTTTGGTTCACATAACTTCCTCTCTTATGTCTCCACTTGAGAAAAATAAAAGCTGACCCAGCAAAAAGGTGTCTGTACTTTCACTTCAAACAAGCTCATAACTTGTGAACAGATATAAAAAAAGAGAGCTGCATGCTTTTCTACCACCCCATTGATATATTCACTCCGTAAAACATGACGTTAAAAAAAAGAAACATCTGACTCAACCATGAACTCTTCTGTTCATGATATTTAAAATCTCCTGAAGAAGTTTTTACATCTTTTTCCAGGTCTGTGGTCTCAGTCGTGAAGAGGCTGGTTTTGTTGTTTGTTCAGACAGTTTCCACCGTTTTAAAGCTTCTTCCTGACCAGCTGAGCCCCCTGCACTCTTTCCTTTCCGTCTCCTGTCTGCTTCCCTTCCCTTCACAACTTATCTTTCCTGCTTTATTTTCTCTGCATTTTCAGGTATGACCATCAGATCAGCTCCCATCTCAAACTGAGATTTATGATGCAGATTTTTATCACATCCTGATTTGTGTGTGCATTTGCAATTCTGTTGAGTGCAGAAACAAAATGTAATTAAGTCTATTAACATTCCATAAAACTGTGAAGACATGGCAGATGTAGAGGCTGCTTGTATAAGCAGCGTGAATTCTGCAAAACTGAGCAGAAACACAAGAACTGTAAAAGTCGATGTGTTTGAATGAATGTATTTATTATGATGTGAAAACCTGCTCGTGAACAGAGTTCGAAAGACACAAAAGAGGACGCGAACCTGTCTTACTTCAAGATATCAAAAGACAAAAATAAGGTCTGAATTACCTGCAACACATAAAGAAAATCTGCCAGTGGGGTCAGAAAAATTTACTTGTCAAGTTTAGAATAATGTCTAAATAAAAGAAACTTTCACTTACTCCACTGGCAGATTTTTTTACTTGTTACAAAAAATTCAGAGCTGATTTTTGTCTTTAAATATCTTTAAATGAGACATGTTTCTGGACTGGTCTGGTGAATGAGGCTCATGTTACGTCTAAAAAGACATTTTTACTAAAAATAAGACAAAAACACTTCCTACGATTACAGTTCAGTCATAACAGCAAAACATGCCACACCACAAAGTTAGTAATTTTTTTTTTTTTTTTAGAGAAACATTTATAAGAGCATTCAACAGCTGACTCTCAAATGTGGCCCTCTCTGAAAAAAAAGTTTGGATACCCCTGGCCTGGAGCTACTTAAATGAGCCTAATATTAAGATGATAGTTACCATAATTTATAAATACACCTGACTACCAAGCCAGTGGTGGCTCAAAACTCAGCATGTGCCAACATCTCACTTCTCTCCAGCTCCTGTCTTGATTGATCAGTAAGTCTTACAAATTAAATTTCCTCTTTTGGAAAAAGGTTTTCAATCCAATCCAGTAGTTGGAAAACATAGAGGATAAATTTATGGTTTGCCTCTGTTTTATGAATATCAGAGTAAAAGCTTCCCCACAGAGTGCACAGGTTTGATCATTAAGCAGCTGCATGTTCTAAGCACACGTTACTGACGTACCGACGCAGTTGCCCACCCAGGGACAGTGGTGGTCAAACTTTGCGATGCAGCGGTTGCACACAGCACAGTGTTTGGACCTGATGGGCTTCCGTATCTGCAGGAGACATTTGCATTACTAATATCATTATCTTCAGCATCCGTAATCTGTGTTTTGTGAGACAGAAGCCAGAATTTACCAAGCAGGTGCTGCAGAATATGGTCAGATCCAGGCTGCCTGTCTCCGCCAGCTCCACAATTGTCTGCAGGGAGGAAATAAGAAAGACAGACGGGATTTAAAAAAAAAAAAAAAAAAGGCAGACAGAAACATGGCAGACAAATAAATGAACAACAGAGAAATCCATTTTGTGAAGGTCTATTTGGCTCTGCAACAATAGACCTACTGACAGCATTAAACTGAGGCCTGGATTTCCAGCTGAGTGAACACACTGGAGGCTGATTTACAATGAACCGAGACGACAGCTGTGATGAGATTTACAGTATTCTGTTTTTGAGTCTTACTGCTCTTCATATGGAGTTTGGTTTCTACACAAAGAGGAATAAATCCTCACTTCTGCTCTTCATCAGCCTGCATTTAAAAGCTTATCTTAGGTACATAAACAAGTGGTGTAAAGATCCTAAACAAAGTATTGAGAGAAGAACAAGAGGTGGAAGGGGCTCCTCTGCAGGGAAGGAAAGCTTTGAAGCCTTTGATCTCGAGGTGGCTGCCCAGCTTTAACTGAAGAGTGCTGCTCTGTGCTAACAATGCAGGTTAAATTTAGCTCCTCATGAATCAGAGGCCGTGATAAAGACACTGTTGTCCTCCATCAGAGTGAGATAATGAGGGACGACAGTGAATGTGGGCAGAGAGCCAGAGAACCCACCAGCAGGGCTCTCCCACTGAACTCTGAGTGTACGTCTGTCATGGACCGGAAGTAGGATGCTCGGCCAAAATGTGAGAGATTAAGAAATAACGTCTGTCAACAAGTCTGTTCTGACATCCTTAACTTTACCTTTTTCTTCTGCTCCTCTGATGCTTTGATGATTCCTGGGTCGGATTTCCAGGATTTTCCAAAGTTGTAGAATAAAGCCAGCGTATTTAACAGGAAGGGAACATGAACGGTGGCAAAGGGGAGATGTGCATCGAGGTTAAGGAACATGGTAGACAATAAGGCTAATGTTAAGCTTTTTTCGTGACAAATTAACTTTAAACCAACTGATGACATCAACATGGATTTAGTTCATTCAAAATAGTAGTTTGATTCTTTACATCTTATGTAATCTTCACTGCATTGCAAATGATGCTAAAGTAAACCTTTAGGAGAACTCTTAACCAGTTTTATAATAAATAGGGAGTATTGTGCTTGTTTTTCTCGCACTGGTGTTTTAAAAAAACCTTTTTCAGTCTCTGTTTGAAAGACTTTGTTTTAGCCGCTGTCTCTTTAAGGCTCCCCACTCCACAAACCCCCTTCCTTCTGATTGGCCAGCCTTCTGGAGGCCTGTTGGGGGTAAAGTGACTGGCAGACCTTGGTGTTTGAGGACCTTCAATTTCAGCATTTATACTTCTCCGATACTTTTGTTTATTTGATAAAATCAGGCTTCTCATTTTAGAAGCAGATTAGCTGCTTTGTAAACTGTATTCAAATGTCAATAAAAGCCGAACTTTCACTACTATGATGTCATTCTGAGTCAGATTATGTTTGTAGTAACTCAACCAACAGGCAAACTGTGACACGCAGAGCCACTCTGTCTCATTTCAGCTGTCTATGAGGGATCATTTCACAATCGTGACTTCCTTTCAGGCATTCACATGCAGCTGTGACCCAGCCCTGTGCACTGTAACTGGTTGTTAGTGAGTCAGTCAGTCACACAGGTGTGCATGAGTCATCTAAAGCAGCCAAATGACACAGAGGGAACCAGACAGTGTAATCATCAACACAAAGTGCTAATGTGCGACTGAAGTACTGAACAACTAACTGCTGAGCTGTCTGCGGAGAACATCAATAAAAAAACAATCATGTTTGAATCCCATTTTTGGAACATACAGCTGCACAAAACCTGTCATCCACCAGCTTACACGGGAAGCATCATGGGTTCACAGCCTGATTTACACCTTCGTGAGGTCCGCGCGGCTTCGTGCGGACGAACGACGTCATTTTAGCAGCCTCGTCCCCTCGCGCGCACCTCCGAAAATTTCAAACTTCCGCGCGGAAGAACAGAAGCTCCTCGTGTCCGAATCAAAAAAAATACAGCAGTTATATAATTCACCACACATGGATCATCGTGCTAACCAAGTAATGAACAATTCCTGGCGTTAAATTACGGTCAAACTTGGCAGAGAAGAGGAATTTGTGAAAAAGAAAAAAAAAATGTGCACAGCGAAAACGACTTCTTCTCTAGCTCAGTGCTGTGGGAGACGTGCACCGCCCCCTGCAGTCTGGGAACGGACGCCGCGTGGAGCGTGAAAAAGAATAAAAGCCAACACTTGGTGAAAATAGTCTCAAACGTTTGAGCTACGTTAGTGCTGGTTTGTGGCGAAAATTTTTCGTTTGTGCTGCTTTGGTTTTTGAGATATACGAAGTTTATTAGGGACGATGACGTCACACAGCCCCCCATGTAGTCCAAATTTAATAAAAATGGTCTCAAACGGAAACCTTTTCAGCACAAACCAGCACTAACGTAGCACAAACGTGGGGGGCTAGCTTCACGCAGGTTAGAAGCCACACACGTTCTCTCGTGCGGATCTCATGCGTCTCATTTCCGCGCGTCACGTTCGTGCAGAAAGCATAATCAGCCCTTTAAGAATTTAAAGCTTGCCCCGCTAGCGACTCTAGTTTGCAGGTGAAGAGGAGCTGACAGCCTGTGTGGTCATCCTTCAAGCACCGCTCACTGATGTGCTGACGGAGCGAGAGACAACTCTACAAGTCCCAGAGACCACACACAGCAGATGGTCTCCATACGGATTTCAACATTAACTCTGCAGAAATGACCTGAGACGTAAAAACACTCCCGAGAGCACCTCACTGCTCTATTTACTGGAAAAAATTAACTAAATGAGTGATGACAGTCTTAAACAAATGGGTTCCGGTGGTTCCTCAGGGAGACGTGGTCGTCACCTTCATGTTAGCAGCCATTTATCTTTGTGTAGGCTGCGTGTTGAGGGGTGTCTGATTGTGTTTACCCAACAGCTGACCGCACAGAGTCAGAGATGCATTCATCAGTTTGGTATGTGACGCTTTTGCTTGTCATGGGTTTCAAAACCCAAGAAGTGCCTCTTATTATCTGCCAATTAGTACGAAACCAGAACCATCCAAAACATCCATGGATGGACTGCACTAACAGGTCGTTGGAGAGCACACTCCTACCAGCAGAGGCTTCTCCAAACGTAATCCAAGTGGCCGTGAAAGTATGGATTCTTGAGTGTCTGTTCAAAACTACCACTGTGATAAGCTTATATGCAGTTGCATTGAAATAAAGAGATGAATTAAGATTACTGGGGAAAATAAGAGGAGGTTCATGATGATGTTTACTCTGGGAACTTTCTCTCAGATCATTTGTAATAAGAAATCTAGACCGAGGCTATGAAAGATGTCACAGACAGGAGCCCTCGTCTGTTTCACTATCCCCTACTTCAGTCCAATTTCATCAATCTCGCAAGACGTTCACCTGCTGGAAAGACATTCAGGAGCAAAGATTAGAGAGGAAAAATATAACCCTGGTCTGGAAAAGACAAAAAAAAAGTCTTTCAAACAGCTCCACCCTTTGTCATTCGATCTGATTTCAACCGCAGGCCCAGGGAGGAAAATGAGCTCACAAAATGAGAAAGTGGGTCAAAACTGGAGGATGAAATATTTTCACCTGAAGCACAAAAACCCGGCGTAATAAAGAAGTGCTGAAAACCGTAATCTCACCTTTCTTCCTCTGCACTCCACTACAGAGCGTGTGAGTTTATGAAAATCAACAACAAGGTCACAGAAAGAGAAAAGTTTGAAGTTTGAGCACTCAGGACGGGACACGTCGAAGCAGATGTTGGATTCAGTTGATAACAAGATTGAAATGTTTTATAATCTTATTCGATGAATATTCACTTATGCTGCTGGCTCAGACAAGAGTGTGGAGCTGGACCAGCAGCCCAGGCTGGGCCCCAGTCTGCAGTTTATGTAACTGTGTGCTGAAGGGTCAGAGGGAGCGAGCTTCTCTTCTCAGAGCTTTTAGGCTGCCAGAATCAAACCTGATCAAAGTTTTCAACATTTAAGTCCCAACTGAAACAAATGCGTCCA
Organism: Labroides dimidiatus; assembly: GCA_030710495.1. NCBI lineage: Eukaryota > Metazoa > Chordata > Actinopteri > Labriformes > Labridae > Labroides > Labroides dimidiatus. The sequence continues at coordinate 11,561,305 of CM061162.1, read as the reverse complement.
CCTCCTCTAGCTTTTTTTTTTTTTAACCTGCACTGTTTTCTTTCTACATGCATTTTGAAAACAAATTAAATATGCTGATAAAAACAGCTGGATGGAAACTATCTAAATGAATGCCATCTCCAAACTGTGAAAAGTGGCAGAGTTTTTGCTGCTGCACAGACAGCCATCACCGGCCCGACATGCAGCATGAACAAACTCCACTGAATTCATCAACTTCAAGAAAAGACGAGCACAAAATGATGCTTCAACGCACCGCTTTGTATCTCGAAATCACCTGATTTACATAAATAAATGCAAATAACATTCATAAAAGGGTGACACAGGACAGGAACTAACTGTCAGCCAGAGTGAGTTAACAACAGAGAGCTCGTGTCTCTCCTGGTGCTGTCAGGAGCACAAAACATCATGTTTTTCAATTTAACACAGACAGGAAAGCCTTCCAGGGATTGATGGCTAACGCTCAGGCTTTATGAATGACATAAAAGCTGGAGGGCAAAAAAGGAAGTCTAATTTCCCTGGTTTTTTTCCACACACAAATAGCACAAAGAGACTCCTTGAAGCCAAAATGGCAACTTTAGATGTGTTAAAAACATTCATCACAAAAGCCTGGCTCATTCAGTAAGTCTGGGGCAGGTAAGATCATCCTTCTATGAATTCTTTGTTTCCTTGACACACCATACTTTCAAGAAATACAAGCTAAAACACACCCCCAGCAGCACTTTAATGACTGAAAAAGGCAGTTTTCTTCTTGAATAAGCTCAGGTCAAAGATATTTCAGCCTCCCTCCCCCATTAGTGGAGCAATGAGGCAAAAAATTAATACCCTCCACAAACAAGAACTCTTCTTTTAAATCCTGCAATTAGCAGCTCCCTAACCGAACAGCAATTCTTCCATGAACGAAAAAAAAATGCAGAGCTGCTTGGTTGAGTTTCACCCTGCAGCTATTAGACATTTCACCCCCCCTGTGCACCATTCACGTGTCCAGTGTTCATTACAGAGCAAAACTTTGGTGACATTTATATTATAAGAGGCGTAATGATGTTTAGCACCACAGTGTTGCCTTCACTTGATGTTATTTTAGCCAACTGTAACATCATTACAGTCCCTCTGATGTTGGAGCCTGCAAACTGCTCCTCCTGTTGATCTTCTGTCTGCTTCATTCAAAATGCATCAGCAGTCTACATCTATTTCCCAAGCACATATTTTACAGAGATCCTCTCTGTCTGCAGATGATAATTTGCCAAATTTGCAATGAGCCTAACAGATTCATAAAAGCTTTTGGCTTCTGATGTATGACTTTGCAAATGCCAAAATTAAATTGCCCGTTTCAACAGCCTTCAACACGACCACAAAGCTTTGAGCTGATGTCTTTTTTTTTTCCCAGTAAACGCTGAGTGCCAACTCTTAAAACTCTGGCATACTTCACAAAAGTGGATTATGGATGAATAGGTTTAAAACAGGTGGACAGGAGGGTCCATGTTTTACTCTGAAGGGTTGGAAAGAGCTTCAGAGGACTGAGCTAATGCTGGATTCATTGTGAAATGCTGCATGCGGTGTAGGAACAGGTCTGCAGTCATAGTGGAGTAAAATCTAATCCAGGGTTTGTAGATTATTATTTAACATCTTGATAAAGAGTTCATATGCAAAACAGTGAACAGTTAACTTCTTACACACTCAAAGCTACGACTCTCAGAGCAAATCCTCAGAGAAAAGCCGTCCCAGTTCTCCAACTTCCCAATTTCTGGGAATTAACTGACCAGGAGCGGTAAATTTAAAGTTGTTGATTTGATGATTCCTGAGTCACAGAGACAACTTGGCTGTTATGTATAACAGATTCTTCTTTTTTTCCCAGATAAAATATGTTTTATGAGCTCAGAGATTCTGGTAGACAGCCTGGCCCTGTCAACAAGTACTCATTTCTAACAGCTTCCCTGTGTTTGTAGTTGTAATGCTGCTTTAAACTGGTGCTTACAGTTGGGTGCTGTTTTGTACAGATATATGAGAGCGGTGTAAATCCTGTCAACTCGTCCTCAGCAACAATACTGAAAATGTTTGCAGTCTGGGGCAAAAAAAAAGGATATCATTCCAGAACCAGTAAAACCAGGTGGTGTACATCCAGAACTTTGTGGCCAAGTATATTCCCAGAGGGAGAGCACTGTGCATGGAGTGGTCGAAGAACGCCCTGCAAAAAACAGAGAAGAGAGGATAGCTATTAGCATATTAGCTGGAAATTAAGTCCAGCTAAAAACTACAGGAGCTCAAATGTCCAGATGATAGTGGCTTGAAAACAAAGTCAGACAACACACACCCCAAACACTAAAATATAAAACTTGCAGCAGATATACACATTTTCACACTCAGTCATGAGGAAATATGTTATCCTTTCTATTCCCGACATCTGGACAGGAGTGAATTCTTCGACAGCTTTGAGTTAAATACGGCTGACAGTTATTTGTACTTAAGGGCAGGGCTGTTTGAAATGACAGGTGTGTGCCCTCAACTGTCTGCAAGGTGTCACATCAGCTCATCTCACTTACTGAACTCAACCCCTTGGGCATCAACCCTCTCTTACAAAAGAAGGCAGAGAATCCTGGCTCTCGACGACCAAGTTGGTGATGCCTTTAAGTCAGCTTTGTTCAAGCAAAATTATACTGCTCACAATTTGCCTTTAGTATTATTTCAGTATCTCTCCCCCTGTGGATACTGCTCTGCTTTTATCATCTGTGTTTCATAAATCAAGGCATTCTTCTTGTTTGATCTGAACCCTGCAGTCTGACAGCAGTGAAGAGAAACCAAACTAAAACCTGGCGACTCTGTGTGGCTGGACTCTCCGGCTTTCGGAGCCATTATTGTGATTCTGGCATGGTGTGGAACGTCGGGAATTAAATGTGCTTGTTTGCACACAAGGGTATGAGCATGTACCGTTACAGAGTGATGATACCACAGAGATCTTAAGAACCTTAAAATCTGAATCTTCAGCTTTACTAATTTCCTCTCAGATGATTGAAGATTCAGTTATCGCCCACCAACGATCAAATTAACATGATAAGATGATACATTCCATTAACGCCAGGCTGTACTGAATACTTGATTCTGATTGGTCAAAACCCACATGGTAACTGTGATTATTTCTTAACTGCCAAAGCTTACATACGTCACATCAACCTGCTAAAAAGGATTCCAGCATATTTCACCTCTGCCTGTTGATACTGTGGTTCCTCCTCACCTTATCTTGATTCTCACCTGCATCCCCACCTGCTCATTATCCCTTGCATATTTATTATCATACCCCCAGTCAGTAGTTTTTGAATCCTTGTTTGAGCTTTCAGTCACTTGTCATCCACTTTATATTGCAGAGATGTTCTTAAAAAAGGTGCTGTATAAAATATATTTTCTTCATGTATTGGTTGACTGATTGACGTGGGATCGAGACGTACTTGGAAAGGAACTGCACTGCGACCCAGACGCCGGCGTACATGATGCCCTTGATCAGCCAGGAGTCGATGTCAAGGTCAGCGATGAATCCTACGAGCCAGATGACCAGGAAGGGAGTTCCCAGCATTACCTTCTGCCTGAACTCCTAAAGAGGAAGACGAAGAGGAGGAGGTTTATGAGTGGGAAATAGTCGTCCACACCTCCCTCCCAAAAAAGAAGAACATCCAGAACAGAGGACATGTAATAAAGACGGTCAAAGGAAATGTAGAAGATTGTAATTAAAAAGAAATTTCTGAAAGGAGGAAGAGGTTCTATCAAGTTTGTTAACTATACAGCTTTTTCACATCTATACAAGGAGTAAAAGTTATGAACTAAAAGTGTCAAAGTGATAAATCAGTAGATTTAGGATCTAACTACTGGTCCATCAAATACAGCCTATTTAATCATAGTAAAATCTGACAGCAGAGTCAAACAAACAAAAACCCAACAACAGCAGATTAAGAAGTATCTTCAGCTTCTAAAGGTCACATTTTTGTTGTGGACTCACCTGATATCAGCTTCCTTTAACTAAATTCTGAATTAATTTATTCTAAAACTATTTTTTCTATAAAAAGCTGCAATGTCACTTAAGATCTAGATTTTACAGTAGTTTTGTTATATTTCAGCATCTACTTTGGTCCCTTTTTTTTATCCAAACTTGTTAAGTCAATGACCTGTTTACCTGATATCTTCAAAATATATATTTAAATATTATTTATTTTGCTTTTCCCTTGTTCTTTTTATTAAGCACTTTGTCAAGCACTTTGAATTTTCTTGCGGGTGAAATGTGCTCAACAAATAAACAAAAATATGGTACAAACCAATGGTTCCCAAAATGGGGTTGTAAAATACCATACAAAATCAAAAACTATTCACAATAACATATTTAATCCAATATCATAAAAAACAGAAATGAGAATAGTGGTTAAATTTTATATATAATCATGCAAACAGAAAATTTTTGATTTGTTTTTGTTATTTCTTTGTGGCTACAAAACCCCTTGACTAAACCAGAATAACGGAGGTATCAGTAGCAGCAGATTAATTTGGGAAACACAGCAAGATTGCAAAAAGGTAGTCTCCTTTTCTTTCAGTTAGCTTAATTAAGTGTCTAATGCCTTTTTATGTTTTTGAATTGGGTCCATATTATTTATTCTCACACCACTATTTTGAGGGACACAGGCTGAAAAGTTTGGGAACCCCAGACTGATGTGTGATTAATCTATGTCTAAATGTCTGGGCTTGACAAGTAAAGGCAAGTTGTGTCGACTTTGGTTCATTTATGACTGAAGAATTAAGTGTCCTAAGTTGTACTTTTTAAAGATTTGTGTGTCTAAGCTGCGGACTCCCACAGAGACAGCTGAGCAACAATCTAACACAGTAACATCTATTCCAAAAATCTCCCAAAGGCCTGCGAGACTCCACCCACTACCGTACAGACCTATTAATTGTCTAGCTCTACACTTTACCTTTTTCAACTAATATTGTCCAAGCAGAAAAAGGAAAAGACAACAAAAAATGAAAGCAGAGTTAAAAAGAAATCATTGTTAAAAAATAAAATGCCAAAAAACACACTTTGGTAAATCAAAGACAAAAAAACACAGAAGACAAGGACGCAAGTTCAAAGGCTGTGTGGAAAAATTGTTCATCAGGAGATTCCAGTCTGTGGCTGGCCTGGACCAGGCAAAAGAATCCTTATTGAAGTGTTTTTCAGTAGTTATAATGTTCAACATGAACCGTTGTTTATGTGTTGTCCCCTTCCTGTCAAACTGTCTGGTTACAGACAAGAAAAGTAGTAAACAGGCGTCATACTGACATGTTTGGACTGAAAGGTAATCACAACTTGTGACACACTCTGACACTGCAGCAGTTTAAGACTTCGGCCTGGACAGGTCTGTGTGAGCATGTCTGTTTGAAGTGGCTCAGAGGTGTTTCTTTAATGCCTCAAGAGTGAGCAGTGGTCGATAATCTCCATGTCATGATGTTTTTAACTCCATCCTGCGTTCTTATTTTGTGCAGAATGAATGTGTTTACCTTGTCCATCTTCAGTCTCTTCAGGTAGGACGGGCTGTCGTAGCCCTTAGCCTGTCGTGCTTCCTGTAAGTGATTGATCATCCACACGTTCTTCCTCTGCTTGGCAAGGTCTAACGGAGATTCACCCTAAAGAACAACAAAAGACCAGTTTGTATCCATCCACCATTGGAAAAAAAAATTAAAGCTTTGACACAAGGACAGAGGAAGATACCGTGAGGAAAGCGTTACCTTAATGTTCTGTGCATCTACGTTAGCGTTAGCATCCAGTAGCTGGCTGATGACAGTAGTGTTGCCAGCCAGAACTGCCCAGTGCAGCGCTGTGTTCTTGTGATATTTGTCGCCAAGATTTATGGAAACATTGAAGGTCAGGAGTAGCCGGGCTGGCTCCGTACTGTCACACAGAGGGGGTTAAAAAATGTACCTTCTAATTATTTATTGTTTCACAGATAATCAGTGTATCAGATTAAAAAATACAGATATTAAGTTATATTCTGCTGCTAATGACGTTTTCAATTAAGAACTAGTTCATTACTGATCAATTCATAAAATCCCCCCCAAAAAATCACAAAGAAATTTAATTATTGGAGAAAAGCTTATCAGAAGACTCCAAGAGACGCTGGATGATAATTAAGGGACTCGTTTTTGCAATCAGCAGCCACACTCTCACACACACTCTTGTTTTGAGGCTTCAGGTGCACTTAAAAGTGACGAAAGAGCCAGACTTTCTCCGAGCGTGAGCTTCTCAACTTTTAATCTGGCAAACAACTCAGCCTAAATCTGTAGAGGCAGCTTTTTTTATGCTTTACACGCACCTGTGCGTCCTGTAAGCCGCCCACATCAGTGGAGTCATGCCGTTCTGGTCCATCATGTCCACATCCTGAAATAAAGGAGAGAGAAGTGAAGCAACTGAAACAGATGATGTGGAAAAGAGAAGCCATGGGGCTCCCCCTGGTGGAGAGATCAGGTACTTAAGACAGAAACGGATCCTGTAGATACTGAATAACAAAAGACAAATTAATGACACATAATGACGCAGAGGAGAAATAATAAAAGAATGAAGAATGTCTAATCTAATAGCTAATGGCTATTTTAGCAATAAGATTAAAACTCAAATTGAACCAAATGAATCATACTGCACTCTACTCTTTACTCAGACAATCACGACTGTAGGTGAAAAAGGATCACCGTGTGTTCTGAGATAACATTCACTTTCAGACCAATAACCTGCAGTGCCGGGGTTCCATACCTGTCCTTTTGCGATTAGGTAGGCCACAATGGAGGTGTGGCCAAACTGGGCTGCTAGATGAACACAGCTGCATCCCTCGCCATCGATCAAAGACGGGTCTGCACCGTATTTCATGAGCTGCACCACCATGGATAGATGGCCTTGTCTGGAAGGAGATGAACACAAAACAAACTTCACTTCATTGCATTCATTATTCTTTTTGTTTTCTTACGTTTAAGCCTCAAAAGAAAAAAAAAACTTATAAATTTAATGTTTTTACGTGCAGTTTCCCCACCAAACAAGTGTTGTGATGCATTCTGCAGAATCTTTTGGCATTTGTTTGTGGAAGCGTGTTTTTTTTTCTTGACAAATGAGACGTTACGATGACTCTATCAGGGCTGAGAAGGTCAAATTGTTCTCATTTGAACGACCACTTACATTCTGAGTGGGTGACCTGGCTTAACTTAACAGTCCAATCATGGGGCGTCTTTTACTCCCACTGCTATTGAGCTACGCTGTCTGCACAACAAATAAGGTTGACAGACTGGTGACAGACTGATTCCCTCCCTTGTTAACTCTTACTGCTAAACGCTTGTCTTAAATGTTTTATAACAAACTGTTTGCTATGGAAACCTGAACCTACGGGGCGCTCATGTGCTATCACTTTCACTGCTCAAAAACGGTTACATTTTGAGTATAGCGATGAAACGATAATGCCCAGAACAGCCACCACTCAGCTCCAGCAGGTGTCTCAATGACTGAGGTCGCCGTAGAGGCCGCGGAGCTTTTAAAGGTTATTGGTCATTGTTTGGGGGAGGTGGTGATGTGACACAGGACTCCTGAGTGTCTGCAGATGTCTGTTGTCAAGCTTTTTAATAATTCAGGACCAGAGCCTTTCATGCCCCCCTCTGTCTACTTGGTATCAGGGGGTTGATCTCACGTGTCTTGTTCTCTCTCAACAGTTACATCACATCAGTGATGGTTCCAATCAGAAACATGATGAAAAAAATTCAATCAGACTGAAATTGAGGTTCGAGTTGTGGACTTCATAAATGAGTTGCTTCATTTTAACTGCAGAGGTCTTTAATATGGTCCAATATAATAATATGGTTTTCATCAACAAATCTAAAAATGTCCTCATATTTCCACACACAGAGAAAATGCTAACACAGGACTCTTTTATTCTGTTTTTGATTGGTGCATGATGTTTACTGTATTATTTTTGTTATTCACAAAACAAGTGATTTTAGGTCCAACATCTAAAGAAAACACCTTTCTGTGTTTCATACCTTAAACCCTTGCACTGGTTGGGATTTGTCTAAAAGGTTGCCGCAGAAACATTCTGGTAATATGCACCTCACATTTAAATCACATGCTCTATGTTCAGAGGGGACAGCATCAGCTTTGTTGACTGCATGACATTCCTCACTGTCTCTCCACCAAAACAAGCTTTTTAAAGGCTGTTTTCACACTTTTCCTTCATGCTTTGGTTTTGTCTATTACATTATATCATATAAATCCCCATTTTTAATCATAAGTGTGTAAACAACATTTAATACATTAACCAAATGACAGTGTGTGTTACCTGGTGGCCCAGTGTAGAGGTGTGGAGTTCAGGTCTCCTCCCAACTGATCCACTATGGCTCCCTTTGATATATAGTACCTACACAAACACGTACGCCATAATGAACATTTGAAACTCTTCACTGCATCCATCAAACCAGCTTCTTTACAGTGATCCAATTAAATCACAGGCTTTAAAACTAGTGCAAAGAACAAGAAATTGTTTTATAAAACAAAAAAGGAAATCAAACAGGATGTTAAACATGAAAAGAGCTGTCCACAATACTACACTGAGTCAAGCCACAAATACTCACCTGTTGTTAAAACAGAAACACAAGTGAAAATATTCTTCAGTTCAGTTTATTCATTCACTTTACAGATTTCTCTGCTTCATTGAAAATATTTTAGTTGTGGTGTAGTTTAGATGTTAAAGCAATTCTGACGGCGTGTTTTGAACTCATTTTTTGCATCAAAAAATTACTTCTGTTCCACATTTTGCTCACATTAAAGAAAATCAACAATAAAAACCCTAAAAAATTCAGTTTTTCAGACCACTCAATAAAGTATTAGAGATAAGAATCCCGTTGAGTCCAAAACAGGCTCTTCAGTCTGGACATAAATTCACACAAATCTCTGAAAAAAAAATTATATAATCACAGTTCATAGAAACTTATGTTGTTGTATTTTCAGACCATGAATTAAAACTATTTAAGAGTCTTGGACTGAATTCAAGTCCAACTGTTTGTCCAAGTATTGCCACTACTGTAGGGTGTGCACAACTTTCATGCAGGTAGCTGGCACGGTGGTGGTGACAGATTGTGCATGAAAGGGCTACACATCCTTTTAAACCTCAGCCGATCAAATCAATATAGGACACTATAGAAGTGTGAAAAAAATAAGAACTGTGCAGGACGAGTGTACAGGCCATTCAATCATTAAACCACAGTCCCAAGTCCTCTCAACTACTCTGCTGCTTCCGCCTTCATCTTCAAACAAAGAAATATGAAACTCACTTGACCAAGTCTATCCTGTTGTTGATAGCAGCCCAGTGGAGGAGTGTTACATTTTCTTTGTCTGGCTGCCGAACATCAAACCCCGCCTCCACCAACTCTCTGCAGCGCTCGAAGATACCGTATCTGAGAGAAAGAAGCGGAGATGAAATTCAGCCTCACTGATAAAACCTGGACAGAACAACAAAAAGTACAGATACATGACACTACACACACACTTCCACAGAATGACAGCTGGGGGGGGCGTATAAACAGACATAAACAACACCTCTACAGTGTACCTACCTCTTAAAAAAGCTCCCAACCTCACCTCAAAACAACATGAATCTGTTATTAAATATAAAAATAAAACCCAGACAGAATGTTTTCTCCATCTCCCACCAACATCCTCTTCACATTTCCTGAGCTTGTTTTATTTTTCTCTTGTAGACGCTAAATAAGAAAATCAGTCCGAAACATTTTGCTTTTATGAGAATTTTAGACATTTTAGACATTTTAAGGCCTTAAATTCAAATTATGGGACTTTTAAGACTTTTTCAGACCCCGCAGATTCCCTGGATAAAAATGTACACCTAGAAAAACTACCACTCATCAAAAATATTTCCGCATTTTTTATGTATTTATGAAGAGCTAAGGCTCAGGCAGTTTTTGCACGTGAGGTTGGCTCCAGGTATCTTTCATCCAGAAGGTCCAAGAAGTTGAAGTTCCTCTAAAACATTCCCAGGAACTACATGCTTCCTGCGGCCCATTGAGGGCAGTAGAGAAAGATGAGCATTCAGCAAAGATGACACCAAAAAAGTTGAGGACAGTCCAGTATCATTATGTGCAGCACCACGGTTAGCCTGTTAGCCTGTTAGCCAGGAGGATGTTCAGCTGTGCTGGTTTTGCAGGGACTGAACGGTTCTTCAGGCCTATAATGGATGAATTTCAGCGGAATGCATCCTTCTCAAACAGCTTGATAGATTACTGTTCAATACTTTTCTGATAATAATGTTTTGATTCTTAAAGGCAGGGTTGGTAGAAAACTAGCATGAATTTAAATATAGCATCTCGTTTAGCCCCTTCCCCCCACACTTGGAGCTGCTCAAAAAGGTTCCCCCCGCTCACATGCACGAGTGCCACTGATTCATGATCATATGATCGTGATTCAAAACCACAGACTGAAATCCGGTCCTCAGCACATCATTTTTGTTTGTACTGTTGTACCAGTAATCGGGGTATAGGTAGTTTTTCTGCCTTGGATCCCTCTTGACTACGTGTATTGAATCAGGGCTAGTGCACGCCGACAAAATGTATGCACAGGAGGCGGGCAGAACAGCAGGACAGGATTTGATTGGTTTAATAAATTGGCTGCCAAACGCAAGGGTTGGTTGGTGTTTTCCCAGAAAGCAGATATTTTTCGCTCTGTTTTAAGAACACATCATGCATTGATTTCCATCAGGACATAAAGATCATTTTAACTAGAATAACAAAAAGTGTATCTAAATCTGATTACCAACACTGCCTTTAACTACTTATACATTCAGCTCATGTCACAATATTAACCCCGATTTGTGTTCAGTAAGTTAAAGTTACGCAGCTGCTTCTTTTACAGTCTGTTATGTAATCATTATCTTACCCATCCTAAATTTTTGTCATTAGCTGTGCAAACATCACATCACCCCCATCTCTGTTTTATTTGTATCTGCTCATTATGTCTTTCCATGCTTGTGTCTTTTTCCTTTTTGTTGAGCAGATTAGTTCACAAATGGGGAAATCAAGTATGAAATATGGAAAGCTATTAATAACTGTTCAAGAACCCTTCTGCTTGACCGGAGGACAAGCTACCACAAGATACTAGAACGGTTCATTACTGTTCCAAATAAACAGGTCAGTCCAGATGACAAATCTAACATATCCTGAGTTTATCGGAGTCAACATCAGACACAATTCCACATGTTAATCACTCACTGTGTGGCTTTGACGATGTCCCAGGTGCTGTAATCATCCACATGGTTTTTACGGCTGACATTCTCACTGTAGCCGTGGTTGTAATGGCTCTGAGGTTTGAGTTCCTGAAGAGAGAACAACAACAGAAAGAGACTGATTAAAATGAGTAACTGTTTTTTTTAAATCACTACATTGTTGTTGGAACATAAAAAAATGTATCCTGCACCATCAACTATGACCATTTGCAGTTTTATTGTCATGTACAGGATTATTGAATGCTTGAAGGTATAAACAGTATGTGCATTGGGGGGCATAATAGAACATTTTTTAATGCACTTCCTGCAACTGAAAAATATTTTATATGTCAACTAGGAAATAGGAAATCCACTGAAGGTTTGCATCGCATGTAAAATCCTGCATATGTATGACTACGTTTTTCATAATAAGGGAGGTTGAGGGTGAAGGCAGCTATGGTAGATGTTACATGTTGCATTATTAGCCTAACCGGAGGAAATGTGACGTGCAACAAAACTGTGAAAAAGTCTTGAAGAAGAGAAATCTGTAAAGAGTCTTGCATGAGAAATCAACTCAGAAAAACAGGGGGGAAAAAAACATTACAGGTGTATTTCACACTGAACCACTCAATGAACCTCAATGAGCTGACTTAACAGAAATGTCGTCATACATTCACCTATCTTCTGTGATAGAAGGTGGAGATTTTTTTTCTGTGACATTCAGGAAATATCTGCAAAATTTTTGTTGACTTACATTTGTTTTGGAAATGCACTACACAAAGTCATCAAAGCGCTCTGGTGTCCCCAGCACAATTCTGATTAAAGAGAGGGTATTGTGCTTTTTTTTAAAGGATTCATACTGTCCCTCTGGTACCCATGTAGTCGCTTTACATGATTCACATTTCAAACAAATACCGGTTTTTCTCACACTAGTGAGTTAGAAAACATTTTTTTACAGACTCTGTCTGAAAGGCTTTGTTTTAGGTGCTGTCTCTTTAAGGCTCCACAAACCCCCTTCCATCTGATTGGCGAGCCCTCTGAAGGCCTGTCGGGCATGAGCTATAGGCAGATCTTCATATTTTAAGCCCCCCACCCCTCTAACCGATCATAAACCAGTAAAAGATCCCTATGGCATGACCTGATCACTCACAAGTCCCATGAAGATCTTGTTTTACTTAAAGAATCAACCGTTTTCATCAGTTTACAGGCAGATTCAGAAATTTTCACAACATATGAATATGTAGTAGTTTGAAAATTTGCATATTTTTAGTATGGACATCCAACATTGTTACTTCGTATCCATGTTTAAAATATGTGAAAACACTTTACCCCCTCTTTAATAGAGTTAAACAGCATGTGGAGAACTAGACAGACAGGCATTCTAACAAAAGCCTGACAACAGAGGACACAGTCAGACACACAGAGCCTCCCTGTCACTCCCCTTCAATAACTGAACACACCATTAAAAGACGGCCATGGAACAGACACAAGCTTGGTGAGTCCTGTTATCGAAGATCTGATTTTTTACACAGAGGATATGTCAGAGATATGTGGAGCCGTTGGACATCTTGAGGCGTGGGACCACAGAGACTTAGAGCTTCACTGTCTCGCCACAAAGTTTAGCCTGGGCTCTCCTGCACAGCCGGCATGATTTGCAGAGCCAGCGCTTCTGCTTTCACATGAGGACTGGTGGCAGAGCAGAAAGATGGAGAGGGAGCATGACAAAAACGAATGTAGACCGATTCTCTTTCACACTTGGATGAAAAATGACTCACCAAGGCTGCTGAACTATTTTAGGACGTTATCTAATTTACTTTTCTCTGGCTGATGTAGTCATCAAATTTAATTGAGTTTCTTCTTTAAATTAAACTACAATTACTTAAAGGGGGTTTAAAAAATATTGATTTTAGCTACAGACACAAGGTGTTGATCACTTCCCCCATCTCAGGCTACTGTAGAAATAACCTTTGACCCCATACCAGTCACTGTGATCACTTTCTCTTTTCTACTCCTCCTGCCACTTTAAGACAGCTGATGGAGGTATTTGTAACAGCAGTGATAAATACGGCTCATGTATTTTTCCAGTCACCAGTTATCATCCTGCGTACATGCCACGCAGACAACAATAAAAGAGAAACAGTAGTGGTGTTTCTATGAAACATATCATCCACTCTACGTTTGAACATCATCTGTGCAAGGAGGCAGCGGGCTTCTCTTTTGTCAATGAGCTGGTCAGCGAAACAGATGGTACCCTCTCCTTGGGGAGGAGGAGGTCATGTGATCCGAGCTACAAAATGTTAGACAGCACCATTGCTGAAAATGCATGTTTACAACCATAGTGATGGTAGTAGTTCTCAGATGAACAGCCAACTAAAGGTTATACAAAGATATAACATATAAATTGGCAACACGTTAGGTCATCCTGATTAGGGCTGAATAATTTTGGAAAATAATCTGAATGCAATTTTTTGGACCAATATTGTGATTGCGAATTAGCGTGTAATTTTTTTGAAGGGGACGTTTATCTTCTGCATTATTCCCTAAACCCAAGCAATAACTCATTCTATAGTATGACCAACACGACAAAGGATGTTTTGTTAACATATAAACAATTCTTTTCTTGATGGTCGGGGTTTTAGCCATTGCCTTGTGGTGTTTTTTGAATGCTGGAACAGGTCCTGGCATGTTTTCCACAATACCTTACGCTGTGCCGCATTTTCTCTTCTTTCCCAAATCTAAAATAGATCCAGACAACCGACGTGCTGTATGGACATGTCACCCCTTTATGCTGCTAGTTATGATTGATATCATTTCTACTTGTTGTGGTTTGTTGTTTTTTCTTTGAATGTGCAGCTGTCTAAGACAGGAACCTCACCCTTTAGTGGAAATATTCCCATAAAATAAAGGCTAAATGGAAAAAACAAGGTGAGATAGAGTCAGAGACAGCTCATTTCACAAACTCCATGTTCCAGCGACAGGTAAAGAGGGATATTTCAAAAAATAACTATTTGGTAGATCATTTATAAGCATTTAAAGCCTGTTTATTTCCCTTATAAATGGTTCCACAGTTTTAAAGAACACACGTATGTGGAGTGAGCAGCAGAGCTAAGTATTAGGGGTGTAACGGTACACAAAATATTCAGTTTGGTGTGGTTCTCAGTGTTGAAGCTTTGGCTTAGTACATTTTCGGTACAGCAAGGGACACGAATGTACCTTTTTTTTAATCTTTATAATAAACATTTAGATTTTTTTCCCTCTAAAGTGCAGCATCAACAGGTTTCTTTTGTCCAAAACTGTCCAAAAAAAATGGAAAACTTATGCTGCAACCTTGAACCAAAAGAGTCCTCAATAAGACAAAGTATGAATTAAAGCATTTTAGAAAAAAATGACTGTTGAAGAATGTCGGCAGTCCGCACACTATGCTTGTCTCGTCAACTTGTCTTTGTCCACTGTTGTGTTTCACTTGGAAACCAAAGTGTTCCCATACAGCAGACCAAAAAGATAGCAGCTGATTTGTTTTGGCTGCCACTTGCTGTCTGTTGTGTTGTTCCGCTTTGCAGGCTGTGTGGGAACACATGTCAAAGCACTTCTATTCCATGTGTACTTGGATCCGATCGGACCAAAGACCCTGAACTGAAACGGTCCAGTCAACGTATGTGTACCGCTACATCCCTACCAAATCTTCTCTGTCAATGCCAAACAGCTTCTGACTTTTGTTTGGCGGATTGGATGATTTTCGGTCTCCCTGTTTGAAGACAGGGGTGATAATTGTGGAACAACTGCCTATAAGTTAAATCTCGTGAATGGCTCAGGCACCAGTATGGCCTAGCCAGGTTAGGTTGTGCCCCATGAGGTTGGTCTTCAAGCATTTGGCCCAGATGGAGTCCAGTTTGCGGTACTCCCCACTCTCTCACTGTTCCTGCTCAATCAACCATCCAAAAATACATTAAAAAAACTTGTGAATGACAACAGATGAAACTCTACTGTGAAAACAAGCTGCAGCTGTAACATGACAGCAGTAATCAGTACCACTACAGATTCACCTGTTAATGTACAAGTTTACAATCATCATGTAGATTTGTTTTAATGAGAAAAGCTCTGTCGAAGATATGCGCATACTGGTTTCACTCCATCTGCGTTAATGTCAATGCTTGGACAACTGAACAGCGATGTTACTGTGCTCTTCCTGTTGCTGGCTGAAGCTTTTGCTCACAATCAAATCTGACATGAAATGAGAACCATCTCACTGGCTTAATTCAATATTCAGGACACAGTTTGCATCCATACATCGGGGGGCAGCAGGAGGGAAACGCTGTTTTTATGAGGGGAATAATGGGAATCCTCAGAGGAAACCAACAGTCATTCCATTTTTGTCCATTCAATTTGCGCTGTAAAGGAACTATCATATAAACGGCTAACTTTACACAAGTACACTCATTTGCATTTTCAAATGAGATTGGAGGGCCCAGCTGTTTATGGCTTATACTCCTGGAGAGAGGAAGCATTCAAATGTTTAACTGGTTTAAAGACAATACAGTGCACTGCTTTCCAAGAGTTTCTGCTTAATTTCTGATGCTCTAATTCAGGTAGCTCATTCTTTCAGTCACAGCCAACTACAAGATGACCCAGATTCCAGGCAGCACCCTGCTGAAGAGGGGAAGTTGTGAGCCATGTCTGGTTAGAGGGAAATAAACTACACTTTTGATCAGAGTAGTTTCAGATTTAATCATTGACAGGTTGGTTTGTAGCCAAAAGTTGACACTAAAAGGCTCCTGTTCAATGACTTTATGAAGCTGAAGTTTTGTCAGTCAAAGATCAGGTTCTCATTATTCAGTACTGGGACTCCTGTGCAACAGAAGTCAACACTATAACTTCACAAATACAACAGCAGCATGAGAGCAGCTGTGTTTTTCCCCTTAAAATCTCTTCAATCAGTGTGTGTGTGTTAAGTGTGTCCACCATTTTTTTCAGCTCAAGATGACTTGATTGATGATTTCCCAACAAACACAGGAAGGAAGGAAGGATTCACCAGCATTATATTGAATCAAGGGAGCGAAGAACACATGATGACATTTCCAATAACTGGGAGTAGCTCTCCACCTACATGTGAATCAGGCTTCTTACGTGTCAAGGAGGAAGGGTTTGAAAAAGTCAGCAAGAACTGACAATTAAATGATTCAATCAGTTCACACATGAGTTAAAGAGGAATAATTTCATCCACTGTCAAGTGTAAAACAATGCAGTCTAAATGCAAATGTACTGCATGAGGTATTGGGTTAAAAGATTAATCATGGTGTGTAATCATAGGCTGTTAAAAAAAAAAATGGATGTCATTTCACTCAGCTCAAACTGAGGTCACAACAAAAACTGCTCCCCCTGGTGGCTGGCTACAGAATAGGTCAAAAACTCTGCCTCTCTATTCATTCCAGATGGGAAAACTTGTGTGGTCAAACTTAAAAAAAAATTAAAAAAATACACGCCGTAAAAATCTCTCTCTCATCCGAATGCTGTGGTGAAATTTGGATATTATTGGGCTGCATTCTCTTCAAGTCCTCTTTTATCTGAAAAGTTTCTTTTTCATTTGTTATTTGACGTTAAAAACAGGGTTTTACGTCTTGTTTGATTGACAGCTGCTGTTCTTATGTAGTTTTTTCAGGAATAGTAAAATACATCAGGAAGGAGAGTGTCGAAAGAAAAAAAAATTTTTGTGACCCGGATAAACTCAGATTTTCTCAGAGTCCCTCATAGTCTCTACGGCGTAGACCGTAAAATGGTAAAAGGCGGAGCCACACTGTCCATTCAGTCTGTGTGTGTAATCAGAGCTATAAAAACACTTCAGAGTTGCTTTATCCAACAGAATAAATTTCATAATTACAAAAGCTCACGTGTTTCTTAACAAAGACATACACGTGGATTTGATGAATGCATCTTCAGTTCCCTTCACACCATTGCTCGTATCCATTTACACCAATTCCATGCCAAGTCTTCCTAACAATCAGCCGCAAGCTTTGTTCACACAAGATCAGCTCTCTGTCAAACCTATAAAGTCTTCCTGTTACATTAAAAAAAAAAGAAAAATGCAGACAAACCAAGTCACAGCATAGTATTCATGAAGAGGTTCATAATCTAGTAGGTGTTAGCTTTACAAGCACCTGTCTTCCTGTTTGTGTTTTTGCTTTGCTTTTTACAAACTAGAGGAAAGAAAAAAATCAAGATTTACACAACGACATATGAGCCTTCACATATGCTGCTGTTGCAATAAATTTAATAATATTTTTCCTTAACAGGTCCCATGAATCAAGAATCCACACCAACAAGGAGCTAAATCCATGGGCGAGGATTTGACTCTCAAACTGCTGCTTAAGAGCAAAATGTCGTCAGCATAAAATGAAGTATTACATTCAGTGCTCTCCTTTGAGTTCCTAGATTACCAGCTGTGAAGAAACTCTCACCATACAATAGCTTAATGCAAATTTAAATAACTGAAGATGCTTCAGATATCAGTACAAAAACAAACGGAACTGAGGTCAATAATCATGTGAAATAAAAAGTGCAGTTTGAAGAGAGAGAAAAGAGAGTAAATGTTAGAAGAGTCTCAGCTATTTGGAAGTATTTCGAACTGGGAAATCCAGACAAACAACATTGAGAACAATAAGTAAGACTTCTCTCAGGGGATACTGTGACACAGTATCTGAGAATCAGGCTTAAAGCTGTGGTTTGTCAATTTTGAATATCAAAGGTTTGACACTGGTCCCGGGGGGAACTGATCAGCACACCAGTTCAGGTAGATAAGAGTCTGTATAAGGAGGAACATTTGCTTGCAACACCTCTGTAAGTCATAATATCAACATTTTGTGACTTACCAAACATTAAAAAGCAGGTATGATGGAACATCTAAATGATGCACTTCCAGGATGATAAGTTACAGATAAAGCTGTGGCTCACCTGACTTCTGCCATTTACAAACCAAAGGGCAAAACCAGGCTGTAAAAAGGAGGACAAGTGTCACTGTGTCAAACCACTGGGCTCTTCCTGATGATAACATTATTTGACAGAGAAGGATAAAAACAACTGATAACCAGCCTCTGTTCAGTATGCAAATCCAGGCAAAAATAACATGAAATAAAGAAAGAAAGCTTGTACTGTCTTTTAAATAATGTGACACTAACAAGTAGTAATATAAACTCAATCTCCATGACTCTGATGATGGAATATTTTATGCTTTTATTTCGCTTGAGGCAACACCAGTTGGTGAATCTGTGGCCACTGACTTCAAATCACTACAGCACTGGCCCAGAGCAGATTTCTTGTCAGTAATCACTCATTGCTTATCAGAAAAAAGCCAACACACGAAACAGATAAGTTTGTGACTTTTATCTGTTAACATACATTTTCTCATTGTTTTCACCAGGCCCGGCTTTAATGCTAGACAAAACCACAGAGAGGGCATAGACCTTCTAAAAAGTGTTCGCTAACTGAGACTCTAAAAAACAGGAAGTTTAGAGTACTGTTAAAGGTCAGTGAAAAACCGCAGAGGAACTTCTTAAAAACAATTAAAACTGGCTATAGCTGTGCCCAAACTCAACGCTCCTGGATGGATTGTTGAGATGAGCTTCAAATCCTGTGTTACTCTCTCATGAACTGCAATATTGATAAAAAATAAAGTGCCAAAGCTTGTGTCAAAGATGATGAGTCACCTGAATAATCAGGTTTTTAAATTTGTGCATCACCAGCGCAACAAAAACTCTTCAATTATTTTTAATTTAACTAAAAATGTGAAAGAAAGAAGGCTGCTTATTCAAATACTTATGTTCTATGACAACAAATACAGGACATTCATACCAGGGAATTGTAACAATGCATGGTTTATAAATTAGCTGCAACACAGTCAAAAAAATATGTGGTTATAAAAGGGCTTCTGTGACTTTTATTTCAGAAATACTGGACTAATAACGCGTACTGCTGCATCTGACTATCAGTAGGAGGGCTACCTTAAGTACGCAACAGACCCCACTGTGCTTGCCAAATTTAAAGTTTTAAATCTGCAAGTCTTTCTGGCACAAATATAAAGAATGCCCCGGAGCTTCATGGGGCTTCATCTGCCCATCACTAATGGATTCTTAAACACAAACAGTTTCAATTAAGGCAAGAGCACTCCATGAATCTGTGCCTGTTGGGATGATCCTGCTGTAGAATGTGACTTCACTGATGGGTGTCTAGAGTGCATGACTTCATAGTAATCTCTCAAAGATTTTAAGAATAACTCAACACACAAGAGAGACAAATTAAGGCACTTAGAGGACAAAACCAAATGATGATATTTTGCAGTATTTTTTCATGTTTTTAAACTCTTCTCTTGCTGAATATATTTGTTCCTTGAATCTGCCCTCGAGGAAAAATGAAAGTAATATTTGCAGACTGTCCCAGCTACATAAGGTTGTATTGCGTTGAACCGTAGCTTTGACTCATTAGAACAATATAAAAGAAATATTGCCAGCATTGTTTTTTGGTATTCATTTATACATCACGGTGTCGATGTTAAGGATCAGGATCAAAACTTAAGGACAAAATTTCGAAGATATTCGCTGAATGAACGAGACATGCGAAATGATAAATTGGACGCTCTTGACAGTCTCATCCAAGTGGAACGTTAGCTAGCAGATAACATTATGTTTCCTACGACCAACACACATAAATCAAACGATTGTGGGTTGTCTTTGAACAGGTCTGATATTTGGAAGTCGTTACAGTTTACATTGATGTATTATGAACATCAAATGTGCACCACTGCGTTATAAATCTACACACACTTGACCCCAATCTCCATCATCATAGCTAACGTTATAAACAGCCAACACTTCCAGTGTAGCTATAAAGCTAACGTCGTTAGACTAAGGATTAAACACTGACGTTACTTTACCCATTATATACACAGCCAAGGAACGTGTTTTCTATCTACACAAATTCATTCACACGGAAAGTAGAGCTTAGCTTCACGTTAACACGAACATCTGCCCAGCGTTTGCCTCTATGCAGCAGGAGGAGGGGGCTAGCATTAGCACCGTTAGCACTGTTAGCTACCTGCCACCCCCCACCGGTGCTTCTGCAGGGGGCATCGCAGTTTCAACATAAGCCAGGGTTATTCACAAAGCCATCCACACAAAGAGCATTGAAATGTTCTATGTGAATGTTTATGTGCCCGTGCAGATGGACGAAGCCCAAGCACCGTACCTCAGGATGGAGAATAGGGACGCAGCCAGCTTCTTTCTCATATTCCTCCATAGCGCCGGCCATCTTGGTGCTGATGTTCGCTGAGCATTGTGGGAAACAAGAGGCTGCGTAAGGGGGAAACAGGGGAGGAGGGGAGGAGGAGAGAAGCTGTCAAAACCTATGGTCAAAACACATATGAAGTACAGGCCACATCACACATAGTCACAGTGATTATAAATATAGCACAAATGTAAAATACACAAAAATCTATCTATCTATCTATCTATCTATCTATCTATCTATCTATCTATCTATCTATCTATCTATCTATCTATCTATCTATCTATCTATCTATCTATCTATCTATCTATCTATCTAACTATCTAACTATCTAACTATCTATCTGACCAACTCACTTACTCCTGTTGGTATTGTAATAACATGCATATAAGATTGTTCATAGTTAACGTGCACAATATAATTTTTGTCCACAATTTTGTTTCTTGGTGCAGTAGTTTAAATATTTTTGAGACTTCATATAAATCTGAACATTAGATGTCCGGGTACAGAATGGAGGCTTTACACAATAAGACCAACATGGAGATAAGAGGTACAACTGTTTCCACAATGAGCACACAGCTTGCTGCACATCATCATCACTTACATCATCCACAGACTTTTGAAATTCCCCTTTATTTTTCCACATAAATGTTGTTTTACACTACTCACAATAAGTTAGGGATATTGTTATGTACATGAGTGCTTTTCCTTTTTGGTCTGAATTTTGATTAAATAAGTAAGAGTTCCCTTTGATATTAATGAATGAGAAGAAACAACATTTTCATTAGTTCAATATTTATTACCCCCACAATTTAGATAATAACAAAGATAGCCCCAAATAACTAAAATTGTCAAAGTCAGTAGCTGGTGTTTCCACCATTTGTTGCAATGACAGCTTGACAGCGACGTCTCATGCTCCTCATTAGCCTCATCATGTTGTTCTGAGGCGATGACTATTCTGGCACGATGTGGTGGAGCATTATCATCCATGAAAAGAAAGTTGGGGATGTGCTGGTGGAATTGGGGGATGATGATGGGTTCTATGATATCTCTGAGGTAAGAACGGGCAGTGACTGAACCATCTACAATCACTAAATCTGTTTTGCACTGACTGGTGATGCCTACCCAGACTTTTGCACCTCCTCCACCAAAGCAAACCCTTGGGACCATGATGACCTCAGCGTATCGCTCACCTTGCCTTTTTCAGCAACGCTGATGACCATCATATCTGTGCAAGGTGACCCGACACTCATCAGTGTACAGGACGATAGACCACTACTGCATTGTCCAGGTCACATGGTCTTGCCCATTGTTAACAGTCACGGCGGTATCTTGGTGTCAGTGGAGTCACCTACAACGGTCGTCTGGCTTTAAGCCAAAGCGATGGAGTCGGTTGTGAATGGTTTGTCCGGAAACCCTAGTACCCCTCACTTCTCGTAAGCAGGCCTGCAGCTGTGTGGCAGTTCCATAACGGTGTCTGAGTGCATAGGTCCTTAGGTTCTGATCATCATTGTGGTCCATCACTTGTGGGACTCCACTCCTGGCTCTGTCACGAACACTGCCGGTAGTTCTGTGTCTTGCTGCAATTCTAGCAATGACCTGTTGAGACACACCAAGTTCACAAGCAACATCTGACTGCCTGCTACTGACCTGAAGGCATGCTAAGTGAAGTGACATCGTGTGTTCATGGTGGCTTGAATGATGAACTGGGAATGACTTACTGACAGTACCAGCTTTTTATACCCCCAAAATGTTGAAATTGATGCCACATTGAAAACGGTTCTTTTTTGTATTTTTTGGTTTTGGCCCCAATATGTAAGGCGCACTGTACACCGTGAGACCATTACGTGGAAAACACAAAATGAGGTGTGTCTATCACCTGAATACAGTTGCTTCCCTATCCCAAAACTCACCGAAATGAATCAAACACACATGAAATCCACTGAAGACCTCACAACATCCCTAACTTATTGTGAGTAGTGTATGGGTCATGTTTTGTTTACCCACAGGGCATATTGGGACAACGCATTAATGATCAGGGGCCCAAGAACTTTAATTAATTAAGAACACAGTTTGTTGTGACATGATTTATTTGAAAAAAGCAGATTTAACCAGACCAACTCCAGAGTTAACAGAAGAGGGTTTTGTCACAGTCTTTACTTGCTTGCAAGAGAAGTATTTGATCTCTGGTTTTATTAATCCTTTATTATCCTTATATATCCTTATTAATGTCTGCCATCAACAATCATCTTATTGTGCACTGTAAACTCAATGTGCAGGTACTATTCATAATTTTTTAGCTTCAAATTTGTTTATTTATTTTGGAGCAAATGTATGAGAACAGAATTCATACAGCTGCTGTAAAAGTATGAGCAGCCTTTGTGATCATATTAAATATGCATGCAACTATAGTACATTATGTACATGCCTAGTGTTTGCATTTATGCGCAGGGGCATCATAGTGGGGCGGAAAGTGGGACTGACTACGTGGGGCCCAAATGTGGAACAGGGCCCTTAATGGGCCTGAAATGAATGTGTTTTCTACTATGATTTTCTTTGCAATAAGATAACTAAAATTGTCTGAATGAATAAACAAATTTTCACAATTACTCTCTGGAATAAAAGAGGAGTCCCTCTCAAAGGCCCCCCTCCAACTGCACAGAATGGTTTAATCCGTCCCGTTCCTGATCTTTCAGCATAGTTGTCAAGTCTTTGGGCTTGTTCTTCTGTGAAGTTGCTTGTAAATCTTGTCATTTGCAGGTTTTTTTTTTTCTTTTTTAAATTTTATTTTATTTATTTATTTATTTTTAAAGTGTAGTTGCTTATTTTGGGCTTGCTTTGTTACCTGTATGATTCTCGCTTGATTCTCTCCCAAGAACAGAAACACAAACTCGATTGCACAATGTGTGGCTCAAATTTGAGTCAGTTAGTCAGGAAATTTTCAAAAGCAAGAAAAGCATATATTTTTGTTCAATGCAAACTAACAGTTATCTTCTCCAAATTTGGATCTTCCTGAGGAAATATTGCATTCACTCTTGTGATTATTTATTTAAAATTTTCAGGACTGTAGAACCAAGGGATTGAACAACGAATAAATCTAAGTGTTATTTATCAGAACACATCACCATGACATCAACATGTTCACTCAGGGATTCATCATGTGACAGGAGTGTGTGACAGAAACAGCCAGGGGAAAGCATGCAGCAGCTCCTTTGTGCTTCTTGACCCCCCCCAACCCAACCACACACACACACACACACACACACACACACACACACACACACACACACACACACACACACACACACACACACACACACACACACACACACACACACACACACACAGCCACTGCACCACCATCAGCCACTAGATGTCATTCTTAACTCAAGCATACATTCATGCAGCTCTATGACAGAAGCAGCTGTGATAATTTTGTGCAGACATCATAAGCCTTAAAATTTTTGTGTTTGCAGTATAATCAAGAGAATTTGCTTGATATTCATTATGATCTGATGTTCATTGTTCAGGTTCCACTAAGACCCTTTTACGACTAAGTTCTCCATAATAACTCCTTATGCTCCTTACTGTGTATACATGATGTTACATAATCATACGTCATCATTTCATAATGAAAATATATAAGTGAAAATGCATTTTACTGAGGTTTTCATTCAAATTATTGTATTTAACAATACAAGCAATGTAGTGGATCACAGTTACCATCCATTTAATGTGACACAATTTATCACAATTATTTTTTGATCTGTAATGATATTGTGCGATAGACTGTGTTCAAATTATAGACTAAACTGATCATGTGATTTTGATTTCCAATCCAAGTCAGACTAATCAGATGATGAGGAGCACATAAAGGGAAGAACTTTGTTATTGGTAAAGTCAACATCCCAAAGGCCGAAAACAGGATATTGGGTGCTTTGCCTTCAAAATAAAGTCAAGAGATGACAACTTAGGTCAATGGTTTCATTTTGCAGCAATGCAGTCAGGGTTTAGATGACAAACTATGGTTTTACTTAACCATGGATAAATAACTATTCATAATATAAAAAGCCAAGTAATACAAACATCTAGGAAGAACTGTATACAAATTTCAAAATACATATTCACACCCTAAAAACAACAGGACACAGTGAACACTTAAATTAACTATTATTTGTGGTGGTGAAGTTCTTATTTAAAATGGATGTATATGGAAGATCTAAATATTAATATACACACATAATTGAATTCAAGCTTCCAATGTAAACTTGACTCTTATTTGTATAATTAAAAGTTTTTCTGCATCAAGGACAAGTTTATTGTGATGACTTAAATGTCATAAAATTGTAACAGCTGGTCAAAGGTTAGGAAAAAATAACTTATCAAGTGAAAATGGAAATAAATATATGATATATTTTATAGTGATCCAAAAACATTATGAAAACCAGTGTAGCTGAACATTGATAATTTGATAATGAAAAGTTTTGCACATCAAATCCTGTGATAGCATTTAGTGCTTAAAAACATACGTATAATAGTACTCTTGGTGTACTCGTTTATGATGAAATAACATTACTGGTGCAATAATAATAATTACACAACAAAAACAACAACAAGAAAACTACTGTCAAAGCATCTATAATATACATTTAAAGACATGTTGCAATTTCACTACATGTACAATAAATGTCTTTTATGGTGCATTAATGTCCAAAGGTCTAGCAATTAAAACTGTGACAACTGCAATATTTTTTTTTCTTCTGTGCTTTGCTAAAATTATATAAATGTAAAACAAATGGTATTCTTTTGTTTTTGCTGAGCATGGCAAATTTTGTTGTACAATATACATTTGTGCCAGGGGGGGTGGAATGAGTTACAAGTGCTCTTTCATGAAAGCTTGCCATCTATGATATTTATGCTTTCAATGATACTAAAGACATTATTGAAGATGATAACAGAAAAAAAAATCAACTTTCTTTATTACATAATTATTTTTTTGCCCACTCAGCTCACACCTTTACTTCATGTGTTGTACTTGCTCTTGTATGTCACTTTGGACAGGGGCCTCTGCTTGATGATAACATTGTAAGCAATGACATTAAAGTAATTGTTTTCAATGATAAAATCAAAACACTTGATATGCTTAAATATGTGTAGTTTCATTAAATTGGATTAGTTCCATTCAATGAACTCATTCCTGATTAAAAAGCTTGTATTTTGATCATGGTAAAGCTTTAGAATTATGCATCTGAGTTGATTTTATTTTGAAATTATGAACCGGATATTTGAGCTATTTCCGTTCATTGATCTGTAGTCACTCAAACCATGACAGAACCGAGCAGGCGCGCGACAGGCTAACAAGTTGACTGAAGACTGATGGGTTACAGTCTGCATAAAGAAAACCGGTAATGTAACGCTGTGCTTCAGCGTCAAAACTTTCATGTTTGCCCAACATGACACCGCTAGGCTAAGTAGGGGCCGAGCCATAATTTACTGAAACAGTGAATCTCTAGATATAAACATTAAAACGTCGTCAGCTAACAGCTAGCAGACAGACAAACGTCCCCGGAAAGGACTGACTGAATATTTCAAGCCGTGAGCCAGGCAGACAACCAACCAGGAGACACACAGCGAAGCTAAGGTAGGTACCATGCTTATAAATAAACCAAAAACACACATTTCTTTAAATTGTTAGTGTTATCAAACGCTCCTAGCTAAACTGCTAATACGCTGTGTGTGTGTGTTGACAGCCGTGACTCTGCAGTCGGGCAGTGCGTACTATTATGTAATAAAGTAGAGCTATCCTTAGCTGTGGTCGAGCTGCTTCTCCATCACCATGTCTCTCTTGCATCCGTGATAATGTTCTGTCTGCAATGCTGTCATTTTAAAGAATTGGTGTCATTTATTTATAAGTGTGTAACGTTACCCTGTTTGCAATCTAGTTTGTAGCACGCGGTGTGCTTTGCAGAGAAGTGGTGATACGAAACGGGCTTTTCAAGCTTGCAACATCACTGGTTTTGTAAGGTTTATTTGGAAGCAATTTAAAGCTCCAAGTGGGAGTTTTAACTATTTATTGAACAATCTGTAACTATTATTACAGTAAAAAAAACTCCATTAGTCTTACATCAGTTATGTTGTATTCTGTACGAGTACATGTTTACAACTGCTGCACGGGGCGGATGTTAGAGGAAGTGCTTGGCAGCTACTGACAGACTTTTGGAACAGGTTACATTGTAAAGATGATCAGTGAGTAATGTGATGGATGGTTAAGGGAGAGCTGATCGTTTTTTGGCTGTTGTTTTGGGGTCTTAAAACCCAAGTCATACAACAAATACAGGAGCTTTTGAATCTGTTTGGCTGCAGTGTTTTTATTCCTGCCACTGTTGGAAATTGTATTTCATCTGAAGAAAATCAATGAGGTTAAGGACTGAAATTGGTGCATTACTTGTTTATTTTTGTTTATCTTTTAGTGATATAAAACAAAAAATGGTGAAAATCATCATGTTTGAAGGTCTGTAAGCATCAAAATAGTTTCCTGTTGGTTCCAGGATGAAGTCCTGATAACTTTATTGTCAGAGGGTGTCATGTCATGAGATCTCTGCTTGATTCCTAGATATACGCCTGCTTTCTCTACATATTACTCCCTGTCCCCAATCATATGATCCTCCTCTCAGTATTGCATGTCTGCATCCTCCCCAGCCTTGGTGCTCTGTTACCACTTTCACCGACCAGGAGCAGAAACAGGAGACTGTCCAGCATTTAGAACTGTTCCTAACTGCGTTAGACAACTGATGCAGCCGGCACATGCAGGCCTGTTATCAGATATCTGATCTGTTGAGTTCTCCATATGAGCTTTGAATTGAATTTGTGTAATTTGTGAAGAACATTCACGTTATTTCGTCTTTTTGTTTTTTCTCTATTTAGGATCTCGAACACCAGCTTTCCTTATTTTTCTGTAGAAGAGTGAACAAGCATGAAATTTAGGCAGATACGGCTCAAATAATTTTAATGTGATGGGATGTAATGTGACAGAATATCTTTTACTAGATGCGTTGTGGTTGTCTTGAGTAGCTCTTCTCATGTGTTTCCTTGACTGAATTCACGTGGCAGAAAATAGCAAAAAATAAAAAAGCTTTTAAAGAGGTTCAATACTACCATGGAGGATGAGGGCTACATTGGGAAAAAAATAAAAGAAATTTTTTGAGATTAGGAGAATAAATTCATAAATTTAGGAGAATAAACTCGAAATACTTCATCTTTTGGCCCATCAGCATCACATTATTATAAGTATCTTAACAAGATGCTCAACATTCCTTTTTTTTTTCTTCTTTAACGTGGCCCTAATCCTCCACCGAGCAGTACAGCACTGTTTAGACGATCACTATGTACGGTCACAGTGTGATCAACTTATTTCTTTGCTTTTTAGCTGTGTAGCTGTTATATTTTTCACAAATGCATCTCTTGTCTGTCATCCAGTAACCAATCTGGCTTTGGGATAATGTAAACAACATCATTTTGCAGATTTAACGGCAGTGTTGGTAATCAGATAACCACAGGTGATGAACCTCGGTGTTAACTTCTCAGTTTAGTTTTATTTAGTTAGTGCCAGTCTTCGCTCTAGCATATCCTTTATTTCCATGTTTTCCATCCTCTGCTTTGTTTGCATATCAATCCCAGACGTTTTGTGCCCAACTTTTGCCGAGATGTGTCGCGCAGTACATTGTCATGAGCAACCAGCCTATTTGCCAACCAAATGTATTTTCCATTCTGCCCTCCTGGAACCACAGCTTGTCTCCTGTGCTGTTGGACGTCTTCATTTGAATGAAGAATCCACTTTGAGAGCAGCAGTGTTGTATAAATACTGACTGAAAAACAACTGTAGTTGATTTTGTTTCAGGATGTGTGCACAGCGATGGAGAAGGCAACTCAAATAGTGTCCCACAATGCAACACTGTCAGTTGTTTTTTTTTTCAATTTTTTAAATTGCGGCTTACATTTGTGCTATTGTTTTGTACATTATTACAAAAGAACCCCTTCACCTGTTCAGAATAGATGCAGATGAGCCTCCTGCTGCGGTTAGTCTGTATTTTTAATCCTTTCATTTCCATTAAGATTATTTTTTCTGACGCAGAAAATTGAAGTTTCAAAAAGGTTGTTTGGAGTCTGCAGAGTGATGGCTGAGGAAAAAAAGGGATTTCGGGAACATTTACCTTGAGACCCACAGTTATGTTAATGAGGATCAGTAATTATGTGAAGTGCCCAACGACAGGATACAAGAGAGAGACCCGCTCTTTGATTGCTTCCCATTTAAAAAGACCTTGTCCACACCAGAGTGCTCCGATACTATATTCTGGCCTCATAAATAAGTCTGTGGTGCTATAAATTAATTTATTCAAAGATTAGAGCATGCTTGAAACTGGAAAAAGAAGTCTGTCAGAGTGGAGTTTTATTTTCACAGTAGCTGTCATATGTGGTTTATTGTTTAATGTGTGTGTTTGCACATCCACAGAGAGACTGATTGTTTGACCCATACTGCAGCCATACACCAGGGGGAGCAGTTTTTGTGGTGACCTTGAGCTGAGTGAGATGACATCCAATTTTTTTTACAGTCTATGACGGGTACAAAGACACACAAACACGTGAGCGCACACACACAGATACGACAAGACTCTGTGTAGCAGACAGTGTGTCGGGGAAAATAATACCACAACCACCACAAGAGAAGAAGAAAAACATCTCTGCCTTTTTAAAGCGCACCCTGAGCCATCTCTGTGAAGATGGCGTTATTGTTTAAAGCATTAACAATAATTCTTGCAACGTTACCAACAATTGGCATGATAATTTATTTCAGAGTTTTGGTTTTCAGCCTTGTTTCTTCATTTTCGGTTGTCGATTTCAGCCCATAATTTTAATTTCTGTGCATCCCAGGACAGTGTCCCCAACTTAGCCACTCCGTTGCTATATATAGTGACTTTCAGACCCCTCTAACAACTTTTTTTTTCCTAAAAAAAACGACAAATTTAGCGACTTTTCTGGAGTTTGGGATGGAGTGAAAGCATGTATTGATCTTCAACCGCTACAGGAATCTAAAATTTTTGATTACCCAACCCTACCCTGCTAAAGAAGACACGCTTGTTTATAAATGAGACCAGATAGTCAGGAGTTACGCCATTTTTCTCAATTGAGATCAACTGAGTTCAAAGAATTTAGATTGAAAAAATGAACTTAGAGCCATAAAACATAGTCCTTAAGATAGTCCTACCAAAATAGCTTCCTCACTCCCAGTATCTCACCAAGCAAATACTCATCTGCCAGTCCAAAACGGTCTGTTCGCCCCCTGCCTACAGACTGTAACAATATTAGGAGATAAAACAAATTTTGAAGTCAGTGCATCAGTGCTTTGTAATCCTTCCAGCTGGGACAGTCTGGCCACTGGCTGCAGTTTGCCTGATTGGATGCATTTGCTTTGACAAATGCCAGATGTGCTCCAAGTGAGAAAGTTGCCTCTTACTTCTGGTCAGAGTGGATTTATACAACAGCAGCTCACAAATCAGGTTACACCCTGGTCCACTTGGTTTCTTTATTACTCTACATGAAAGGTTAGCTGAGGCTTAACCAATGAATGCTGCTGTTTTTATTACATTGAGACCATATAAATGTGTGCTGTTCATTTTATTGTCTGCCTTCATTTTTTTTCCAGAAGCCTGGCTACCCCTGGCTCCCATACATCAAACAGACTGAGCAAACATTTAATTTGCGCCTGCCTCCAGTGATGAAAGGGTTTAGTTGAGCTTGGTTTCTTGTGTCAGTCTTACACCCTGTTCATCGCTGCGCAGGATTTGTTGTTTGATAAGAGAGCGTTGGCGTGTCGAGCCCTTTATGAGCGTCTCAGTCCATTAGCTTCAGTGTCAGCCCTTGTCAAGCCCCCAGAGGACAATTTCAGGAAGCTTATTGTTCTCAAGAACTCTGGATTCTTCCTGTAAATAAAATGAGATCTGCTGGTTTTATGGCTGTTATAATGCACACCATCAAAAGGTGAGGCACATCCCTTGCACTACTGCTTTATATTTTCCACTTTTTATACGTTCAGCTGACTCAACCTGAGACTAAATTGAGACCTTACTCATGTCACACCTGCGTCTTCATAAATGTGGAGATTCAAGGCCACAAGCTTTGATGTCTCATTTCCTCCTGACACTGAAACATGGTGTTCTGATTGATGTCTGCAAAGGGGACATCTGATGAGACTGATCAATCGATCACTGTCTGAGCTGCGGCAGACAGATCCAGACATATTTTTTCCATCTTGTACAAGTGGCGAGCAGAGGACAGATTGATAAATCAATTGTTGGTTTTGTGTTTTTTTTTTTTTTGTGGAATGCCTTGTTTTCTTGAGCAAAAATAAATTTTATTTTATTTTTATGGAATCACAGTCTGAACAAGTCCAGCTGCCACAAGTTAGATAAACGTCATAATTTTTTGTCTCTACACACCAATCTAAAAAGATCTATGTAAGTGTTGGCTTGGCCTTTAATAGCTTGTGTCAGTGTAGTGTTAAATTTTTTTGTTGATAGTCTCAAAGCTGCCTTACATAGGACATTTTCTGAGCTGTAAGTCTGCCCTGTTTGGTATAATAGTGTTTGTATATTCACCAGGGTTTCAGAGGAGATTTAATATTCATCAAGGGTTACTAAGTGCCCTTATTTTCTTCTTTTCTTTTGTTTTTGATGTTTTTTGACTACTAACAATCATAAATATGGAGAAATATAACACATTATATAATATATGCACATTATGGAAGCTTATTAATAATATATTAACTGATGATGAGGTGGTGGGGCCCAACAAGTTTGTTACTTCTGCCCACTTTTCAAATATGTCTGTTTCGATCTATTAATTTTGTTGAATTTTGTTCCATTTTTGTGTGGATAAAAATGTGATTTTTTTTTGTTTTTCAAACAATCAGTCAATCAGTTGTTCAACAATGGCAACACAGCTGCCGTGACACTGCAGCCAAAGCAGCACTCCTTGTAAAAAACAAAATAAAAACTATAAACATGCTCTGTCAAATGATCCAAGGTTGGGTCTGATGTGCAAGCAGAGCTGTGTTTGTACTCGCCCTTTGAGTCAAACAAAAATAATCTCCTGCAAGTGTGCTGTGAAACAGTGAAGATGAGAGAGTCAGGAGGAGAGGGTTTGTCTAATGGTCGAGCTTATTCAGTGATGGAAAACCTCAGGGGGGTTTAGCTGGTTGAAGAATCCTCAGAGTTGCATGATCCTGTGCACAGGTTGAGACCTTCTTCTCTCTGGGTCTTGCCCCATGCAGGAAACTTGCTTTGCTGCATAATTGTCATTACAGCAATTTGACCTGCAGAAGAACCCATTTCCCCCCAAAAAATCTCATTGTGTCTGAGCCCAGATGCTGAGTCACACAGACTGAGCCGGGCCTGTGGGTGTAGCCTTTGACCACACCTAGGATTGTCCTGAGGGCATTACAGCAGTGCCATACAATACTGACAAAAAGAAACACATACCAGTTGCCCTGAAAGTAACATTTGCAACTTGTGCAGATTCCCCCACAGAACCTTGCTTCTGGGTGAGACCTTTTTCTTTGTACTCAGTGGAATCAAAGAAACTCTGGTATGCCTTGCTGATGATTTATCACCCTACACATGCACCGTGGGATGAAGTGTTTGAGTGTGGGAATATTAATTCACTCTCTCAGCCGCAGCTCTTTGATGAGCTTGCGTCAAGCAAAAAAGTGATGTTTTGTATTTCTAGGCTCGGTGTTTTCAGTGCTCAGTTATGACACAATTTCATACCATATAACTGAACACAATTTGATTTTTATGACTTGCTGTTTCAAAGCCTCAACTGTGTATTATGGTTGCTATAGTATAGGGGTGCAATGGTCGACTGGCTGCTGATGAGAGTCAGATGATTTTCAAGCTGTTACACAGAAAGACTAAGGTTGACCATTTAGTCAAATTTAAACCAACATCACAATGTAATAGAATGCAGTTTTCAAATCGCAAAGGCTGCAATTACAAAAAAAGGTTCCATGTACACAGACTCAACCTCACGTGACATGCATGCAGTAGGTGGCTGTGATGCACCTTTCAGCTGGTTAACCAATGGCCAAGAATCAAAGAAGAACAAGACACATGCGATTGGGGGATGAAGAAAACAACTTCAGCCCCGCCAAGTTTTGATTTGTTGAGTTGTTGTTGACATCTTGAAAAATGGTAGTAAAAAGTAGTGCAATTGCAATTTTGGTCCAAAAAAATCGCAATTACTTTATTTCCCAAAATCGTTCAGCCCTAAGAAAGACCTACACCAAGCAGCAGCCAGCGGTCAGAAAATTTGAGACAATGCTGAAGTGCTAAAATCTGCAGTTCGCTCAGGCCTTGTTTATACGACAACGTTTTTAGGATGAAACACAAAAGTTTTGTTGCGTTTCAGCCTCTCGTTTATATGGAAACGCCGTTTCACCCGACCTAAAACGCAACTGTTTTAAAACGCCCACCTTTTTCTCTGCTTTTTTTTGTGTTGTCGAATGAAACGGTGTGAAGCGTTGTTGTATAAACGGGGCCTAAGTGTCCGCTTTAGGCTGGCTCAGGAAACCGGAAGTACCATATACACACAAAGCCAAAAAAGCCACTTTCACAGCAGAAATACACATTTTTACAGCCTGGTACAAAAAATATCTCCCATCTGAATAGTGAAATTCAGCACACAGAGTATGGGGGTACATTTTTTCTAATTGCAGTTTAGGAGGTATTAAGATCGAGAGTTTGCCCAATCAGATGCACAGTTCAGCTCACTTGACTGACGGGCACCCTACAGCCAATTTTGCTACGGAACACAGTTTCAGAAATGGACGAGTGACATCACAGAGACTTTATCCATTCATTTTACAGTCTTTGACGTACACAACATGTCAGCCCATCAGCAGATGTGTAAAAACTTTGACCTACAGGAAAGTTAACGAGACTGTTCTTGACACTGTCACTTTATCCAAGAATAGAACATAATGAGCAGATGTCCTGAGACACTCTCAACCTGCTGAGGACTCATTTGAACAAGGCAGGTAGCACTGTGTGCTCCTCCGGGACTGAAGGACTGCAGTACATTAAAACATTTAATAAGTTCCCTGTAATGTCCTTCGGCTAGGTTGGGCCCTCAAATGTTAGAACCTCAAAATGTGAGCATGTGGTTGGAAAGTTTGACCTGCTGTGAGACTTATCAGAACTCACAGTTACATGGATTGAGAAAATGATGTCAGAGGAGCGACAGAGATCATTCCTAAAAATAACTTATTAAAACTAACCTAATTAAAAAAAACCCTGTTCCATCTGATTAAAGCAGGCAGCCAGAACCATGGAGAGTGCTAAAACAGAATAGCTGTTGTTCTGCTTATTGATACAGTCTTTGGTGCTCCCAGATGAACAAAATCATATTTGAGTCTGCTCATCAAAATGAGAGCTTTGCTCCCTTTGGGTTGTCTGCAAGTTCAAAAATGCATAATAAGCTGAAGTCTTGCATGCACAGAAGAAATACACAAAGAGAGAACTCCAGGAACATGCTGCAGATAAAATTCTTCCGTGTTTTCTTGATGGGACCCTTTGGAGGTTGACTCTTCTCTGAACAGCCCTCAAGTGGTCATTAGGGGAACTACATTTCTGTACTGGTTTTATTTACTATTATCTGCATTACTGCTTGATCATAGCAGGGAGTAATCATCCACTGTTCCAATCAAGGAAACAGCACCAGCTTGTGTTGGGGGGATTGTGCTGCTGTCACACTGTTGGCAGAAGTCTTCCAAACTCACAGAAGCACAGAACCAGCTGTTGTAATCCCTTCAGGCAGAGCTGAGGCCTGAGGGGGGAAGGAAGAGTGGCTGTGATGCAACTTCCTTCTGTCAGCTTCATTTTTTCCTCATATAAAATCCACACAACGTGTCACGCATCTCAACTTTGCAGATCTCCACAGAATCCAGAAACAGGTGATTTGGGGCAGTCAGGGTGGAGGAAGCTGATCAACATTTAGTTCTTGTTCAGTCAATGTATCTCCTGTTTCCCCTGAGCAACAAGCATGTTTAAAGCAGAGGTCAGTGACGTCACGTAGCTGGATAAAACTGCTGATCAAGTGCTGGAAAGATAAATGAAAAGAAAATGTCAGTCCAGAGGATAATTAAAAAACCGCATCATTGTGACTTGATTCAAACAAAACTTTATTTGGAGATGTGTTGTTAAAGATAACTTTGTCTTTTATCTCTCTCATTTCCCATTTGTGGCGTTCATATCAGTATTTATTGTCTTACAGGATTCCTTTAGTCTTATCGCTGTTCAGATATGTTATCTTTGTGGACCTGTCTCTCCTCTTTCTGTTCAGGTTGGACAGGCTCTATTGAGTCACTTGGCCTGAATTCAGGGCTGATAATTGCTGTTATTTATGGAGAAGAATGCTTCAACAAAAGGTTTTTACTTCAGGTATTGTTGGGGTGTTTAGCCTTTGACTGTGCTCTGCCCTCTAACTCTGAGTGTGTGTCCCACTTACTCCAGACTCCACATCACAAGTTTTTTGGTCTTTGTCGCTGTCTTCATCACATTAATCCCTTTGAAAATGACTTTTCATTTCGGTTGTATAATCTCCTCACATGGGCAGACTTATTCTCTATCCAACAAGGTCAGATGAGCTCTCCCAGTCTGTGTTTCTAAAGCTCATTAGCCATCAGTGTTTTGTTAGATCGAGGAAACTGCCGAGAGGAAACGAAAAAGAGGAACTGAAACCTGAACTCACCAAATGAAACCCCAAATTTAAAACACAACTGAAACTCTGGTGTATAAAGCAAGATAGATGGGGTTACTTCTTTACCTGGCGGAACTTTTTGAGTCTCAGGTTTTATTGATTTTTACGCACTTATCTTTTAGGAGCATTTAATTGCAATGTAAAATTTGGAATATTTATGAGAGAATTTCTACAAAACCCTCATATATTGGTGAAATGGTGACATAGATACAAATTTGAATTTGCAAATTGGCAAACATCAACTATGTACAAAATATCACCAAAACTGAAATGAAAATTTCAAGTGTACTAAATAAAGAAGAAAGTGTAAGAAAGTGTATAGTGCAAAAATGCCCCTCATGACGACAGATTGACCATAACTCTGAAGTCAGCCTCTACCTCCACAGGGTCCAGGACTGAGCTGGCTTTCTTCAGCAGTTTGTTCAGTTCTGCTTTCCTGTATCCTGTCCGCTCACACCAAGTGGATTCCTTCAGTGTGGTGTTGGTGTCCGGTCTTAGCTTCATTAGCCATGTCTCTGTGAAAAGCATGATGCTACTCTGCCCGCTGGTGTTCCCTTTGGTGCTGCGTTAGCACCGCTAGCTCATCCAGCTTATTGGAATTATATTTTGCATTCCCCATAACGATGGATGGAAGGACAGGTTGATGTCATCTCTTCTTGGCAAACCGCAGTACGAGTATGTCGTTCGCGTCTCCTTCTCCTCAGCTCGTGGGGAACATCGAGCCTAGCACCAGCAAGCATTGACATACTACAGCTGCTAACAGCTGATCTTGTGTGTAAACAATAGGGGTGTAACAGTACACATACTCTGGTCTGCATGCAGACCAATCGGTCCTGTATTTTCAGGACTTCAAGTCACACTTTTTTCATAGTTAAGTTGGTCCTTCAACTTATAGTCAGTTGCAACTTACATATCAAATAGATGAGGTGCTGTGGTATTGGATACTTTTATGGGAAAAGATCGCTTATTTTTGCTTTTTGTTGTTCTGCTGCTTTCGGGATTTGAGTCACAAACTTTGTGGTGGCAGCAAAGCACACCTTAATGTCTGGGTTTCTGTTTCGGACACGGGCAAAGAATTTATTGATCATGTCAGATTAAGGTTTTTGGCGATTTGATAAACTGCTTTGACAGGGTTGGTGAATATTATGGCATGCAAATCACTCTCAGTTCTTCGGTTTTGTGTGTGTGTGTGAGGGCACAGTCAGGGCTCTGGACTCCCATCACTCGAAGGTGACCTCCAGCAGGAAATGTTTCAGAGTGAAGCTTTCCTCCTGTGTCGATGCAAATACACACACAGAGGGAGCTCTCGCTGCTGCTCCGACATCGGCAGCCCTGCAGCAAGAGCCTACATTTCAGAGGAGGAGGGTGAAAAATATGGTGATGTCATCTCTATGTCTCTCTCCCTCCCTCTCTCTCTCTCCCTCTCTCTCTCTTTCCCTCGCCCTCTCTCAGAGGCTGTGTTGTGAATGTAATGGTGCTTTCTGCTACCCGGGCTTCATGAGGTAGGTCCTCCATTCACCTCTCTCTACGCCCTCCTGCACACGTGCATGCTGCATCACTCCAGCTGTCTGTAAGGTTTTCTGTTAACATATCTGCCTGTGATCAAATGATTTTTATCACTCTCTCTCTCTCTCTGTTAAATAGTCTTACTCTTGACACTCTTGCGTCTGTTTCACTCTGTGCATGTGAAGAAAGCTCCGGTAGACACTAATACGTTTAAATCACATCGCAGCTTGATGATGTGTCCTGATATCCGGCTAGCAACTCAGAACGTGTCTGTTGGTGTCAGACTGCAGATAGCTTTTGAAATCCCAGACGAAGAAGAGGAGGTGAATCACAGCTGTCCAGCCTCTGACTGAGCTGATCATGCAGATGATGACTCCTGTCACCCAGCTCAGCCTGTTTTCCCAATAGGTGAGGTCATTCTGGGGTCACTGGGACCGCCTGGTGCTGCCTGCAACCGTTGCCCCTTCCTGTGCTGTCGGTAAAACCTTCAAGGAATGAAGGAAATTTAGGCTGCTTGTGCTGGCATTTTCTCTTTTCCCTGTTATGCAAGAGGTACACATACAAACTGACACATATTATTCAACTCGCTCTGTGTGCGTCATGCATTTTCTCTCTGCAGCTCTGAAGTGGAGCCGATGCTGACTTCTCTCTGTGATTTTCCTCTCTGTCTCTATAGCAGTGATGGTTTGGAGCTTGTTAAAAATCAATGCAGCTGCGTTGTTCCTCCTCTCTGAGGTCACCACTGTCTCCTTGACACCGCCAGAGTTCACACCTTCTCATCCCTCTTGTCTTCCTCCTTATCAGCATTCCCATCCATGTTGCTCCGATGGATCAGATAAACAGACGTTAGCGAGCAATGAGTCACCTTGCTGCGATAAAAGCTCATTTAGTTTTAATCTGGCGAGGTGAAACTTCCCTTCCTTCCATGTCACGGATAATTTTCAGAAAGAAAATCAGGAATAATCCAAATCATGATAATTTATTTACATACTAATGCTCCTTTTTTTGGTTGAGTGCAGTGCATTATTTGTTTGTTTTGAGCTGCAAAGGGCGTGAAAACAGCTCTAATTGATAACATGTGACTTAAAAGATGTTACGCCATTGATTTTTCTACAGGTCAGAATAATACAAGAGTAAAAGTGTAGGTTCAGCTGGATTTAAATAACGTAACATTAAACAAATATTATTCTATGTCTGTATTGCCTATTTATTACTATTTTTTCCCACTCGGTGCCAATTTTTACTTACTTATTTCAAGTTTAAAAACAGATCACCTATTTAGCTTCTCTACAGATATCGCAGAATATTCCTCCGTCCTCCATCCTCACTGATCGAACTCTCACTGACCTCTGTAATCCCTCTTGTTGACCCTCAAGCTGCCTCTTGCTTGCTCTGCATCATAAGCATGCCGCTGGCTGATTAACACGATTACATTATTTGTCTTCTTCTCTGTCCTGCATTCTCAGCAGAATCAGTCACTCCTATCTCCATTTTGTCACTGAACATGTAACGTTTCTTTGGCTTTTTAAAGTGGACTTTAGACATGTGGCTGGGTTGCATTTTGTCATGGTTTAGCCAAACCGATAAACAGTAACGTCAGACATATTTAAAAAAAAAAAGAAAATTATCATACTTGATTAAGTGAATACCTTGAAATGTTGGAGTTCAAGGATTAACTTTGTGAGTCATGAACACGGAACAACATCCAATTTAAAAAAATGAAGCCTATACAGCAACGCTGTGCATCGAATGTCCACTTGAGGCTGGCTGCAGAAAGACCAGAAACCATGTGCACACCAATGCTGAAATGAAGTTAATAAGACTTTATTCCCATCCAGCAAAAACTGGAAGGCTGAAAGTTCGTTTTTGGCAAGAAAGCGATAAACCAATTAGAGAGTAACTTAACAGAAAGGAGGAGCCTTTCCAAAATGCTGCAAAAAAATTGTTGTCAGATTTGTCATGACTTATGCTAACTCACGGCTCCTGAATTTGTTTGAGACTCTTTTTTTGTATAGTTCCTCATTTCAAGCAGATAGATTTACAGACACACTCTCTTTGAACAAACCTCCCCGCTGCTAAAGGGAGGCACTACTTAAAGTGGAAAAAAT
The DNA here is from genome assembly GCA_030710495.1 of Labroides dimidiatus. NCBI lineage: Eukaryota > Metazoa > Chordata > Actinopteri > Labriformes > Labridae > Labroides > Labroides dimidiatus. The sequence continues at coordinate 11,522,361 of CM061162.1, read as the reverse complement.
ATGCAAAATAAAACTGTGTTTTATGAAAAAAGGATATATTTAGGGATGGAATGCATCCATGCAACAGAAGTGGCTGCAAGACATTTTTAATTTTGCACAGATCTGCAAATCTCATCTCCAAATCATTTCTAAGAAGGACAGTTTAATATGTGACTTACTCTGTCCCCTAATTTTAAAGTCTTGTAAACGTTTTGCTACATTCCCAGTGTTTCAAGACGTATCTCCACTCTCATCTTTTTGTTTCTATCTTTTTAGCAGAATGATTTGTGTTCCAGATTTTCGTGCACAGCTGAATTCTTTGTGCTCTACCCGGGCAATCCCCTAACTCTGCTTACATGGTTGATTAATATTCTTCACTTGCTGACCTACATGGATTAATTCTGTTTGAATAAGTCTCCCTCTGAGCGCCAAACTGGGACAGGCAGTAGATTACACTGGAGTGAGTGACTTCACTGTCCACACCTCTCTTCTTTGTTCTGTTAGTTTCATTTCTAAAGAGGTATTCTTGATGATTCAGTTTATCTGTCATCCCCGTCTACCAATGTGGGTAAATGTTTTTAAAGGGGATTATTAAAGCACAAGTTGATTAACCATATACTTGTTGCTCTTGGTAAAGGGCAGTACTGTGCTGGAATGTTAATATCAGTTTTAGAATGTCATTTAGTTTCCTGGTTCACAAATTATTTTAGTGATAGGACCCAATGTGTTAAATACAATGACGTGTGTTCCAAATTTGTGAGTATCCATGAGGGGGTGCCCCAGGGTTCTATATTAGGACCTCTGCTATTAATTATGTACATTAATGAGTTAGGACAAAATAGTCCGGTGCGAGTATGCATTTTTATGCCAACGACACAATCATGTATTGCTTTGGCTCATCCCTAGCTAATTCTGTTGAATCTCTGCAGAAAGCTTTTGGTGTGGTGCAGCAGCTAAAACTAGTCCTTAATGCTGACAAAACTAAACAAATGTTGTTTTCAAACTCCAGGAAGGGTCCGCAAGTTATTCCCACACTGTCCACTATAGAAGGAAATTAAATTGAGGCAGTTCATTTATACAAATATCTTGGTATCTTGCTTGATGATGCTCTCACCTTCAAACCACATTTTGGGAATCTTGTGAAGAAACTCAAACTGAAACTGTTTGTCACTTGTCACTGCAACTTTTTTATCCATTTGCGATTATGGAGACCTATTGTATATGAACGCTTCAGCTCAATGTCTGAGAAAGATTGACTCTGTCTATCATGCTTCTCTGAGGTTTATTACTAACTGTAGGGCCTTGACCCATCACTGTGATCTGTATTCTGGAGTGGGATGGCCTTCTTTGTTCACCAGGGGGTTGGCTCACTGGTACACTTTTATTTACAAGGCCATTCTTGGACTACTGCCTTCTCACATTTGTGACTTAATCCCACAGAGAAATGTTGATTTTTACAAGCTGCGTTCAAACAACGTTTTGTCGCTAACTGTTCCATTTGCCTGGATTGAGTTGGGGAAAAAAGGGCTTTTGTCTTCTCTGCCCCTTCTACATGGAACCTGTTGCAAAAGGACTGGAAATTAACAGATCTTATCTCATTGAATGACTTTAAATCCAGACTGAGAGCACTTGAGACAGCCTCTTTAACCTGATACTGCTTTATTTAATTTGTGTACTGTGTCATTTAATTTTGTTAAAACTGTAACTGTAACTTACACTGTCTCTTAGCCAGGACTCCCTTAATATAACAATGAGTTACAATAGTCATACAGCTTTTAGATATAATAGGGTCCAAATTGATGAGTAAATTAAACAATTAAAAATGGTAGGAAACTGCTTTAATGTAAGAAAATTTTTCCAAAGAATTAATGACAAGCGTGCTTGGAAAATGACTTGGGCATCAGCTTTTGTTGGCACAATTGGTGACAGTACCAGCCATTAGCAGATAATGTGCTGCAAAGTGAGGTCAGATGAAGAGTTGTTATATTTTTGGCTGACCTGTTGAACAGGCGTGATATGGAAGACTGAAAGTTACCACTTTGATATGCTTTAAATCCAATCATAGAGCGCATTTGAAAAACAGACGCAGAGAAAACCTTAAAGGTAATAAGTTGTGTTTTATCGGCGTGGGTAGTTTCAGCTTCCAGTAGTGAATACATTTGACTTCTCTATACTTTTGTGTTTTGCACGTCTGCATTATGCTAATTTAAGAGGACATCAGAGCGTATTCACTTCACATCTCAACAGATCCCTGCCGTTCAAAGCGAGCAACTGCACAACAACACATCCTTTCCCAACATGTGTTTTGAAAAAGACGCTTTTGCTGTGAAAGATTCTTGTGAGCGATTATGCTAAAAGCTTCATCATCATTTTGCAGGAGTGAAAGCAACAAAAGCTTTGCTCAGAATGAACAGAGTGTCTGACTGTCACTTCAAGGACTACTGATGAAGGAGAGATTGACTTCTCAGACAGCAACATAGAAGAGGCTTATTTGCTATCAGGAACAAACATGCTGCATTTTTTCAATCTCATTTGTTATCACTCATCCAGCAGCAACAAACTGTATGTCTCACTTAACCACAGGTAATCAATTCCCAAACACTCAGCGCTGACAGCACTGATGGGCCACTATAGATCTGCCCCTCAGTCAGATGGAGAGCTACCTCCCCTTGTTAAAGAGCGACGGCTACCTCACTACAATCAGCTTAGGATCCTGAATTGATTGCTGTCCTTGTCTGCCCTTGAACTCAGCTCTGCTGTTAATCTAAAAACAATCAGAATCAGAGTTTTTCACTGCCACGCACTCAAATCACCAGTGACCAGCAGTCCAAACAAATATCCCCTGATTTGATCTTATTATGCTGAAACAATGCATTTCCAGCTATCGTGCTTTTGTGGGACTTCCTGCTTTATTTAACAAATTATGTCTGCCAATGCTTAGATTAGCTGCTCTAATGAAAAGCTCTTCAACTGTACCTTGAATTAAATTTAAACAATCATTGCTCAACTGTGACTCGGTTTTAAAACTACTGAAGATAAATAAAAGAATGATAATAGAAAAGGTTCAACATTTCTGAACAAGGAGCTCGGAGAAGATAAGCTACTAGCTTAAACCAGCGTTAAGCTCTATGGATATGACTCAGCAGAAATAACCTCAGAGATAGTTATGATTAATTTGAGTTTAGTATTTTGTTTTCACAGAAACCTTACTATATGTTTTCCTGTGATAAAGTCTCTTAAATCCAAGGCATAACAATTAAAGTATTTCCACTGTAGGATGGAGTGTCTTAGTTAAGTTCTTGGTCGATTTTCTGAACCCCAAAGAACTACTGCTCAAGGACTGTACTTCAAGAGAAATCTGAATCTTTTCAACATTGAATTTGGTCACAATGTTCCCCAAGGTCTCTGATATTCAATCCAATAATGTATGTAGCCAGTATATGCAAGTTTGCTTAGAGTTTGCTTCTCCAGTCATCAGTGAACAGGGAAATATCCATTCAGCAAAAACAAACTGTTCTCCAGAGGATCCTCCCTGTCCCTCGACTTAGCGGAGAACCCTTTCAGCTGGTGTTTCCGGCTATGTTTTGGGGACACTGCCAAGCCACAAGCTAAGGATTCCCCTCGCGTTTGCCCTCTATCTTTGGCAGTGATTCACGGCTCTTCGCTCCCAGTCTGCTTTGTTACTGCTGAGACCTTTTGTAATGTGAGTTGTTGGAGGGGCAGGGTGTCAGTAAAGCGTGGGAGAAAATGAAGACAGTGGATCTCTTGCAGAGTAAATTTACCCGTCGCTGACTTGTTTGTTGTTTGTTAAGTGAAGTGCCCAACCTGATACACTCAATCAGAGTATGGGTTGGAAATCGAACAGCTTGGTTACGCTATAATTACAGACCATATCAACACAGTGGCTAAGAGTAAAGTCTACAGCACATACAGGCAGCTCCATAGGCACAGCGTTTTAATGAGAACTAATAACATTAGTATGATGAGTTTAATTTCAATTCAGCAGGTCCAGTGTGTATCATTTTTGCAATAACAAGTTAAAGCTTGTGCAGTTCAAGATGAAAATGCAGTTAAAGACGATGAATGTGTTCCACCTGAAGAGAACAAAACTCTGGAAATGTTAGCAACAAGCTAAGAGATAAGAACTTAGTTAAGAGATGAGATAAAAGTTTTTCTTGCCTCACAAAAAAAAGCTTCAGAAACACTCCTTTTAAACATTCCCTGAAGTAGTGAACACCAATCTTCTGTGTTTCTTCCCCACCTCTGCTGTGTGGCTGCTGCTCTTGGCTGAGTCATGAACTGATTACTGAAGCCAGTATTGAGAAAGAGAGGAGAGCATCTGTCTTGATGTGACGGGTCCTTGAGAGTGGAGGCCAGATGAAGTGTGTGTGCTGGCTGCTTCCAAGAGGCTGTTGGAGCACTGGAGCGCTACATTAGGAGAATAAGTGGTGGGGGGTTTGGTGACCTTCTTGTCAGGATGTCTTCCTGTCCTCTGTGTGATATTAGCACTATTTGTATCTCAAGAGTCCTAAAGCTCCTTCCTTCCTGCCAACACAAAACAGACTTTTTAGAAACAAATTGCTGCTTTCAACAAAACTCCATAAAGATAAAAGTTAAGTACAGAATCTCATTCAAATTAGTTTTGGATTAACAGCATTGGATTATAGTTGCTCCAGGAACTGACCTCTGTGGGGAATGAATCATTTGGATTTTTGCGTCATGGTTCCAACTTCAAAGAAACAGTTATTGAATTAAATCCTATAATTTCAATCAAAACCTAAGACTTGTGACCTGCTTGCTCAGTGCCAGTACAGCAACCTGATAGAATGGGCTGTCAGATCAGCTTGAGGTCCTGTGCCTGCTGGTGACGTCAACACTGTATGATGGCTATACGTACAATGATATTTCACGCTGTGTCTTATGGATCCGACTGTATTTTGCAGTCGAAAGTCTCTGTTGATTATTTGTTGCTCTTGAGGTTCATCCCAAGACCCTGAAAGGCCATTTTTAGGAAAATTCATTATCATAAGTCAGATCTAGTCCCTCTGACTTTTTATTTAAAGCTTTTGAAAAGGATATTAAGCAGTACATGAGAATCACTTATCAGTAAAAAAGAAATAAATCTGATAAAACTCTTCATTTATGCTCCTTATTTGATGTTTTTATTGGAGTACTCTCAAGCTATCTCAGCTCCTAACTTGTTTTGTGTGTGTCGGGTACTTTGTACGTTTCATTTACAGTGTAAAACATCATCATGGACACAGGCAGCCAATCATATTGTGTAACGTTGCTAGCAGCTGATCTGACCAAGCGAGCACCTGTGATTTGTACACATGTTCTCAGAACCAAAACAACCTCAGCCTGCTCTCGCTTCCCAGAATCCTCGGAACCCCTTCACTCTATGTTCTTTCATCACTGGTGTCTGGCTCTCATAATTTGACCTGAAAAGTGCCTTTCCATGTCCTCAGAAGGCAATTATGGTGCTTTTCCAGAGCTCGTAATGGTCTTGGTGAGATTGTCCTTTCTTGTGATCAAATTACTGGTCTCATTGATGGAGGCTAGTCAAGCAAACCAAATTATGTATTTTCAGCCATTGTTTATTAACTAAAGGGTGACTTAAAGCTTTTGTCTTTTTTGTGAAGCTATGTTTCACAAATAAAAGTCACTACCAGAGGTCACTGAGTACTGCGAATGAAACCTTTCCAGGTTCCAGTTTTTAAGATTTGTGGACTTCCAGTAAGAAAGCGGGATTACCCTCAGTAAAGTGTGTTTATTAGAACACATGTTTCTGTACCTGCGTTTTCTTTACACTTTTTTTGAGAAATAAAGACAATATTCCTGAAATTTCAGCAAAGTACAGTCGTGTCTTGCTTGTGTTTCCATTACAACTAGATTTGCGCACAACTTGCTCATTTCAAGTCAACGAATTGGTGGCAAACAAAAATAAACAGGAATAATATTTATGAACTGCTAGATCTAATTATTGCCCTCTTATGTGTCCTCTTGTTGCCACATTTAATACTCCCAATAACATGCCAGTGAAAAAAGTTCTATACACATGTGGCTAACTCATTTCATTTTGAAAGCATATCTAGGTCAACAACGTGTTAGAAGGCAGCTGCTCCACCCAAAAATAATCTCCCTGTAAGTGTGGAGTGTAATTAACAGATGGTCCCACTTGTTCATGAACTCATGAGGATTCAGCTGACAGTGTTATTGCAGTTTTAAACAGTGGGGTCATTCCAGTTATAACTGTGCACAAGTCGTGATCACATGGAAGTTCTGAGTTTGACCTGACAAGGGTTTGGATATGATGCTGAGAAGGTAATAGTGTAGGACTGATCCATGTGGATTGGCTCATGGAAGGGCTTTACTTTTTCTTTTTATGTCTCTTATCACAATAAAATGTAAAATAAATACATTTGTTTGGTAGATTATTTCTTTGTGGTGTAAAAAAGCTTCTTGGCATAAATCGTGAAGTTGCCCTGTGGCGCAGGTAGGGCTGGGCAATATGGCCTCAAATCAATATCATGATATATTGAGCAGTTTACCTCGATGACGATAAATGGACGATGACTACTCCACTGCCCCTGCGCAAAAAAACAAACAAACAAAAAAAAAAACATTTGGCCATTAGATGGGGCAGTGACAGTTATATCGATAGTATGACTTCCCTGGACCTATTTATTGCAATTATTTTGCCACTTTAAAGGACTTGAAAACTACAATGTCTGAAAATAAATAAGGAAAATACAAATAAAGAACTCTTAGTCAAGATTTATTGAACAGCTGATGAGCACAGATTACTTTAAATGAGAAAGACTAAATACATTTAAAAGTATAAAATAACTTAAATTTCCTGCAAACACAAAGTATTAAAAATGCAGTCTCTTAAAAACAAATTCTAAATATGGATCTTCTCACCTCTCTTTCCCTTTTTGTTACAGACTTGATGGGGTGGAGTCGCATCTCTGACGTAGTCCCCTTAAAGGGACATAGCCTACCTACACACAACCAAAACCAACTTCTCTTGCGTACTTATTTTTTTTTAACACAGAATATACCAATATGGGCAGAATGACGTCGCTTAATGTTGTAAATTTTGGTATTGGTAAATTTTCAGTTTATTGCCCAGGCCTTGGCGCAGGCCATATCCAGATCAGTTAAATGTGGCATGCTTATTCTTGGAGCAGACATCAACTGAAAACATCCTGAATACAAAAGTGTGTTTGGTTCACACTTGAATATAGCAGACTTATAGACAATACTCGTTAAAGATCGTTGCATTCACAAGGGCTCAGGAAGACGGTAGACGAGCCTCAAGATGTCACATGAGAACCAGAAAACCAAGCAGCAACTGCAGAGCTTTCACAGTTTCCTGTATTTTTTTTTTCTTTGGCATCGTTCGTTCTCTCCTCGTGATATCACAAGTTTATCGAGCATGTGAAAATTTCCTAGCGGTGTCACGGGCAGAAATCATTTAAGGGTTGAAACAATGAAAGGACTTCAGTGCATAAAATTTTCACTCTGAATTGATAGAATTGTAGAATTGAATTGTAGAGTTATTTGTGCAGTATAGAGTGGGCAAAGGTATTTTCTGTCATGAAAAGACTTATCTGTAACCTCTAACTTGTGCTTCAACGCATGTCACACTTCCTTTTTGATCAGCCATGCCATTTGTCATAAACAGCATGTTGTTTTGATGCGTAGAGTCGAGACATTAGACTCTAGTTCATTCTTAATGAGTGTGTTTAATCTGATTTATTGGGATAGAATTGATTTCACAGCTGAGTCGAGGTCATACTCACTCTGAACGGGATGTAAAATCCCACCAGTCATACTGTATCTCTTTACTGTGGAACAGTTACTCTAACTGTTGTTATTGTAAAAATACCTTTGAGTAACTCCTCAAAGGGTCAGTGAAGCGGCCAGTCAGCAGCCACGGAAACTTTCCCTGGGTAGATAAAGGTTAAAAACAGTGTCATGCTCTGGTGCTTCTATAGGGAAAACAAGCTACAAGCAACAGAAAAAGAGAAGCTGAAGGAATGATTTTCTCAGGACTCACTGGGGAGAGAAGCTGACAGGCTGACTGCCTCACCATCCTCCTCAGGAGTGCAGTAGAAACCAGCTGTTTATGAAGGGCCTGGAGCCGGAGCACCTTTTTCTAAGTAAAGGCAGTGAAGAATGGCGAGCAGGTTTCTGCTGCATTAGTATACAAAGATGGAAAGAAAACACTCTCTGTGTGCTTCTGTATGGTAATAAGATCCATGTGTAGGCATGATTTCGCAAATAAATTCAATTTTGCTAACAAGCCGTCCCACATGAGGTGAAAGAGCACTTTGAAAAAAAAATTCAGTGCTTTTCCAAGGCAACAAAAAAATGCTTTTAAAATTATAATTTCAATCCATGTTGAAATAAAAAAAGATTAAAAAGCAGATTGTAAAATATGCAAAATTGTCTCTTGAAACTGCTAGTTTCAACTAGAAAAATGTCAAATTGTGTTTATTACAGGTGAAGCTAAAAGACATGTGACCTCCTAATGTTTGAAATGAAAACCGACTGAAACTTGTTTCTCATGGTCAAAATATTTGTCTGATGTTGTCTCTTGACTAATTATTAGGGCACATCTCTTGTCCCAGTTGTAATATTGTCTCCACTCAGTAATACCATCTTTTTTTTTTCTCCCTCTCTCAACAGATAATGCTGTCATTATAGCATCCCTGACAGGCCTGACCCTGGATTAACTCGACCATGGAGTCCTCCTCTGAGTCCCAGCAGGAGCCTGAGAAAACTTTGGTGAGTTACAAACCTTGAATACGCTGATCCGGCTCCACACAAGCAAAACATTTTCATTTTTGAAAATGGAAACTGGGCCAGAACAAAGGGGCAGCATCCGATAGAGAAAAATGAAGCCTATGCTGAAGTGCTAAAAGTTGCTGTTCATCGAGAATCTGCTAGAGGCTGCAGAAAGACACAAACATATCTAGCCAAAAATAAAGACTTTTACAGCATTAAAAAAGCACATTTACAGCCTGGTTCAAAAAACGGCTTGGGTTTCAAAAGCTAATTTCGCTATTGGCACACACTGTAGGGGGAGTGAATTTTTTTCTAATTCAGCAGTTTAGAAGATATTAGGATTACAAGTTTGTCCAATTAGAGGCTCAACTCAGCTCACATGAAAGGAAGCTCAAAGTCCCTACATATTCAATATGGCCCTGTCCAACGACTGGCTTCATTTGACTGTATCAGGAACACGGGTGACATCACAGAGAAAACGTCCATATTTTATACAGTCTATGTCCAGAACTCAAGAGGGTTTTAATGAAACCTACACTCTTGTAAATACTTTATTTTCAGACCTGAAGACTGATGAAGGCTGTGAAGCATTTGAAGCAAAGAAAGTCCCCAAACTATGCACTGTCCTTCTCAGAGGTCTCACAAATAGTTTCTGATCCAACCCCCCTACTTCCAGTCCTCTTTACTGATAATTCTCCAAGATTGTTGGCGCTCTCTGCTCATGTAAAGTCTTAGGTTAGGAAGAGCTCCTGTTTCAGTGATTGGATGAGTACACCCTCTGCACCCTAATGATCAGCTAACAGTACTGAAGTTGCTAACCTTACATGGACATGTCAGACTCAGTGTGGCAGACACTGCACTTTGCTACCTGTAATTAAGATTGTGTCAAGGTTCATGAGCCTGTGTGTGTGTGTGTGTATTTGTGTGTGGGTGTGAGTGTCACTTTGGCTACAGACGATTAAAGGTCACACACAGTTGTTCTTTGGCTACATCCTTTTTTTGAGAAACAAATGAAACCAGCAGCTGAATAATGAAGAGGACAAAGTCTTCAATGGTTTTTGTTCTTTTTCCTCAACTTCATTATTCAGTTGATTCTCTTCCACACAGAATGAAATTGAGCCGTGCTCTGGTCGTCTCCATTACTGTTTGTGAGGTGGGCTGAGCTGTGTTAGCGCGTTGTAGTCTTCGTTTGTCTTCTATCCTGTTCAGGGTCGCGGGTGGCTGGAGCCTATCCCAGCTGTCTTAGGGCGAGAGGCGTGGTACAACCTGGACTGGTCGCCAGTCAACACAGAGACAAACAACCTGTCACGCTCATGCTCACACCTACGGGCAATTTATACTCACCAGTTGACCTAGTGAGCCTGTTTTTGGACTGTGTGAGGAAGCTAGAGTACCCAGAGAGAACCCATGCATGCACAGGGAGATCATGCAAACTCCACACAGAAAGGCACACCTTCCCCAAAACCAGGATTGGAACCGGTGACCTTCTTGCTGTGAGGCATCAGCACTAACAGTTGCGCCACCGTGCGGCCCCTAGCTGACTTTTCATCTTACTACCTTATCAGTGATTGAAAGCTGGCATTGGGCATGAGGCAAATTTTCTTTTTTAAAAAGTGACGCTGTCCACTGTTTTATGGAATATTGACGAAGGATTTCCTGTTCCAACTATCCAATCTGAGCCAATCTGCTCAGATTGGATAAAATCTGTGTTCAGTAATACCAATTTGAAACAACATTCAAATTGACAATTAAAAAATGGCTTTTAATGGTAAACCAGATTTTTTAACAGCTTTCAAACACCACAGACAGCACAAACTGTTGCATATACAATGGGGCTGTGCTGAAAGATGCTATTTTCTGCTATATTGTTCCTAGATTTTTTGCTTTGGAAATAATCCCAACAATGATCTGGGTATAGTTTTATGAAAAGTAGTGAGAAGAGTAAGATGAGACTTTTTCAGTTTTGGTAAGGTGAAGGTCAATTGGGGACCATCATCAAAGTTCTTTGTTCAGCTACCAGTATGAATCAAACCACTTCTGAGCGAGAGCATCAAAACGTTACCCTGACTATCCAACACAGGAATTTTTGCACTGATGAATGTGACAAGAAGAGGAGCCGCTGCTACCTTCAACCATCGTGCACACATTCACATACCCACACATTAAATACCACTTCCCTCTTCTCCGCTCCCAGGATTGTGATTCTGCCCTTTCATTTCACCTTCATCATAATCCCCCGTAGCCATTTTTGCAGCGAGCAGGAGGGCAATTATAATTGCAGATAACTGGTGTGATAACGATGCTGGCCGCCTCTCCCACGGGCCTCCACACAATGTGACAAGTAATGGGACTGTATGTGTGTGGAGCTAAAAACCATTCTTTATGTCTTGGAGTCTTACTCAGAGTGGGAGTTAGTCTTAATGACACTTGATAACTGTCAGTAGCGCAGGCTAACTCCTTAGCCTGCATTCTCACCTGTACTAACAGTATTTTGGAAATGCTCTTCTCAATTACATTTGTTTGCAGTGTTCATTGCTGCATTAGAGCATCAAAGCTTCTTTGAGTCGTCTTAGGAGCGGCGTGTTATCCCTCGATCATACATATTGAGCATCTGCAGTGCCAGGGAAGTGGGAAACTTAGCCTGTGAGATGTAACTTGGCCTTTTGGCATTTAGCCTGCCGTTTGCTGAAAGGCTCTGTTGGTAGAGAAGACGGCTTTCCAACACCAGATGAAAAGCTCTGGGAGACACGCCAGGCGGCTGCTGCGTCTCCCTTCACTCTGACATCCTCGCAGTGAGGTGATGCTTCGGGCAGGATTTATGTTGGCCCCCCTCCTCCTGTGTCAGACAACCACTTCCATTCAGTCAGCTGTCATTGTTGTACTAACTGTGATAAAAGCACTGGTGACCTGCACTTTGTGAAAGATGCTGCACCCAAAGGCACCAAGCTTGTGTGATGGAACACTGGGTTTGAGATAGAGAAAAGGATCTGTGCGTGGGATTATTGGATGGGCTGAAATAAATGGGAGTAATTTTTATCCTTTGTGAAAAAACATTTGGCAAGGCCACTCGCCAACATCTGATCCAGGAGAGCTTTGCAGTTGCCAGATGTATAAAAATAAATAAATTCTATTGTACTGAATGCAAGGCAGGATATCACCAAGGTCACACAACAGTGGTTAATTTACCCTCCTGTACATTCTGAGGAGGATTCTGGTTTTGGACCTTGGAACACACCAATGAGTCTTCCTGACTGTAATGAAATTTGGGGAAGAAATTAATAGTTTACTATATATTTATATGTAAGATCCAGCAATGATAAAATGATAAGTTTAGGTTAATTGTTATTAGTGCCATCACAAGAAGTGACAGTGAGTAACATTGGAAAGGAAATCTGTTTAATTCTTCCAATTAAAAAAAAAATATATATTGATATTTTGTTTGCACTAATATATTTTGTCTTGCCCCATTGAATTGTGACTTGTTTACAGGACGACACTGTCAACTTTAGTGACATTGTGTCTATTTACCAGTCTTTTAGTACTACTACAGCCTTTGGTGTATTTATTTCTTTCTTTAATGGTATATTTTTGGATAGGACAGTGGACAGAGTAGGAAATGTGGAAAAAGATGATGTGGGGGGAAAGGGACCTTGGGCTGAAATCCATTTAACTGGTAGGCCAAGGCCCTGCCCTGTCACACTTTTTCATATGGCTTCAGTTTCCTTGATTTTGGGGCCCTTTTTTCCTCTCTCACTTTTTTCCCCTGATTTGTCTTTGCCACAGTCCCAACAGAAAAAAATACTTACACCCACTAACCATCAATGTTAACTTTATCAGACCTCATCTCAGTGATCTGATGCTGAATGATTGGGCGTTGTTCTGCTTCCAGGCCGACACTTTGTATCATTGCAGTTCTTTATTCAAAGCAACTGCGGAATCAAACAATCAGTATCTATTATTCAACAGTCTGTATAATAATCAGGATTTCAATTTTTGATAACTGCATTTGTGAGAGAGTCGACATGGGGACAAAACCACTGACAGTGCTCGGGCTGATGCAAGCTACCCGGCTATTTACAGATATTCTGAGGCACCTCAAGTTCTCTTTGTTTTTTTTTTTTGTTTTTTTTTCTCTTTCTTTTTTTTGTACAAAACATTAGAGCCCGACCAATATGGTTTTTTTTTTTTCGGACGATGCTGATTCTGATATTTGTAAAAAAAAAAAAATCTGATAAATTAATTGGCCGATTCATTTTATAGAAACAAAATGAATGAAATAACTTTTCTTTCGGTCTCTTAATGCTGACAAAAACAAAGATATGAATTACAGGCAGAACATTACAATATTTTGTGCTTTAGTATTTGTTTAACTTCACAAGAGAGAAATTTTCAAGTATAAACACATGCAGAAAAGCATTAACAAAAGGCGATAATCGGCCAATTAAATTGGCCAGCCGTTATATCAGTCAAGCCCTACAAAGCCTCAAAACAACCCATTAATGAACCCCGATGGAGACCTTAACCAATATGCATCAACCTAAACTCCCATTATACAGCGTACCTATGAAGGCTTATGAATCAAACCAGTGCTCCCTCACTAACCGCCCACGCTTGTGCAGTACACTACATGCACAGCAGCCTGACATTTGCGCTGAATAAATAACTAAGAACCCTTGTTTGTAAATATTTTATATGTATGACAAAAAGTTGAAGATTCTTGCCTCAGTGCATTTTTTTTAGTTTGCTGAACATAAAATACGTCTATTGACATTTGGAAGCCAGTATGAGTTTCATAATAGAAATCGACAAATGGTGTAAACACTTAATGGGATCCTTTCATGCGTGTCGGGAAGACCTTACAGCTGTGGGGCAGCTCACTGCTTGATGAAACATCTGTTGTTATAGATTGCTATATGTCATGAATTTAAGGTATCAGATTTGCAGTATGAGCAAAGAAGAAGCAGCACTTGTGACCATAAATTCCATCAGGAACTTATTTCCCAAGCTGCTCTCACTCACTGCATGTTTCTTCAAGTACAAAAGAAAGACAAAACCCTGAACACTGAGAAACAGCTCGATTTTCACTTACTGTTGATTGGAAAAATGCCATACCTGAGTGTTTATGAGAGCACGGACAAAAGAAGTTAGCAGCCTGGTGAAGAATGTGAATGGATTTTTAGTTGTGTCTTCTATCCAGCTTCCCTTAACAATGGTGTCCAATTTCCTTAACCATTATATCAGTTATCAGGTTTCATTTTTCTGAACCACTGCGTGAGAATATGAACACTTGTGGTGTTGAGGTAAAAATAGATCTTTATGTCTCATTGGCTCGAATTAGACTTGCTTCTGTCAACATCAAGAGAATTGGCATGACCCCGTAGCTTCCCGGGGGATGCTGCATGCCCACACACTTTTTTATTAAAGCTACTGGAAAATCTTTTGGCTGCCTTTGATGTGGTGCTAACGTCATTGCTCTCAGCATGTGGTCTGTTTCATACAGCTCAAATCAGACTGCCTGATGTGTCGAAGCTACGGTGGCCCTGAAAGCTCACAGCGCTGCAACGTAAGAGAACACATGCAAAAAGACAAAACACAAACAATTTAAGAAAACATCAATTTGACGATACCTGCTTAACATTTAGAAAACGTGCTGCAAAGACCACAACACAACACACTGGAAAAACGCGCTGTAATTGGGGTATAGGTAGTTTTTCTGCTGTTCTCCAGTGTAGTTGGATTTCTCTTGGTTATACACATTGAATCAGGGCTAGTGCATGCCGGCAAAATGTATGTGCAGGAGGCGGGCAGTACAGTAGGACAGGATTTGATTGGTTTAACAAATTGGCTGCCAAACGCTAGGATTGGTTGGTGTTTTCCCAGGTTTACTCCTGCTGTAGACAGCAGATATATTCTATTTTATGAACACATCATGCATTAATTGCCGTCTAGACATAAAGATCATTTTACCTAGCGTAACAAAAAGTCTATTTAAATCTGATTATCAACACTAGCTTTAAAAGTGATGCACACGTCCATTGACTCAAAATCTACGCCAGCAACAAGTGTGTTGGGACGTGTGCATCACTTTTAAGTGTCCGCTGGAAACACTTCCATTGTGTTGCGGTCTGTTTACAGTGCTTTTTTCTAATGTGTTGCGTTGTGGTCTTTGCAGCATGTTGTCTAAATGCAGCGCATGTGTTGTCAAACTGATGAAGATGTTTTCTTGATTTGCTTGTGTTTTGTCATTTTGCATGTACTTTCCTAGGTTGCCGCTGTGCAGTGCTGTGCAGTGCTGTGAGCTCTCAGGGCCAAAGTACAAAGCACTTTTCTATTTTTCTTTCAACGATGTATCCCAGGTATTAAATAGTGTTATCTTTTTGACTGTGACATAAGCTACTACTGTTAAATGCACTAAAAGGTGGTGGAGCATGCTTTTGCTGTAGTATCTTCATATTAAAATGAACATATTTAGCGAAGGAAACGTGTCCCAAAAATTAAAATCCACATCCAACTTTAATCGTCGGTGTTGTTTTTTTTATCTGCTGTTTTAAAAATAAGTTATGACTGGCAGAGCTATGTCCAGGGTCTTATTTCTTGGACCTAAAAGTGCCAGATAATGTGACAGGAACAAGCTGCAGGAGGCCGCAAGAAGGTACAAATTGGCTTCAGGCTGTTCTTTGGGAGTGAGAAAAGGAAGGTGCATCCGCTTCCGTATGTCAGGAGTGCTGTTGACGCAGTGGAGCCGACAGCCTGGGCTGATGAGACACAGACTCACCAGTGAAGTTAAAGTAAACAGGAAAAGCAAGCTCACCCTTAATGGCTTTAGCCTGGCCTCAGATGCGGGGAAAACGGCAAATCTCTTTAAATACAGAAGTGTGGTGTTGCAGATTCGAGTTATCAGGATTTCACTGAGCTGAGTTGAGTAAAAAATGTTTGAGGAGTCCTCACCTGACGGGTTTAATCAGCCTTTTCACTCTGGATGAGGAAGTGGGTGGGCTGTGATTAAGTATGGATTTATTAACCCGAGGAATACGGAAGGCAGGTGCAGCATCACAGAGATTGGATATTTGTTAGTGTGTGTGTTCCCACGAAAGATGCTGCAATTAAACTAATGCCTTCACCACAGGACCATATGAGGAACACATTTAGCTCTGTTGTCTTTGTGTGGATTGATGAGTGCACACACACACACACACACAAACACACACACACCCTCTTTGAGTATCCAGTTCCTTTTGCACGCGGAAGGTGATATATGGTGTGCTCAGGGGCTGATGTGTATTTTCTGCTGACTTCACCATGCAGAGAGGGAGGAATCTCAGGCAAACCAGCAATTATGTGTGGTACTGTGTATTGCACCACTTGTGATGTCTTTTGCAAATTTTCCCTGTGAGGATGCTCCTTATTACACATTTTTAAAACAGAATATCGAATCAGAAATGAAAACCATTATTTTGAACTAAATCAAGACCTGTGTCTGCTTGTACAACTGCCACTGATCTGTTAGATTTCCTCTTTTAGAAAACAAATAAAGTCAGACTAAATCACACTCAGCAGGAGTTTAAGCCCGCGGCTGATCTGTAACCTGATTAAAATGACCAGTGTTCCATTAAAATGAGCTTTTATATTTCTGTAAGTGTTGCATAAGTCAATTCTACTCTGGGAATTAACCTCACTGGGGTTGTTTTCCTTCCTCAGTCTCCATGGTTTCAAGATGCACACAAATATTCTCATTGAATCAAACCCCATGATGTGGACCATGGCCATGTCCCTCAGCAAACTAGATGCACTGTGTCTTCTCACAATGGCTCCATTGTGGCCCTTTTAAAAAGAATACTCAGTCAGGACAGAGGATGAGGTTCTTTTTTCAAGTGCACCACTTCACTTCTAAAAGCTTTGCACAAAATTTAAAACAGGAATGTCTTTTTTCTTCAAAACACTCAAAAGATGCTTCACCTGCTCTCGTCTACGGTTATTTATTTATTTAGTTTACTTAAAGCAGTCAAATCCAACCACTCTTTGGCTACATCTGCACATCCAGGGATATTTAAAAACACTGATTTGTTTTCCTCTGTTTTTTACAAAAGAAATCCTGCCCACATCAGAGGTATTTTTAAACATTTCTCTGTTTACAAGGACAATGCTGAAACAGTTGAAAAACCCTGCAAGCATGACAAGCCACTGACAAAATGACCACTTTTTCTGTGATGAAGACAGAACTATGACTAGCTAAAATAA
Organism: Labroides dimidiatus; assembly: GCA_030710495.1. Classification (NCBI taxonomy): domain Eukaryota; kingdom Metazoa; phylum Chordata; class Actinopteri; order Labriformes; family Labridae; genus Labroides; species Labroides dimidiatus. Next base: position 11,505,348 of record CM061162.1, on the reverse strand, counting down.
TTTAGATACGGTCTATGGCAGCCTCATAGCAGCAATGCATCAGACAGCTGTTTGAGATTTAGATTCCCTGATCAATACAATATCCACTTTCTGCTTGCAAAACACACCAGAAAGACAAAGTTGGCAACTCAATAGCAAACCCAGCACTGACCTTTGATAATAAAGTTGGCGTACACAAAAGTAGTACCAAAAGATAACAAAAACTACCAAAGAGGCCCAGACCACAGGTTCAATTCAGTGACTTTGTGGCACCAGTTTTTCTATATATTCAGTCCAAATAGAATCACAGTGATCTTGGTTATGTTTGTGTGAGAACTGGTTTCATGGCATCCTCATGCTTGACTCCAGCAAATAGTCTGTATTCATAACTATCCACCCAGAACTGTTTCTTGGAAGTTTGTACCTCACAACGGACATTCTTCTCACAAACAAACAAATATGTTGGAGCAGATGGTGGCTCAGCAGTTTGCCACCAGAGAGAAAAACTGTTGACAAGTCCGTGTTTCCTGACATCTTTTTTTTTTTTTTTTTTCTACAGAACGTTGGCCTGTCAACAACACTTATAGCTCGATCATTTGGTGAGATCTACAGAAGAGTGAGGTCATGTGGTACCAATTCTTGGACTGAATGACCAAAAGAATGTGGGCACTAACCAAACAAATGTTGACACTTATGTGCCGTTTGTATCCCAGATTTCATAGGGTAAATACGTTTACCTCAAAGACAAACAAAGATAAAAACTATAAGTCCCAATTTTACACATGGCCTCAAAAATCACATTACACATTGAATTATGCGACTGATATTTTGTGACACCCTTCAGCAGGTTAATGGAAACAGAGGCACAGGACAGAGCTGTAAAACATGCATTACTGGCCCCATAACAAAGCTGCAGGGCAACAACGTGTGTATGTGTGTGTATGTGTGTGTGTGTGTGTGTGCGTCCTCTCTGGTGATTTTCCATGATGGTGGTCACTTTGGCTCTTTGGTTTATTGGCGCACAGGGGCCTCAGTCAACAAGAGCATGAGGAGGAGCAGTGTGCTTTGTGGCTGCGCTTGAGGGTGTTCTCAGAGCTCTGACTTGCACTAATAAGAGCAGAGCCACACTGTATTCAGCCCTTTATAAAGAGCGACAGCACACTTCCTCGTTTAGTGGCTGCGTGGTGTGCTGCTGGTTCGTATGTCACATGATGTTTGTCTGAAAAACATCCTTTCAAGGAGTTGGTTTGCAGTCAAAATGTTGATAAGGGGTTCAAAAATAGAGGAAAGTAGAAGGACAAGAGGAAAACAGAGATTATATCGGCGATAGAAAGAGAAAATCATGAACGCTTTGAAGAAGGATGATGGCTGAGGAAGAGTAAACAATTGCCAGGGGTGTAACGAATTAACAGAGTAGGACAAGGAAATGAGAGAAAGATCTGAGTAATGAGAAAAAAGAGCAGGAAAGGAGTATTTATCAGAGAGAGCGAGAGAGAGAGAGAGAGAGACTGGGAGGGAGGTTGAGTTCCCTTACATGCTTGTTCCCTCTGCCTCGTCTCCTCCCTTCAGCGTTCAGTGTGTGTCTGTGAGTGTTGGAGAGATGGGCTGAGCTCGGAGGCTTGTCGTACCAGGTTTTACTCTGACCAAGCATTGGCAGCAGCAGCGAGCACACCTCCTTTGACAGACTGACACACGGTACGCATTTCCTCTCCTTCTGTAAGTGAACCTTAACACTGTAACGTGTGAATACAGGAAGCAGGAGTGGGTGGATTAGGCTGTACGTCAATGTACAGAGTTGATCAGAAGGTGTGCTGCCACGTTTGAAGCATGTGTTGCCATGTGTTGTTGCTGTGACTGTAAGTTTTTTCAAGCTTCAGACTTGTGATTTGGTTCTGCAGTTGGCCTCAGTATTCTGTTGTTTCCTCTGCAAGTTGTTGCTGAATGGGGGGGGGGGGGGGGGGGGGGGGGGGGGGTCATGCTGTATCTGTTAGCAAGTTGGAGGCATTTGCGATGATCTGTTGCTTGAAGGATTCTGCACGACATGTATTGTTAGACGTTTCACTACGTTGAATGTGCAAGCTAATTCTGAAACAGTGTTATTACATAGAACCTGAAGCTGAATACACACTGACTCAGTAGTGGCAGTGCTCTGTCTGTGACACTGGAAGCAAAATGTAAATAACACAGATGAGCAGATGCCCAGTTGTTGCACAGTTGGTTTATAGTACATAATGATGTGACTTATTTTTAGATAAATTTATCCAAATAAGGAAGCAGACATCTGATTATCTCTGCACATACCAAAACACTTGAATTAGTCTTGTAGAAAAGGACTGTTTCACGATGTGTCCGTGATGATTCAACCTTTACCGCAAAAACTGGTGTCAGAGTAGCTTTTAACAGTTTCATAGTGATCAGTTTTTATTTTATTTTGAGTCCTCTTTAGGATAAATGTTGGATGATCTCATCAATGCATACTTTCATTCCCATTAGAACTGTTTATATTTGTACTTTTGGAGGGATTCTCCAGTAAGACTTTCAAAACCAACACTCAAGATTTTTATTTGTGACCACGACGTCTGACAATGTGCGTGGCCTGAATCAGGAACCAATTATCTGTTGCAGGGAATCAGTTACGTAACCAACAGTTTAACTGGACTGGTTGTGTTTTTGTTTTTCATTTTGTCCCTGCAGAAGAGGTAGGACACTTAGCTGCAGCACAGCAGTGCAGCAGGCAGCTGGGCTGGACTCTGTGATCACACTGATAGTTCTCGCTTAGCTCTGTGTGTTCTTTAATGCTGAACTAATGCACAAGTAGCACAAAACTTCTCCAGACAAATGTATAAACTTGGTGAATGTAATTTGTCCAGATTTCTGTTTGCTTGATTTTGGTTTGTGAAGGGTGGTTGTGCACCAAGTGGCTCTTCTTTCTGCGATAGAACGTAGCATTAACACGTCTGATTGCTTCACGTCTGTCAAACTAATACGGTATGTTGGTTGAAGAGTTTTTTTCTTCATAGTAACGGCTGAAATACACCGGCTGCGTCTGCGTTGCAGCGCCGCTCCGTCACGGTGCCGGATCAGATAGGTTTCTGTTCAAGTCAATGTGTCGACTTACACCGGATCCGTTCTGTTGCGGCTCAGCTGGGTGGCTGGTCCGACAGGTCGCAGCTAATCTGCAGCCATTCTATTTTGCCGGATGCCGGAGCTGTGACGCATCAATTCAGCGGGACAGGAAGAAGTGCACGGAAACTACCTAGAAAGAGCCTGAGACTTTCAAAATAAAACAGACTGTGTCAAAAACCAGATCGTATTAATAGTATCGCATCATATAAATATGACAGATGAACGTTGCTCCGTCAGTGTTCAAACATGATTGACATAACACAGGATTGAACTTCTTTTCTGACGTAGGTCAATTTCGGACGAAAGACCTTAAGTCTGTTTATATAAACCAGTCTTATCATTACTGGTTGGCTTTTTGGTATCATTTTTTTTAGGTTTCCTTCACATCAAGGAAACAGCCCTCAGGGGGGACAACACCTGTTGAAGAGTGACATGTTTTTTTAATGTGGACCTTGATTCAGAGGTCCACATCAAACTGAATAATACATTGTTCTTTTTTTAGTGCTTGTATTTCTTCAATAGGACACTGCCCATGCTCAATTGTGTGTATTACATTAGCATTACAGATTTCCACCTTCTCGGATGAATAAAAAGTCTGCAGAAGACACCTTAACTTGTAAGAAGAATGTAATGACGCACCATATTCACAGTTTGACGCTTCTGCCAGAACATTCAGCTGTCTGAATCCACAAACATAAAAGGGATCCAGCTGTGGTCAGCCAGTGAAGCCTTTACTTCTCTGATAAGCAACTCCCATTCACTCTGACTGCCTGTTGCACTTTGGTGGGATGCTATGAATGTAAGAAGAAAGTAAGAAGAGCTGCCACATAAAATCAGTCAAGAAGCCTGGTGGGCTGTCTTGGATGAGTCCTCGGTATCCGACAAATCGTGGATCAGATCTTTTCATGAAAATAACATATTACATTTTATCTTTTGATCTCTTTGTCTCTGGCATCCTTTGTGCCAAGTCATAAAGGGTCTGCACACACAGGGTCTTTCATTTTTGGTTGGTCATATAAGGGCTCCATTTCTAAAACAATCAGACTGTTAAATTTTGAAAATTAATGCCAGTCTTATATTTTTCAGTGGGCCGCATTAGGGCCTGCAAGCCAAGGTGCTTCTATTACAAGCTCATTAGCTTTTAAAATACTTCTTAAAAAATCGCCATGATGTGACTTTTTAAACTAATTAAGTAGTCCGCTGGCTTTGCTCTAATGTTCAGCCAACAGCTTGTGATACTGCAAACTCCAATAAACATGTAGACCACAGTCACTTTCCAGGAGATGCATGTGGGCTGAATGCAGGAGTCAGCTGAGGAACTGAAGTAAAAGAAAAAAAGATGTGTTGTGTTAAAACAGCAAAATGGAATTTTTTAAAAACTCCAGTGAGGAGGTTTGAGAACAAACTGGATCACAAGTGAAGCCTCTTTAAAAGCGAACAAAACCATTGTTAATAAGACTGATTATTGCCAGGCCTCCCAGCATCCCTGAAACTGATACTCCCCTGTGTGTGAGGCTCATAGACCCACCCAGCTACCCCCCACCTCCAGAAGACTGTCACGCTGAAACACTACAGCCTGAGTGAGGTCGAGCGTGGAGTAAAACAAGACTCCTTTCTTTCCTTCCTCATTACAGTTAAAACACAGTCAACAGACACATCTATACAAACAGCCGTACAGTGTAAACTCAACAAGCATCGTCGACTTCCTTCTCTGACGGCTGTCACATGACATCATGAGGGTCTGAGTTGGCAATGTAAAGGCAGAACAAAAGTCACTCAGAGACAGTGAGGAGCTCCTGTTTGCTGTTCGTGTCAGAATGTTCCCTGCTGCAGAGAATTATCTCTGTATCCATTTCCTGTCAGACAAGGACATTAATTTCATTTCTGTCATCTTCATTCTGAGACGGGGGATGAAACACTCTGATTTGGTTACAAATTAGCAACTACTGTTCAACCCCTGAAAACACTGCATTTGAGTGAAGTGACCTTACATGACTCACATTTATAACTTCTGGTGTAATTGCAACAAGCATGTGCTCATTTTGCCGCACATGGCATGATACTATTTGAGTGGTTAATAGTTTTGAACAGTTCTAAATTTAATATCTGCGTGACAGTTCCATGCATGCATTGATCGTATGAAACATAGAAGGACGATACCTGAAACTCCTGAAAAGTGCAAACGCGGCCACATTAACCAGAGATTCCCGGTCATCAGTGAGTATTCAAGTATTTCAGAATATAAACAAATCATATTGATGCCGATTGCTTTTGTTGAATGAAGCAATGCCTACTTCTTGATGTGTATCAGTGTTACTTTAAAATAAATCACTGTTGACAGGATAAGCCTTTAACCCTTAGCCTGCTGAATTTAAATTCCCCCAACTTTCCCCCAGTGCTGAATTTATTCTAGAAATTACCGCTTCTGAATTCATTCTACATGAGATGAGATCTTCACAGAGATGACCTGGGAGTGTTTTAAAAAGACAATTTTTTTTTCTGTATCTCTTGTGGTGGTTGTGACATTTTTTCTGGACTCTGTTCTACACATAGTATGCTTGTGTGTGTGCATTGGGGCGTACCTGCCAGTTGTGAACTCTTAACCTCCCTCTCCAAGCAGGTTTTCCGCAGTCATCACAACATGCTGTTTGGCCATGTTCTTTCAGTGATAAAAGTCTTCCCCCTGAAAACCGAAAATGCACTTTTGGGCCATTCTTGGGCCGAAAACTTGTGGCCGAAATTTCGGTGAATCCCTAACAAAAACTGAACATTCTCGGTCTCAGCACTGGTGGAAACAAGAGGGCTGACGAGTATACTCGGTCATAGCGGGCTAAGGGTTTCTCCTATCTTGATTCCGAAACTGAGACAATGGTTGGGATTTTTTTAAATCGTAAAAATGGAATTCAAAACTAAAAATGCAATTAATCAAGATTCATTTGTATCATAGAAATTATTGTTGAACAGCTACATTGTAATTTCTGTTACTTAAAGTTTCTGATGCCAACACCATCCGTTCACAGTCTGCACTTTGACACAAATTCTTTATTGTCTAATTTTTTGTACTGAAATTATTCTGATTCTGATCTGCTAACGTGGAGCTGTTTGCGACCAGGAGGTTAAAAACCAGGGGGTTTTGAGTCCATAAATAAAGCTCCTCTGAGTCATATCTGTCAGATCCTAACACATGACACATAATGCATGATGTCTGTATTTTTAGATGTAGGTGACTTACACTTCCCGAGGATATCATTATCCCTCCAGCCTGTCCGCCTCTGCTTGGAAATCTTAGAAGTGAAAAGAATCTTTTTTTACTTCTCCAGTACATATCTGAGCATTTTTGTGTTTTTAACCCTCAAAAGACGTCATGATAGATGAGAAACCATTACTATACTGCAGATAGGAACTGCTTCGACTCATTCAACATACATTTAATGGACATCAAAATTAGAGGGTTGCAGTTTTAGCCTCAAGGTAAGCACTCTCATTTCCCAAAATTTCCCAAATAGTATCACTTTTAGCAGTTGTCTTTTTCATTATTTACTCGTCTCAATTTCCGCTCCAGGCTTGAAAAACCTGATGTTTCAAAATGAAAACAGTCTCAGAAGCGTATCCTGAAGCCACTGCTGAAAAGATAATTAAACTCTTGCATCATGTGGGTGTGTAAAGGGGGGTACACACAAAAAGAGATTATATTATCTGTTGAAGACCCCACACATGAAGATAAAAAATCAGGCACAGCTCACCACACACATAATGATTCTGTCCCACCATCGATCTAGAATCTCGTCCTCTCAGACAGAAATCTTGCGTGACCAGATGTGATCTAATAAAAACATAGAAGAAGAAACATAGCAACGGATAGCAGCAGCCGGCTAACACAAAACGCAACATGGAAGAGGACATAGAAGAGGGAATGATGGTAGTCTTGGGAATATTTTTAACAGAAAATTTCCAAACCAAAAAAAGGAAAGACTGGAAAAAAATCCTGGAGATGGCGGGAACACAGATTTTGTTTACTTCTGCTTCCTTGTTCCTCAGTCAGCTCGCCTCCTGATTGGCTACATTCTGTTCTACATCACAACTCACGGAGTCATGACTTGGGAGTCGTCGGCTTTCCCCACACGCATAAAGATTTTCGGTTGTAAATATTGAACAAGTTTAACATTAAGGCTTGTCGGCGCAACTCATTTCGAAGCCGGTTATGGGGACAAATTCACTCTTAAAACACCTCAGACCACAGGATAATCTGATAATGGTTCGGGAAGGAGGAAAGTCGGGACAAAAACAGCCTGACAATCGTTATGTGTGTACCCCCCTTAAACAGAGCTTTTTTCTTCTGTATTCAAAGTAATTGCGAGAGAGTCCGACCACAACTCTATAAATTGGAAACCTTGATGCTTGATAGTTGTTCTGATCAATTATATTTGACATGTCTTTTGTGATACACAGTATGTGCCTTCACCACAGCAGAAGATGGAGCTGAAAAGGAGACAGTTTTATTGTGGATTGGTCACATCTGGCTGATTCCGAGTCCTGTAATAGCGTGTGAGTCTGCAAGGCTTCAGCCACTTCAATCGATGCATCTCTTTGAGGCTGTGATTTCCTGTGAGCTTTAACTCAGTCTGTGCAGCACTCTCATTACCAGTGGTTGTCCTTGAGCTCACTGTCAGACAGCACAGGGAAAGCCTCCTCAGTGATCATACCTGCTCTCTGTCACAGCCCTGAAGCTCCACTGAATTAACTAGTATTAGGTTTGTAGTGAAGAGACAGTTACCCTGTGCAGCTCAACCACAGGAGTCAAATTTGCAAAAGTTTTGTGTATTTTCAGCCTTTTTAACAAGTCAGAGCTGCTCATCGTCACTTAGGTTTCAACTACAGGAAAGAAATGTAAACTCTCACCCACCCTGTTTGTGGTTCTATGCAGGCAACTCAGAAACCTCTTCCCCCTTTCACATGTAAGCTACACTCTTTAAATTGTTCCGACTTTATCTGGGAGGGCTGTGTGTGTTAAATTTTTCTCCCAGCTTCACCTGGACTTTGCTCTATCATGCCCCCTGATAAACTGCCTGGAAGAAGTTAGCATGAGCTGATGTGGGAACTGAGCAGGTGATACAGTACAGCTGCTTCATGCTCTTTGGTCTTTGCCCTGATTGCAGCATATACTTTTTCTCTTATGAATCTTAAAAGTCCATGTTGTGAGAGTGTGTCCCAGGGTTATCTCTCACTGTGAGTTGCATGTGTGAAGGACACTTGCCTGAACATACCAGCACCTGAAAGTCCTTAAATTGTTATGAAGATGTCAGGAGTAGTGTTGTCACAATACCAAAATTATGATTCGATATAATACCGGCTTAAAACATTTCAATACCATACTTAAGCGATACCATGGTAAAACCACAGACTGTATATAGAATGGACAGTGTGGCTCTGCCTTTTACCATTGTACAGTTTTGAAGCCAAAAAACCTCCGCCCATTGTGCAGCCAGAGTCTGCGCAGTAGAGACTTACGAGGAACTCTGGGAAAATCTGAGTGGAAACGGGTGACAAAAATAATTTATTTTTTTTTATTTAGACCATCTAATCTCATCTTAACTGTCCATCCTGATGTATTTTATTACTCCTGAAAAATCTACACATGAACAGCAGCTGTCAATCATTGTTAAATGAGACATAAAACCCTGTTTTTAACCTCTAATAACTAACGAAAAAGAAACATTTCAGAAAAAAGAGGACCTGAACATAATGCAGCCCAATAATATCTAAATATTACCACAGCATACGGATGTGAGAAACGTTTCCACGAGGTGTAATGATTTTTTAAAGTTTGACCAAATCCCATCTGGAATGAATAGAGAGGCAGAGTTTTTGTCTTGTACTGCAGCCAGCCACCAGAGGGGGCAGTTTTTGTGGTGACCTCAGTTTGAGCTGAGTGAGATGACGTCTTTTTTTTTTAAAACCTAAAACATCATTGAAACAAATGGAATAAAAGATGAAGGAAATGTTTGTATTTCATTAAACAGGAAATTAGAAAAGTTTTATTCCCTTAAATAACAATAAATTAAATAATATATTCTAACACCAAACAGCTTCTCTCATAGCTACTGAGAATAATAGCTTAGTTGAAAAAAAAATGTTTTTGAAAAGAAGAGTTCCTAGTCAGGAGTGCATTTGTGAAAAGGCCTGTGGGTAAATAAAACACTTGAATGGTTCACTCCCAAAGATTACAGGATACTAACTGCTGCCTTTCTGCCTCCTTTTTAAATAAATGGGTCTCACAGTGAACAGTGTTTTACAGCTTTGGCTCAGCTCTCACTTTGGACACTATCTTGGCCAACAGACTTGGCTTTGGCCACGCTCTATGGGCTGAATGATTGAATATTTTATTGACGGTGTGTATTGCACTGTAGTTATAAATCAGCCACCATGTAGGCGGCTCTCAAAAGCATCACCCCACACACGGTACCTCCTGCTTGCCTGGAGTCAAGCTCTGACCAATGACCTCAAGCTGACAGATGTGTCAGTTCTTTGATGGATAAAGTCACTGTGACATTACTGCATGCTGGCTTGGACCAAGTGTTTTTCACACTCTGCTAGAAGTGCAGAGGAGAATCATTTAGGAGTTAATGGAATAATCAAAAACATAAAAACGTAGCTAAGATATGGTTCAGTACAGATGAGCTGAGCATCTGAATAAATATGATCTGTAGGGCTGCAGTTAAGGATTATTTTCATAATTGATTAATCTATTGATTATTTTCTCGATTAATTGTGAGTTGTTTGGTTCATAAAATGTCAGAAAATTGGTGAAAAATGTCAATTTTTCTCTGAGTCCAAAATGACATCATCAAATGTCTTGTTTGCAAACCAAAGATATTCAGGACTGTCATAGAGAAGCAAAGAAACCAGAAAATATTCACATTCATCAAGCTGAAATTAGAGAATTCCGAGTTCTTTATTTTCAAATAATTACTTAAACCGATTAATTGATTATCAAAAAAGTTGACGATTAATTTAGTAATCGATTATTAATCTATTATTCGATTAATTGATGCAGCCCTGGTGATCTGTGACATGTACTGAATAATTCAGTTATGAAAACATTGTGAGCAAATCAAATATTTTTAAAAATAAATTTACAAATGCAGTTTTCATTTTGTTGTTATCAAGCTTGTATAAAGGAACAGAAAACATGATAGTACCTATTCCTAATTTTCCATCTTCCTCTTTTTTTATATAGATGTAAATTAAATTGGCCTTTTAATAGGTGAGATTTAATTGATCATTGTGGAAAAGTTGGATGTTTTCTTTTTCTTCTTGCTATGACGGCCAAATTACACCATATCTGTCTCCAGTCTCTCTCCACTCCGTCACAGCACTGGATCTGATAGAGCAGGTGTGAGCCCTCTAGATCTGATACACAAGACTTCTTTTTTTTACAGTATGTTGGAGCAACGATGCTTCTATTTACATATAGCAGATGGAGTGGGTCAGGATGTCTTGAAACTAATGCAACATTGATGAGCTCCTTCGTTTTCAAATTGCCCAATCAGAGGCACAGCTCAGCTGACAGGCGGGCAGACTGTCATGATTAGAGCGACTCCAATGATTTGCATCGGAACTCCGTATCAGAATCAAATGAGCAAGGTCACGTAGACCATGTCCGTTTATTTTACAGTCAGTGTTTACGGAGTTGGACAGATCCTGATTGAGAGGGGACTTTGTTTGTTGGTAGAGTTGCCTAAGTTGTCTAAATAAGTGAAGGCAAGTAAAATTTTGAGTGTTGGTATTAGGTTCAGTGTCATTAATATTTGTGTGTTTAAGTCTCAGAAATATCAGCTTGAATGGATACGGACATGCTGCACTGTTAGTGAGTCATAGTTGGAGCTGGGTATGTTTGTGTGACCTGCAGCCCTTCACACATGCTGTCTCCTTTTAAATATGAATGAATCTCTTACACTGCTGTTTGAAAGATACGGAGAGCTGATCGCTGTCAGTGTCACCCTGAATTATCGTAGTTTTGGATCTTTGCAAATGACTGCATCGAGATCATGCCTTGTCCATACTTTGATCAACTGATGTGATGATGTAATATTGAGTGAAAGATTTCAGAACACATGTTTCTGTTTGGTAGTTTGGACGTCAGGAGTTTTGCTGATTTTTCCAACAGAAGATCCAGACGATTGAGATTCTTGTTCTTTCATTATTCTGATTACTTTTCTACCGCTCAGACAACAGGTTGTGGAAGTTGATTGCTGGGTGCAATCAGTATGTGGATGAAAGCTGCCCTCAGGATAGCTGGAATCGTGTCGCTAAATAGAGTCATGCAAAAAAACAAGACATGAATAAATTAATGAGTAAATAAATAAATACCCAAATAAATGAATAAAGACATCAAATGAATGGACTCATTGGATTCACAGACTGCAGTTTTTTTTTGTAGAACTAAGGAAGATGAGAGCTTCCTTGAACAATAAATGTTCCACAATGAACACACCCTTCGAAATAGACGCATTACCGGTAGCTATTTTTCTTTGTGAACGCTGCATAAATCCACCATTCCTGTCTTCATACCATATATCAGAACAGATACATTCCAGTAACTTGCTTCACCAGAAACAAAGCTCTTAGCTTGGCTTTGTAAACACACAGTTGATAAATCCAGAGCCTCAAATTGCTGTTGTGATAAACGTCTTTATGTTGTGCGGTGGCAGGAGATTTTCCTATTAACCTTAATGGCTGTCCATTTAATCTGTGGGCACAACCTCAGTAACAATGCAGCATGTCACCACCTTCCAATAAGCCATTTAACAGAACATTAACATTTTTTTTATCCGACAACAAAAGAAAAATTGACTTCATTTTAAACTGCTCCACTCGATGTATTTCTGAACATCTCATCAGCTTTCAGCGCTGCTGGTCTTCCACAAAGTGAAACATTTGTTTCCTACTTCCTGCAGTAATTTCGTTATAACATCTCCTCTCCTAACCAAATTTCTGGGTGGAATCATCTTCCTTAATCAGAGATCTGAATGGACTCTAAAAGGTTTTTCAGGCTAATGAGAATTTTAGAGCTGAAAATACTTTTCTATTTCTCACTATTTGATTGTTAAGTTGGTAAAATCAAATTTTATTTACGGCACAAAGATAAAGACCAGAATAAATCTGTGCATAACATCACTTCAACCTGTACAGTTCTTGACAAAAATGAGGAAGTATCAGAGTCCCACAGTCCTTCATCTTGAAACCTTAATTTTTATGTAGATATAGTTGAAAACGTCTCTAATGAGTCCCACTGCAGCTGTTTTTCTCAAAACAAAGACACTGAATGCAAGAGAATGCATTGTTTTTCCCTCCTGTGTGGGCGGGACTAAATCGAGCGCTGTCCTTGAGAAAGGATTTAGAATGACTTAATGGATTCATCAAAATAATTTCTGCATTTTTCAGATATATGTATACACTCCCTGGAGAGCTCATTCACTGTTCAACCAGCTCTTGGGTTTTGCCTTCATAAAACATGTTTTCATTGTAAGCTCAATAAATGGGAAAAGAATCCCTGCAGATTTAGAAAATGGGAGGAAAAAGCTGCTGTTGCACGCTCCTCTTTCCATGCTACTAAAAAGAAACTGGGTCAGGGTTGTGCTGCTAGTGATGTTTAAACATTATGTAATATGCCACAGCATTTTATCCTGCATAAGCACTCTTCATCTTTTCAGGGGCAGAGAAAACGTGCAGAACATCTTTCTGTAACATTAGAGATGTTTTTTTTTAAACGTGGGTTTAATTTAAGAACGAAACTCTTAAAAACTACACTACTGGTAAATGCTTAACTCTGACCTGTGTCTATCTCGTTCCTGATCAAATACAGCCTTCAAGTGTTTGAGTTGTACGTTCTGTCCATAGACTTGAACTGGAGGATGCTACAGAAGCTAATCAGACAGTTTCCCCTGTCATCTTTAATTTAACCTCCTCAGTCAGAGAACAGACGACTCCAGAGCAGTGTTTATGAGATAATTGAAGAATTTCAGAATGCTTTGGTCTGTTAGAGCTTTCCTACAATTTTATCAAAGCTCCTTAAGTGAGGTAGCCCACCTGGTAGTGCATTAACTATTAAAGTTCAGTCTGGAACAGGCTTTGATTCCAGCCCTGGCCTTTACCTGTGTGTCATCACCCTCTTTCGCTCCCTTTGTTTAATGTTCTCTCTAGTGTTCGCTTTCAAATGAAGTCAAAATTACCAAGAACATCCCCTCATAAAAGTCTCCATTTAATAGAAGCTATAACCCAAAGAACAAAAGGTTGTAACCGTGCCAAAACGGATAAAAAACTTTTGGAGACGGACCAGCAATAGCACATCTGCTTGCTATTTATCATACCAGTGGTTAGCTTATCAGCTCCAGGTGTCTCTCTCAAGAGCTACCAAAAGTCTTTATATTACCAGTAGGGCTGCACAGTTATGTCCAAAATGATTATCACGATTATTTTGTCCAATATTGTAATCGTGATTAATAATCTTGATTATTCACAGGGAAACAATATGCAAACAGTTTTCAGGCAAAATGGAACTTTAATCAAGAATAAATGACAAATAATAAAATTTAACCAAGAATTTAAAGTTTAGCAAGGGCTAGCTAAAGAAATATGCTAATATATGCTATTACAGAGTCCAATCAAAGTGCAACTCAATGAAAACAATTCTAAATGGTCACACTGCTCCAACATGAACCAGACTTTAGGCCTTTCCTCGCCATGATGCTCTTTACCTCCAGCTGCTATACTTTTCTCTCCGGACATGACTCGCTCTCATCTGTCCACCAAGTGACTCCAGGCTGCCGCTGCAGAGTACACATGGTTCATTAAGGAAGCTTAATGAAGCCTTTACGATGCGTTCGCCCCCTGGTGGTTGGCTGACTCGTTGAGAAAGTGCTTGATCGGATATGCAGCAGAGCCCACATTTCAAATGTAAACATCACAGACGATAAGGTTAATTTAATCGTGGTGGACAAAATTGTGATCATGATTAAAATTCAATTAATTGTGCAGCCCTAAAAAATACATAAAGTGTCTTTGGTGTTGAAGGTAAAATGATAATTTGTTCAGACAAAAGCAGAAAAATCTAAAACCTCCTTCTTCCCTGTGTTTGCTAACTGACTGTGCTCCAAACAGAAATATTTCAGTGTTAGTTCAGAGTGTTGCTGCCACTGCCCTTGTTTGTCATCTCATAGACGCAGCAGGCTGTTAGCTTTGGTTTGAAAGCCAGATAAAAAGGCAGACCGCCAGACCCAGACAGTAAAATGTCACCTTGTGTTGATATACAGCATTTTTCCCCCAAGGAGAAATGTGCCTCCACACTTCACCTTCAGATGATGGTGAGAGTGGTGGATTGACAAACGTGCAAAAATGCACACTTAAAAATTCCATTAAAACTCAACCTTACAGTCTCAAAATAGAGTCCACACGACCCCCTGCAGAGGTGAAGAGATAATGGAAATCATCTGCAGTCATGGTCATACAACCAGCTGTCTTTGTGGGTTTGTTTGCTTTGATTCATATCATCTGACTTGACTCTATTAAAACACAACAAGCCGAAGGTTGCTCAATATCCTGTTTCATAACAGGACCTGCCATGTCCCTGTTTATTCTGTATTTTCTGTTGGTGGCATCACTTTTCAGTGGAGCCATTATAACTAACATCCTGGTGTCACTGCTTGCTCAACACCTCTGGTTTATCTGCACTTGTATGGAAATTGGCTCACACCTACTTCAAGCATTCTAGGTCCAGGGCCAGTCTGAAGATAAGTGCTGTAGAAACTGTACATCTGCCTGAGAATGGAAAGTTATCATCAGCAAAACTGTCAACTGCCGTCTTTCCCAGTGTCTACAATCAGGCCTGCTGATTTACTTCTTTGCCCAACACACAGCACAGGACTCAGCAAGCCTATCAAAGCCGCTTTCAATGTTTGTGGTGAAAAAAAAATGAAAAAAAGAAAGACAAAACTTAAATATGTGAGATTCTTAAGGAATAAGAGATGGACATCAGGACAGCTCTCCAAAGTGAAGTCAAAGATGTGGAGCTCCCCCTGCTGAGAGGCTCCAGTATAGGTTGTAGTGCCTACTTAGCAATACAGCCAATAAGATATCCTCATTATTTTGTGATGCAATCACGCCCCCCCTTTTTTTTTTCTCTTTTCTCTTTTTTAAGTTTTCTTCTCCATTTTTACACTTTTCTGCACCATTATAATATCATCTTATTGCTGCTTTATTTACTTTGCTCATTAAACAGTGTTTTCATGTCTTCAGTAAAGGTGGATGATAGAGTAGGTCATTGTACAAAGTGAAATGTTATTGTCGTGCATCTTAAAGATATTTTTGCAAGAACAAGTATGAAACTCTATTCAGAAAGGACACATTTGTTTGGTCTTTCTTGTATGTAGAAAAGTCCTCCACCTCCTCAGCCCAGTCACACACCAGGCCCCCAGCAGCAGCGTGATTATCAATTTATAGTCAAGAAAGCCTTTGAAATGCTAATACAGGCCTGCCACATGGAGAGATCCAACTGTGTCTCTTTAATTTCTCTGAACCAATGAATCTCTTATCCGACAGCTTGTCACAGTTTGTAGTTTTCATAACAGACACTCTGAGATTATTCATAGCTCTTCATTTTGTCACTCTGTCAGTCTCCGCTACACCCACACACTCATCTGCATAATTAATCAGTCTTAATCACCAGGTGAGGCGTTTATAGAGGGCCTCCACAGAGGGTTCGTACATCACTTTTGATTGGCTAAGCCTGTTTCTCTCTTAATTGCAGCTGTTGTAGTTTTGTTAAAGAAAGTTTCTGTGATTGTTGCACTCACAAAAGTTTTTAGCCCACAACCCCCAAAATAGTGGTTCTAGAGACCGCTGATGTGGGAAAACACTAATAGGCCATTTAAAAAACAAAAAGATTTAAGATACTTTATTTAGCTGATTGATATAAAATTTGACTACCTATACAAGTTGCTTTGTTTGATAACTTAATCCCCTGACAAAAACAAGGCCACTTCTACAGTTAATACACTGAAAAAGAAGCACCATTCAGAGAAGGAAGTCTCGGCTGGACCACCGCTGCACTGAATGTCTGAAAAGTTGTCCGTCATTCCCTATCAATATTTGAAATAATGGAAATTTCTGCCTGCATCTGTGACCGATATATCAATGCACCAGTTATCACACTGTCCACAAGCTATGAGCGTCAACATTATGACATCAAAGCAGCTATTTGTGTATTTTTGATGCACAGATGGTGAAAAGAATAGCAAAGAAACACTCCTTGACACTGCCGTTTTCTGTTGGGTTTTCCAAGAACCATCCGAAAGTTTGCCTATGGAATAAGACTTGTTAGTATTACCCAAGTGGCAACCTCTGGTCTGAAAATATGAGACAGTGCGAAAGTGCTAAAATCTGCAGTTCGTCGAGTGTCCGCTTGAGACTGGCTCTGGAAGTACTGGAAGTCACAAACACAACAAGCCAAAAAAAAACTGTTTTCACAGCCAAAATAAGCATGTTCACAGCCTGGTACAAAAAATGTTTCCGTCTGAATTGCTAATTTCACTAACACCACGCACTGTACGGGGAGTAAATTTTTTTCTAACTCAGCAGTTTAGACAATATTAAGATCGCCAGTTTGTCCAATCAAAGGCACAGCTCAACTCACGTGACTGCCGGGTGCCCTATGGCTGTTACTGTGGAGACGCAAAGCTGTTTCAGAAACAGACAGGTGACGTCTAGGGAACTATGTCCATTAATTATTCAATCTAGGCTATGACCCTACAGTTCTGAAAAAAAACATGAATGGATCGAGGATTCCTGGGTCTATTTTTAGTTTTCACTGGGAATCTACCAAAGTTTTCCTCTTAAAAAAACTCCTCTGACCTCTCTGTCTCCCAGGACTGCAGGTCATTGTTTTGTAACCTAGAAGGAGTGGCCTTAGTGTAACTGTGTTTTCCCACTGAGAGAAAACGGGCTGAGCCAAGATTAAATTAGAAAACCACAGTGTTGATGCTTCACCACAAAGCCTTGTTAATTGACCTCTGACGTTCAGTGACAGTTTCCTAATCCGTTCGCCCTATTATTATAAGCAGCTATTAGTGATGTCTATCCTCTCAGACTGTGGCTCTAAGGTTTCGAACCAATCAGAACTGAGTGATTTTGATTCCCACTTCCTGATTAACTGGGGAATATCCAATCAGTGGCATTGTTTTCTCCGTCTTTCTTGTTACTGAGCTGCCTGAGGGTTTGTGTCGTCTGACGGCAGATTAGAGCAATCAGGCGTTATTTCAGGTATGGGTGTAAGTCAGTTTAGTGTGCTGTCCCCTGCAGCCATACGGATGATCTTGCGTACCACTAGAGAGCTTGTCTGAAATCCAGTTGCATGGAAATCAAAGTGAAAGGTCTTCTTGAGGACAACAGTGTTTGTAGGATGTGCTTCTTCAGTTTCATGCTGTGTGACTGACCCAAAGAGTGTGTTTACCTCTGAACTGCTGCAGCAGGATGTGGTTTGTTCCTTTTGCCTGGTGTAGAGTGCCCTTGCTGTCTGCTGTGCTCAAGAACAGGCGGAGTTTAGTGATTGTGGAAACGGAGTTCTACATCTCACCAATGAGAGCTCGTGTGGCTGCTCTCTTAGTTTGAGTAGGGGATTTTTTTGACAGAATCACTTTAATAAAAGTATTAAACTGGTTGGACTTTAAATGACACTGAAACTCATCATTACACTCATTTCAATATGCGGTTATCGACTTCCGGTTGCCAGTGGCAGCAAGCTAGCTCAAAACAACTCGCGTGAAACTATTAATGCTAGACAGGGCTCAGTGTAAACTTTTTAAAACATCCACACTATGACTCCACCTCCGATTTTTGTTAATTTTGCTTCTTTCTTGCTTTTAAAAGCTGGTTATTAGAACAAGTATGACAGCTAGGCTAACATCTTCAGCGTTGTGGTTTCCATGGCGAGGTAAACAATACGTCCAACTGGACGAGCAAAACCGGTAATCGCAATGAACTACGGGTAGTCAGGAAAAAGGTGGATACAGTGAGATAGCAGAATTGGGAATGCTCAAACTAACCTTTATTTATTTTATTTCAGTATCTACATTGACTTTTCAACGTTTATTAAGTTGTTCAAACATTAAAATTGTGTAGCCATATTATACAATACAAAAGTCTTTCAAAAAAAAAAAAAACAAGCAAAAAAAAAAGAAAATTTCATAACAAACAAACATCTACACATCTCTCTACTAAAATCTATGCAGTATCCTGGTCAAAGTAAAATATATATTTCCTGTAACTGACCAATTAGAATCAAGTACTGTATTTGTCATGCAGTTAAAAATAGATACATATTAAAATATTACTTAAGACTCGGGTTAGCTGTGTACTCAATTTTTTTTTGTTTTTTACCTCCAAGTCAATATTTGGTTGAAATATCACTTTTTTATCTTTTCAAAATTTGTTACTAGAAGAACTATTTTGATACTAGTTGACCATTCCCCATTGATGATCATAACTTCCTTGAAACGTTAATTCCCACTATTGACTCAATATCTGCATTATTTTATTTCCACTTCCCGCCTTCTGTGTTTGAGTTTTGCTGCTTGAATTTTGTCACCTTCCAGTGTATATTCCTGATTTCTCATGCGCAGTTTTTCCATCACATTGTAGAAATCATTCAGCCTCTCCTCCCTAACATATTATGCCCCACAGGTAGATACAAATATAAAATCGAATGCTTTTTGAAGTGTTAATCACCCTCAACTTCTGTATCCCAAAGATTGATTGATATTTGCTTGATCTTTTGTTGCAGGTAAGCCTGTTATAGCTAGCTATGGAGCTTTTAGTTCAAACATAATGAACTGCATGGCTGTGGACTTTGACTTCTTCTGTTTAATAAATAATAAACGGGTTAATAAACCTGATGGTCAGTTGAAATAAACCAGCAGCTGAGGGGGAATTATTAAATGGTTGCGAAAGCAGCGATCAAAGACAGACAGACTATATATGTACACATTTTCACTCCTCATACTAGAACAGGTGTGTTTCTGTAATGTCTTTCTGCATCACATAATCTCTCTTTATCATTCCCATTGTTCTGATCTGTTGCTGGTTTTGTGTCAAGTTTTGTCTTGTGTTGACATTTTGGTTAAACTAATGTCTGTTTTTCTTTTGTTTTCTGTCTCTTGTCTCCTCTTTTTCTTATTTTTTGTAATTATTTTATGTCGTCCTGTTTGGCTGCGGCTTCATCCACTCCTCCTCCTCCTGCTGCTGCTGCTGCTGCTGCTGCTGCTGTTGCTGATGCTGCACCACCACCGCCCATCCTGCTGTCACGCACAACCCACCACCACTGCCAACATCTGGTCAACAACACATGGTGGATGCACTCTCTTCCTTTCCCCTCCTTTAATCTGAATTTAAACTCTTTGACACACTTTTTCAATCCCTCCCACTCTCTTTTATCATGATGTTCCCCTCCTCTCACATTTGTCCTCGCTACTTTTTCTTTTCTTTTTCTGTCTCCACTCTTTTTCCCCCTGCTAGCACCATGCAGAGTTGAGAGAGCACCATGCCACCTCCGGTAAGCCAGTGACCTTTCAGAGTTAGTTCACACAGCCCGGGGAATGGCTAGAGGCAATATTTAGGGGTAAATGGACTGTCTATCCGCTAGTAAAGCACCTATTCCAGAATTTATTTACCCTTAAATGTGCTAAATTTTTCAAAGGTTTTGTACACTTAAACTTTTTTTTTTTTTTTTTACTGGAATGTTTGTCCATGTTTGTCACAGTGGATATTGTACGCAAAGCATTAGTAAACACTGCAGCTTACATTTTAAGTTTGTCAAAAAAGCTATGAAAAAAAAAGTCAGGTATGATTGGTTGGGTACTTTTCTTTTTTTCTTTTCACTAGGCAGTATAAGGGGCTAGAGATGATTTTTGGCTCTGTGGCTGCTTCCCTCTTTGCCTCTCTGAAGGGCTGTCAAAATATCGCCTCAAGGAGCAGTCAGTACATCCTGCACACAGCTGCAACAACAACTAACCTGCTGTCTGATAGGAGAGACAGGCACTGATGTCACTGGATTATGATCCGGATTATGTTTTATCTTTGTTTCCAAATCTGCCTCTGTGTATGTACAAATTCAGCATGCAGAGCCTTCAATGTGTTGGTGTCCAACTTAGAAACTAGCTTTGTGAAAAACAACCATCAGTGACCACTTATTGTTTTCTCTTTATTTATTTATTTATTTATTTATTTTTGAATGGTCACTCAATACAACAGGTCTGCCATGAAGTATTGCATATTAACCTTTAAAGTGGGAGGAATGAGATATGGCAACGCTTCATACTTAAAGCTCTTCTATTTAAAGTTTCTTTATTCACTTCCTCATCAAAATGGTTCAATAATGTTGAGAAACAGTACGGCATAAATAAATTCCATCCCTAACAAACATTTTCAAGATTAAAAAAAAAACAACAAAAAAAGTTCAATTAGAGCTTCACTGAGAGTGCTTTTCCGGAGCGGTCAGTGAACAAAACCCACAAGTATCTGGCCAGGGAAAGAGAATGTTTTTCCTCTGTCAACCAAAGTGTTGAGTGATATAACTGATCTGAAGTAAGATGGTAACATTTCTGATCCCTGCTCTGATGTCTTTCTCTCTCCTCTCCATGCCCCTTCTCGTTCTTTCGCTCTATATTTAGCTGCTTTAGTTTGCGGGGATGAGACCATCCTTCTGACCCCAGGCAGGATGAGCCAGCGCCAGGTGAAGGAGCGGGACAAGGAGAGGGAGAAGGAGGCGGGCCTCCAAACACCCAACAGGGAGCACATTGCCTCTCCCTCTAGCCTCAGCCCGGGGGTCAGCTACAGCCACGGTAAGATACAGACAACATTTTCAGTCCAGTTCAGGTGCTGCTGAAGACTTTGTCAAAAATAAAAAAATAAAGAACTCTGACCGAGTTAAATTAATATAGTTTGGTTTATTCAGTGAAAAATGTTGCTCTATGATTATTTGAAGACAAAAAACAAACTATTTTATTACATCAACATATCAAAATTAATACATCAGCATTCCAACGTGTCCCTCCTTGAGGCTATTATACATTCATTCAATAACAATAAAAAATAATTTAGGTGTAGACCAGACTTTTCTTTTGAGCAAGGCTGTAACATGTTTAACTCTGCTGTTAAAATGGTCATTTGAACATGGACTCCAATGGGGTTTCCTTGGCCGACAGTGTTGATGAAATTTCAGGACGCTTGACAACTTGAAGAAGACTCAGGAGACTCAGATGGCTTAAATGGAAATAGTTTATATAACCAGGAGAGGTTAAGTTATCTGTATAAAGATAACTTTAATAAGAGGCATAAGGGAATTTGAAAATTCCACCACAGACAGCCTTAAATGGACCCTTGAGGAACTGCAGTTTTTTTCACTTGCATGTTGTTGTTGTATTTTTTTTGTTATTATTTTATTTCTCTGTGATGGTGCTGCTGGAAAACACTGTAGCAACTGTTGCTAACACCCATCTGAATGGGTTTCAGGCAGTGTAGCTTCCATCCTCTGACTAAATGTACAATGCACTACATTAGAGCACCGTACGAAAATATAATCAAATTATTTCAAAGATGGAAGCCTTTTCTACCTGAACAGATGCCCTGAACCTCTGAACTGTTCAGGTCTCATACACACATACGCAGGCACACAGACAGACCCATGCTTAGCCCTTTTCCATAGCTGCTAGTTTGGTCCACTGGTTTGCCTGAATTAGCACCATTTTTTTCTGTTTCCACCAACAAATCACCGGCCCGAAGCGTAAAAAACTGGTACTTAGTTGGCTCCACATCCTTGCTGGGCCAGAGCAACAAACCAACAACGCCAGGGGGCGGGGTTACCAACAATCAGTGCGAAAGCAGCCATTCATAAAAAGAAAAGCAGCCAAGCCAGTTATGTTGTGTTTCCTCATTCAAAAATGGAGGCAAACCGACTAGATAGCCTCATGTTATTTATCATTCTTAAACGGAAAAGCTGCCGAGCGAGTTATCTGGGTTTTTTTTGTTGGCGTTTCCTCATTCAAAACTTGAAACGGAGGCAAAATTGAAGCAGCAACGTATTATCCCTCTTATAGATCAGGACAGGACAATTTTCTGCCTCATGGTTGTGATTACATTTCTCTTCTGCTCTCTGCATCGTCCGCCCCGATGTGCACGCACGCACGCACGCACGCACACACACACACACACACACACACACACACACACACAAATCTTCATTTATCATCTCAACATAGCCTGAAATGACAGAAAATGTGTCAACCCATCCCACCGGACATTTTTGTCATTGATAAATAAATCTGTCAGCTAAATTAGATTGCTGATGATGATGAAGTTACATGTAGCCCATGACTGAATAGTCAAACAACCCTCAAAACGACCTGGATGGATCTGGAAAACCTCAGAAAATCCAACCTGTTCCGAACAAAGTTGGGATGGACGAAGGTTTTGGCGTCAGCGTGCAAACATGATTGACATAACATGGGATTGAATTTCTTTTCTAACGTGTATCAATTTCAGACAAAAAAAATGGGCTCAGTGTGAAAAGGTCTTTATAGTCTGGCTTTATACACATTTGTTTATACTTTCACAGATTTTGATGATTAAAATAATTAGGATAACACTTCAACAGACTATTCAGCACGTAGTGGTGACACTGAACATTTTGTAGCTGCAGGGCAGCTGTCACAGTTATGTTTAGCCATAAGCTCTTCCAGACAGACCTGGTGCACAAACAATGACTCACACAAGCTGATGAGTGTTTCTCTGCCTGCCTGTCAACTGGTGCAAAGCTGCAAATCTGCAGGGAGATGATCACATCTACACCTTACACTTTTTTCCTAACCCTGTAACCCTCACGATTTGTGATTTCAAGCAGCCTTTGAAATCTGTCTCTGGTTGGAAATGTTTTTTTACTTTATTACTTTGGTCTAATAATGCTGCTGGAAAGCATCGTTCTGCAGATTAGGAACAAATCAAACAGAGGGTGTGTGGCTCTCGGGAAATAAGCTCGAGGGTACAGTACATTAAATACAGGTCTTACATCACTGTGCTGCCTCTGACGTCTTCTGGTGTTAGATTGCCCCCTTGTGGATTTTATGGTTTCGTAAATGAACAGATCTGTGCTCTGTGAAGTAGACGAACAGTGTGTTTGCTGGTCATTAAGGTGTCCTTTAGGTTAAACAGTAAGACACTATAACAGATCTAAGGTGAAATACTGCAGTGGAGCACTGAGGTCATTTATTTGCTTCCAAATCCAAATCAATCAATCAGCCTTTATACAAAGCAGAGGAGTCACTGAGAGGGGACACTTGTGTACAATGACAATGTTTACATTAAAACATGTACAAATACAGACATATAAGAGACAAATTTAAGGCTGTCTGGTTGCACTGCCACACTTTCTCAGCTATGTGCATATAGACAAGGTCAGACAGACTGTGATATTATGATTACATACAATAAAGGAATGGCTCGGGATGTGTAACGCACAACAAACGGAGAAATTTCTTGCTGCTTCTTCACACCTGAATTTAATAGTGACCTAACACAGTAATAATGATAGTGGTTAGTGTGGATAAAGGGACAAGTCATTCACATTTATTTTTGAAGTGCCCAAAATTTGCATGAATTTGAATGTAGCATCTCCTCACATGCACAAGCGCCACTGATTTACGATCATGTGATCGTGACTGATTCAAAACCACAGACCCAAACTGGTCCTCAGCACATTGTTTTTGTTTGCTCTACATTACCAGTAATCAGGGTATTGGTAGTTTTTGTGCCATTCTCCAGCATACTTGGATCCCTCTTGGTTATGCACAGTGAATCAGGGCTAGTGCACGCTAGTGAAATGTATGCACAGGAGGCGGGCAGAACAGCAGCACAGGATTTGATTGGTTTGACAAATTGGATCCTAGATGCTAGGATTGGCTGGTGTTTTCTCAGGTTTACTCCTGCTGAAGACAGCAGATATTTTTTATGGTATATGGTTTTTGAGTCTCAAATGAAGCTGAAATCCAGGATGGTATGTTTAAGATTGGGTTTATGGTTTTAAAGGAACCATGGGGTCAGTCTCAGACCTCATCATTAGTGTTTGTCGTTTGTTTCATATATGGGTCGTATAGCTGTTCAATTTACAAATCAGCCTCTGTTTACACTCGAGTTAACGGTTAAAATGCACAAATGAAGA
Source organism: Labroides dimidiatus (assembly GCA_030710495.1). Taxonomy (NCBI): domain Eukaryota; kingdom Metazoa; phylum Chordata; class Actinopteri; order Labriformes; family Labridae; genus Labroides; species Labroides dimidiatus. Next base: position 11,480,981 of record CM061162.1, on the reverse strand, counting down.
AATATAAAGATGAACATATCTAACACAATGACAAATAGAGTTCTTGAAGTTTCAAACCACGATTCTTAAATGTCCAGAGTGTAAAAGGGAAAATTCATGAGCTGCTTTCTGCCACTAGAGGGAGTAAGCACAACATAGAAATACACATCCATCATGAGCTATAAAACCTGTCGCACTCTTTTACTCCTCAATACACTCTGTGTGCCGTCAGCCATCACTGGTCATTATCTCTCTTTGAGAGCTAGTTTTAGCTAACTGCAGTTCAAATATTGGACATTTATGGGTTTGTTTTGGTTTTTTTTTTTTTATCTTTTATTTGAAATCATATTTGTGTAGAGTTTGGTTTCTGTTCATTTTGTTTAGGAATCACGCTTTATGCCCAGCATGCTGATTTGGCATTCTAGACAACCTTTGTGTAGCTTTGCTTCTTCACAGCACTCGTCCAGCTGAATCATATCAGCGTAAAACAATGAAAAAGAGTCTCTGCTCCTTTGTAAACATGTTTCTGTGTTCTGAGACTTTTTAGCTCCAACTTTACAGCGTGAAATGTTGTTGTTTGTCCGGCGGCTGCATCCATAAAAACAAAAAAAAAAGTCTCACTGTGAAAACATGAGAGCTTTTTTTTTTTTTCGACCCACGACTCCATGCAGCAAAAGAATGTGTTTCCATGGCAACTGATGTTTTGCCTTGAGTAGCCCTCGGTCATGCGTCATTGTGATGACGGTGTGGTCCTCCTGGTCTGTCAATGCTTTGTTTAATTAAAGCTTCAATTGTGTGTTTTTCTGAATCACCAGGTTATGGCTGCTGCAGTGACGTGTTTATTTTTCATTAGATGGAAAAAAGAATCCCGTGAAGAATCACAGTCAGGGTGCAAAGATTGATTTGGAATATTCGTGACTCATTTGAATCATTTTTCTGCTCTGTGCAGAAAAGAGGAATTTTTAGAGCTAGTACATTGGCATGAATCTGTTTCCTAGGATTACAGATACTGACTGACCACACTTCACTGCAGAAATTATCACTCTCCAAAACACTTCTTCCCATCTTCTCATGGCCAAATAATCCTTCAAAAAACTGACCTGACAACTTCATCAACAGGATTGTTTCATGGTAAGATAAGAACTATACATGGCACACATGATCAGTTTTCAGCCTGTTTGGTGTGATCACTGATCAGCCAGTCCTCTCAAATACTGTAAATCGTCATGTGTCGGTCTCAGTTTTACACACACCAGCCACGTATTTCATGCTGTGCACACTGCATCACAAACACTGACGGGCAGCCAGACTCACGCAGTTGAACAAGTCTGCATTGGGAATGTGGGTCGCTCAGCAGCAGCAGCAGCGAGATGTAGAAGTGTTGATCTTCAGGAGGAGAAACAGAGACGTTTTTTTTCCAGCATTCTGTCTGGTTGTTGAAAGGGAAAGCACAGATCTTCTGGAACACTCTGAATCTGAGAGACGACTGTTTGTCTGTGTACTGTATTAAAGCCCCCCTACAATATTCTTTGGTTATGTTGGGAATGGACTTGATGGTTGATGGTTATACCTGGACTTCCATTCATTTGCTAAAACATGCTAAGTAAGAAATCCCTGAATGTTGGTGTAGATCACTCTCTATAATTCAGTCCAGCAAACTCAGAACTCTCACGTGTTTATTTCAGATGCTCCTGATATAATAACATCGCAATTCATTGTGCAGCTCCAGTCCAGATTTCGTATTTAAATCAATTTAAATTTTGCAAAACGAAGTTTTACTTGCACTCTGAGAGCAAGCAAGTAGTTATTTATAGTAAAATGTTGTATGTAACTAGTCTGCAGAGCGCTTTCATAATCTTGCTGACGTTTTGAATTATTTAGAGGAGTTGGATTTTTTGTTGCATCATCACATACGCACAGACAAACTCTGGTGTCTGGGGTCTAGCTGCCAAGTGAGGCTTTTTTATGACTCACCATGAACAGAAATAAACTCTAGAGGTGTTTTGATAAGGCTTCTTCTCAACCAGCTTTTGGAGACACTCTCGCTGTGACCGCCTTTCACTGACTCACTGTCCTGTCTCCAGGTGAGCACAGTCTGCCTGCAGGAGAGAGGTGTGTTTGTGTATGAAAGAGTCTGAGCAATGATGCGTTGAAGAATACAAAGACTGCACTGGGTCGAGTTGAGAGATGGAAAGCAAGGTGCCTCAGGAGGGAGAGAGAGCAGGTGGGGTCATCATGGATTTAAGCTCAGCCTCAGGGATTATGCTCCACCAGACGGCGTAACAACATGGAGGGGGCTGGTCTTATCTGCACCCTCAGCCACTGGCAATCCAGTGTCTCTTCCTCCTCATCCAATGAGTGGCTGAGCTTGGTGAGGCCTGAAGGCTAAGAGAGAGACGAGGCTTGAATCAGAGATATGGACTGTAGGTTTCGTAGAGGTAAAGGAGGACTGGATGGGATGATGGGGGATCTCTGTTCCACAGGGCCTGAGCTCTGCTTTGGCGGCACACTTTTAAACTTTGTTGGACTGCCACAATGTTGAACTGAAGCTTGAGGGATTGTAGCATGAATTTCTGAGCTTTTTGTCCTGTCAACTCTTGACCTTGTGACATTTTTCTTCTAAGTTTTTTCCCTGAAAGAAATCAAGGTATGGTATTAAGTAGCTCTTTGACAAGCTAGTGCCTCATCGTATTTCAGATAGAGCAGCTGCATTCCCTTCCTCTCTCTTTAAGATGGTTTCTGATCCTTGCTGTGTCATATGTTGCTTGTGTTTGAATGTGTTTTAACTTTGTGAGACTCCTCATGAGGATGGAACAAAGATCACACCAGTTTAAGCTTTTACACACTAAAATTTGGATGAAATCAAGCCCCTGTCTGCTTCGTATTGTGGGTGGCTGATACACCTCACAGTGACACTTCAATAGAGCAATACAGCAGGAGATGCCTTGAGGTCAATGTTCAAAAAAGCCTCTTTGTTGCAATGCTAATCCCAGGCTTACAGGGTCTCTTTGCAGCCTTTATGTAAGACTATATACGTCTGCCTGCATGTGAACTCATGTCTGCAGTCAGTGTGTATCACTTGCTCTGCGTGGTATCAGATGTTTTGGTGCTCCTGTGACACAGTTTGTCTGCAGTGTAGGTATGCCTTTAAGCCTGATGTGTGACTTTAAAGACTCGTTCCTTCAGCATTCTGTTCAGTTAAAACATATTTATTCACAGCTAAAATTCAGTAACGGAAATATCGTTCAACATTCAACAACATTCAATATTCAGTGCTTTCATTTGTTAAGAGCTCAAATTTCTAATTTATATATTCGATGGTTTGATAACACATCATAGTACCGTAAACTTGAAATCTGTTTCCATCAATCATAACCTACACTGCAAAAACTGACATCTAAGCAAGTGTGTTTTTGTGTTATTTAAAGTAAGAATTGCCTCATTATACTTGATATGAGCCACATTCAACAGACAAGTCCAGGAACGTGTCTTATGTCAAGATATTAAAAGACAAAAATAAGGTCTGAATTACCTGCAACGAGTCAGAAAATCTGCCGGTGGGGTCAGAAAAATTTACTTGTCAAGTTTAGAATAATATCTAAATACAAGAAACTTTCACTTACTCCACTGGCAGATTTTTTTTGCTTGTTACAAACAATTCAGAGCTGATTTTAGTCTTTAAATATCTTTAAATGAGATGTGTTTCTGGACTGGTCTGGAGAATGATGCTCATATTAAGTCTAAAAAGACATTTTTACTAAAAATAGGACAAAAGCACTTCTTTTTTTGCAGTGTAAACTTTCACTTATCATTTACCCTTCATACTCAGCCTTAAATGTTGTGTTTGGTTGGAACCTTAGCCTTAAATCAACTATTTCATGAACTACAGAAAAAAACTAAATATAGAATATTGCGGTTAAACGTTTAAAAAACTCTAGCTCTTCTGAATGAATGGAGCTGAACAGCGCTTCTGTTGCCAATATGAATGCGCATCTTTATGATGACTTCCATTGTAATAGGGTCAATAGCAGCTCTTTAGGCAATACTTTTTGAAGGTGCTGATGTTAGGTAGGGTACAATATTTGGAAAACTTGTCATTTAAGTTCAGCGTATTTGGATTAAACTGCAGTAATCACACCTCAGACAAAAGGCGGATGGGAAATTAAGGCACTGGATATGGTATTTTAATCTGGTAAAAAAGATAAGCACAAATTCACTATATATCTTAGCCAATCTATTCCACACACTGTGTTTAGCTTCCAAGCATGATTGGTCAACATCATAACTTTAAACCCGCTAAAGCGCTTCTTTTAGACTTCAATTATTTTCTCTTGACTACAGATTCTTTATTATCATACTGTTATCTATTGTTATTCCAGTTACAATATTCTGTTAAAGAACACTAAAAGCTTTATATCTTATCCTTAGAAAAGCAGTGTTCCAAGAAAATCACACCTCTACCAAAAATTTATTTGACCCCAAAATGTGTTCAGCATCAGCGACTGAGTTGGATTACTGCTCCTCGTGGCTGCTATAGATGCCGCCAACCTCTGTGCATGGCCTTGTCTGGCACAGCAGCCCCCACTGTACCTGACACCATCCCACCTGATACACATGAGACATCAAGTACTGGAACAGGGAGACACTGTGCAGCACAGGTAACTCCATCCAGCCAGTTAAGCCAGGATGATATTTAAACCATGCCCTCATTTATATGCTTAATGACTCTTCAAACAGGACATAAACTTGCATTTCCTGTTACAGTGACGCAAAAAAATCTGTTTGTTTAACGGGAAAAAGCAACAGTGTATGACAGACTGTGAGCTTACAGAATGTCTACAGTGGGTTAAAGCCATGCTAAGCTACGGATAAGCTCTGTTTGTTCTGTATAAGGTGAGGTCGGATTTGACAAGAGTCAGTTCAAGAGTCAGCACTAACTTGATTGGAAGTAACTTTAAAAATGTTGCAGGGGTGATAACAGTTAGAGAGTACTTCTCGAATACTTTTGCACCAGTTGAAATAGACTTCCCCTCTGAAAGCAGGTTAATTAGGCCTGGGATCTGAATTCAACCTCCAGAACTAATTAACTGTGATATTAAAAGCACATTTGAGTCAGAGAGGCAGATTTATCGGGTAGAGGATTCTCAAGTTATTTCAGGTTTCAGGATGCTTACTTCCTGAAATGTCTCCATTGAGAATATTTATGATGCATGCATTCATTTTTTTCCAAGGGTGAAAGAAAAGGGGTCAGGCCAGTGGATTAACAGTCAACGACAAGAAGACAATGTGCAGATTGGGTTTCAAGGATAAGGCCGTTTGCCCAGACTGTTCGTTTGTATTAAGACACAGTCACCACCAGTGGCCTAGCAGAGACGTTTACAAGATTGATGAGTTATTATGTTTAATGATGAACTCTCACCGCTTTCTGCACAAAAGTTTTTTCACTCTATATGTGTAACATGAGCCAAATGTATGTATGGCTGCAATTTAAGATAACATTTCTGGGAAACGGTGTCCTAAGTGCGTCACACTTGTCTGCAGACAAAGCAGTTTTACAGTCAGTCGCACCTGCTCTGCTGCAGACAAAGCATCTGTTTGTTTTCAGCAATATTTACTGTACTCAGGGAAAAGAAGGTGTTGCGGTGCAGCATTCAGTCACCGACACCACACAGGAGACTTTTTTTCAGACTCTACAGCTGTCCGACCTGAATGAAGTACATCGGAAGTTAGACTCATGCAAGTTAGATTTAAAATGAGCTGATCTATTTGTTTGCACAGTAAGTGGTCTGCTGACTTTAGCTTTTTAAGCAGGGTTCTGGTGTGAATTAGAGTTTGTTCTGTCCTCATATGAGCTTGATAGTGTCCGTTTGTGTGTGTGTGTGTGTGTGTGTGCAGTCCTATGCATAAAACTATTAACAGATATTACCTGAGTGATGAAGACTAGAGCATGTCGTGATAATGAAAGGCAAGTGCATGCACAAAGGGACAGTTCACTGCTTTAAAAATGGGTGATTGTTGATCATTTTTGCTCTATGTGAGCCATTTATGCAACAAAATTCCTTCAGGCTTTACATGTTGATGGAGGATCTGTGTTTCTTTGTGTTGAGTTTAAACCACTGAATCTACTTGACACCAGAATCACACCAGACCTCAAAATGTCTGTTTGCCAGACTGTACGTGGTAAACCCACAGAGAGAAAGCCCTGCTGCCTGTCTGATAAGGCCATAAACAAAGAAGACGTCATGGTGTTGATCATACTCGACTGTCAGCTAGAGCATTGTTTTGTTAAATGCAGGCTGATGCATTGCATAAACACAAAACGGAGTAGTAGACTAAATAAACTTTGTGTTTGTTAGATTATTTCTTTGTTGTAACAATGCTCCTTGGCACTAAATCTCATACTGTTAGAAAGCTGGTTTATTTCTCTTTTAATTGGTACCACATTTGTAAAGAACTTGAATTTGTGGGATGAGCAGCTGAGCTGAGTTTGTGGGTTGCACCCTTGAAAAATTTGCCAAATCTTCTCTGTCAATGCCAAACAGCTTATTCTGCTTTTAAATTGTGTTTGGTGTTGTGTGCTGATTTTATAAAGTCTGAAGAAAGAAGACATATTTTTATTTTGACAGTTTATTTATTTGACAAGCAGGAGCCTCAGTGGCGTTCCTCACTGTTGTGGGATGGTGAAGTCTTTCAACCAGCATTTGTTGCAAGTTGATTCCACAAGTGTTCAGTTGTGTTGAGGTCAGAACTGCTGGCAGGCTTTTCAATCCTCTATACTCCTGAATTCTGGAGGTCATCTCTGAGAAACTCTGCTATGTTTGGGGCAAGCGTTGTCATCCTGGAGGATAGAGTTCAGTCCCAGACTGTGAAGAAATGGGATTAACACTGTTTGCAGAATCTCATCTGGATATCTCTCTGCATTGAGATTTTTTTAGGTGCAAATCAGGCACCTGTTTGCCAGCAACTAGGGTTACCAAAAGCCCAAAGCAAGAGTCAGTGGCAACAGCAGAATAAGCTGTTTGGCATTGGCAGAGAAGATCTGGCAAACTTCTGATGGGTGCAACCATCTATTACTATTATTACGTACTATTTTAAAGGGAAATAAACAGGCTTTCTAACAGTATAAGACTTAGTGCCAAGAAACATTGTTACATCAAAGAAATCATCTACCAAATACAGACTGCCTTCCTTTATGTGCTAAGTGTATTAGCTCCAATGGCCCATCTAAAGAAATACCTTATTGTAAGATATTTCAAGACAAAAACTAACTTGAAATACTTATAATGAGTCACACACTTTACAGAAGGGGTAAAATGAATTTGCTAGTTACGTCTCCTAAATTTATACATTTGTAAGTCAAGAAACTTGCAGTAAATTTTACTGGTCTTATTATGAACCTGTCGTGTCAGTGTGGCTTCGCAGTCGATTGCTGAGCTTTAATATGAAGTGCAGCGAGTTCTTGAAAGAGGAGCGAGTCTGAATTTCACAACAGTCTATTAACTATTTATCTACAGAAGAGTCTGCTTACACATTGCCCTGCATACTCCAGATGAAATGAAACCTTCAAATAAATTACATTCTTGTTACACATGCTCCGACTTTTTTTTTTTTGATGCACCCAGGAGAAGATGCATGGAATGAGTCAGTAGAAGTTTTTCTCAGTTGACTATCGGCCACACAAGCTGCTAAAGCACTTGGCTGTTCGACTCTAGCTGGATGGCAGGATTATCAGCGGCAGCTTGAGCTTATGCTTCGACTTGTAACAGATTCTCATCTGCGGCGTTTAGCACGTACAGCTCTCTGTGGACCCTCACAGTGGTTTTGTTTTCGTTGAGTTTCGATTTGGAAACTGGGCATTACATTTTGCTACTTTAAGGGAAACGAGAATTTTTTAAAAAAAATCATCCTGCATAATATGTTTGTAGCGTTACATTATTAAAGAGAATTGTAAATGTCCAAGACTTGCCACCACAATGATTCCAATCTATTGAACCAAGGCTGGAGAGCAGCGAATGTCCCTTTGTATCTACATAACATCTTTAATTAAAATGTGGCTGGAGATTGAGCAGCAGGGAAAGATTAGATGCAAAACATAAGAGTTATTTTCAAGCTAAGATGCAGCTCTCCCACCCATCCGGAAGAGAGGGAGTAGGAGGGGCTCAGCTTATTCGTTATTAAGTACTTACAGGCTGCTGCTTTCGTACACACTCACACTGAGCAGGGAGCCAGAGTGTATGTGTGAGGCAGTGAGAGAGAGAGAGAGAGAGAGCAGTCGGCTGAAGGAAGCCTAGAGGAAAGCAGCATACTGCACTGCTTCAATGCCTGCTGTCTGAGCTACTCTGTGTGTGTATGTGTGTGTGTGTGGGTGTGTGTCGCTGGGATTTCCGCTCTGCTCTTTAGCTGAGTGAGACGGATCGAACCGTATCCCCAGCCCCCCTCGACCTTTTACCCTTTAGTTTCCTTACTACTCCCCAACCCCTCCTCCCCCCCGTCCTCCCACTCTCTGAGGGAGATCCTGCCGACCCTATGATGAAAGAGGAGGGCCTGCTGAGTCGTCGCCGCTTCTCCACGTGCGGTGGGACAGCATCGCTGCGGCCACCACACCCGGATGGACGTAAACTCATTCGCAATGCCTCCTTCGGGGGCTACAATGAGCTGTCACCCATCTCGCTGCCAGGTGGGTGCTTGATTGTGTGAAGCACTGTTGTGTAAAGCTTTATAGTTTGAAGTGCTGCAGGCTCGTTAGTGGACCTTTAGTTCGACTTTTCCGTTCCTCTGCAGCTGTGGATGTAAAAAGTGAGAATACCTGAGTTCCTTATTTTTCATTGGTGGGTTGGTGAGAAGTGAGGCAGATTGACTGTTGACTGGTCTGTTGCTTGAATTTGTCCTCCTTTTCATAGTAAGAATCAACGAGTTTTCACGTACAACGTGCTGTAAGCTTGTACATACTCAGCTGATTTGATTCAGCTCTGTTTTTGCAACAAAAAGATCATTGTTCTTTTAGATGAAGAAACCTAAGCATGTACATATAAACCTATTAGAACTGTGAACACTGTATAGAGCTATTTGACGTCATTTCTAACGTATTAATGTAAATATTCAACATTTTTGTTTATACCATTTGCTGCAGTTTGAGTAGAACATCTTAAACCAAAACTAATCAAACAAAAAAGCAACATGCAAACAATGAAACACAGACAGAATTGAAATTACAGAATATGTTCAAAGAATAAAAAAAAATTAGACATTGGACTGCAGGGAGGTTGGAAAATATCGGATAGCAGTTTTGTTTCACAAGTAGGCTAGAAATTTAAGTCACTGTGAGAAGTTTTCATGTTTGTTCACTCCGGTGACCCTATTGGACAAAATCAGTAGTTTTTCCAAGCATGAATTGAAGACTACATTTCCCATGAGCACCATCACCCATTGTGGTAAAGGTGTGGCGTTTGCAGACGAATGAAGATCAGATCCTCCTTTTATTACTTCTTTTTTTTTTTGTTCAAGACAATTCCTGAAGTCCTGATGTGTCCTGACACAAATGTGCCCTTGAGTTTGTGCTTCATTCCTCAAAGAGCACTGCATAGATATTAAACTCTGTTCATAATTAACTTGTTTACCCAGCAAAAACCCTGATTGCTGTACTTCTCTGCTTTAAACAATAATCTCACTGAAAACTTACATCTTTCTGCTAATCCTACTCTGGCATCAGCCATGAGAACAAAACAAAAGAAAAAAAATCTATTTGTTTGGCAGAAAATTCAACCAGAACACAGGCAAGAAACAACCAATCTTGTATCTGTTATCCACATTTTTCTATGTAGGTCATGAAAAGCACCAGACATGAGCGTGAGGCTCTTTTGAAATCAGCGAAGAACTCCTCACAGTGCCTGAAAGATATAAATGGAACAAACTGACACTTATATTTAGAGTCAAACTTACCCACAATGATAAAACACCTGTGCATAATTTTATTTTATTCCTAAAACTGTATCTTATAGTGGAATCGGCATGTTCCTAGTTGTAGCTGTTGATTGACTTTTAAAGGCGACAAAACCTGAGTGTATTTTTCGATCTATACAGATGAGAATGATTCATAAATATGTATTTAATAGACACTTGCACAACATGTTTCCCTCCCTCCTTTAATGAGCACACACACAATAGTGTGACCATTTATGAGGATCTGAGACATCTGCTCATCAACAGGATCCAAACTCTTGGTGCTCCGCAGTTTGTTTGACTATCAGAGGTGTGACTTTGTGAATGGAGTTGGTATATTTGTGACACTAGAATCTAACTAGCTTCACTTGTGAAAATGATCAGAGATTCTCTTTTTGCGGTATTTTTGCATCTTTTCTATCATCAGAAGCTGTTTTAGCTCATCATAGGGAGAGGTTGACCTTGAATTAAATGGTGGTCTCCATTTTTGCTGGGGTAGGCTCCAGCCATCCGCAACCCTGAACAGGAGAAGAGGTATAGAAGATGAATGAATGAATAATCGGCAGGAGTTCTTCCAATTATCAGCCCGTTATCACCCTTTTCAATGCTTTTCTGCATGTTTTTATACTTAAAATTTCTCTCTGTTGTAAAGATAAACAAATACTAAAGGACAAAGTATTGTTAAACAGTAAAATGTTCTGCCTGTAATTCATATCTTTGTTTCTGTCAGCATTAAGGGATGGAAAAAGAAGTTATTTTATTCATTATATATTTTTGAAATAAATCAGCCGATTAATCAGTTATCAGATTTTTTTTCCTGACAAGTAGCGGAATCGGCATCAGCCTCAAAAAATCCATATTGCTCGGGCCCTAGTTGTTAGCTTCCTCTTTTGTAACCTTGTGATTTAAGTATGAGCTTGGCTAACATTTCTGCCCTGAAGCTGATCAACTACCCAGTTGAAAAAATGTGTTATTGTTTCTACCAGTGGCAAGGATGCAAAGGCAATGTATTTTTAAAAAAAACTTTTTACCAATGGCTGATAGTGGAAATACTTAACAATGTTTGTTAGTCAGATGATACGATTTTATCTCAAAAAGTTGCTTTTCTGATCTGTGTAAATTTCTCAAAAAAGAAGACCAGTTCGCAGCATTGTCCAAGTTTAAAATGACTTTTCAGAATCTCTTCTGTGATCGCCTGGTTGGCATAAGTGAAAGACTCATCTGTGTTGAAATGAAACGGTTCCATTTTTAGTTCCAAACTTTTTAACATAGGTTTTGGTATTTAATGAGCCACTCAGTGCTAACATTACACACATGTCACACAGAAGTTAAAAGAAGACCTCATGAGTGCCAGAAACCTGAAGAAAGTCAGTTTGTTGATATGTATTCATCACTATGCTATAAAAATATGAATATATTTTGTCTGGAAGTATTTAGCTTTGTACTAATTGTAAGACTATTACACTTGGGACTATCTTATCTCTCAGTTGGACATAGAAATCCATCTGGGGCTTTGGCAGCTTAACAGGCCATTCATCTGATGAATGAGTTTGGCTCAGGCTTTGGCTCAGCTGCTTTGTTTTTACTGAGGTTACAGTGGCACCTTTATGATGGGGGCAGTGTCAGTACTCCTCTCTAGAAGTACATTAAATTCTCTTAGACCATCAGGATTAAAATCAGTTTTGTGAAATGTCGCCCTCTGTGATCTTGTCTTTGTTTGTCCTGCTGAGAAGGACACAGACCTGAAAGACTGGATGTTCCCTGCTTCATCCTTACGGAGACCTGTTCTAAACCCTATTAATTCAGGAAACGCTGACTGTGCACTGACTCCGCCACACTTTTATGCAGTAATTCAGACGGACATGTCCTAACACAACCTCAGTCCTGCTGTTTTGCTAATGTACAACTCAGTCTGTGACGTGCCCTGCGGGGGGGCATCTTGACCGCACTTGATGGAGCGGCGATTGTTAGTCATTGACTTCCTTTCCTCAGACTTTTCCAAGTCTGCGGATTCAGGCAAGTGACCTTTTGGCCACAAGCCCACTTGTTTCCCCTCCAAACAACCCCTCTTCCAGCAACACAGATAATTTGATCTCCATGGCATCGCCTGAGTCATGTTGTCTTTCTAACAGTCTCTTCCCAGCCTTCTGCTCTATTTATCTTATTTTGGACCCAGGAGAAAACTAGTGCAGGCAGGTTGCACTGACTCACTTTCTGTTTTGTTTCCATCATCTCCATTAGAGAGTTTCTGCCTACTCTTTCTAAGCTGTAATAAATTTATTGTTGCACTGTTTGAGTCTGTGTGACATACAAAAGAGACCTTCAAGATGACTTTGTTTATTTCTGCTTTTTAATTTACTTGTGCTTTTTCCAGTGGTTTAATTTCCCACTATAATTGATTGGGTGTTTAGTGCCTCCAGACTGTTTCTGTGGTAATGGTTAATGTGTTTTTGGCACTTACAAATAATGACTAGCTTACACAATTGTCAGTCAGTCAGTCAGCCAAACATTAATTGCTAACTCTTTCCATAGTTTTATTAGAAATGTCACATTTGAGTTCTGTTGTTAATGGGTCCAGTATCTGAAGATTGAAAAAGATGAACAGAGGGTTTCTGTCACTTTCCAGAGTGTGCCTGTGTGGACAGTCTGAAACTTGAAAAAATTTTGTCACGGTCATGCAGAGCAAACAATGTTTATTATTTCACAGTATCTTTACAGAAAGATAAAAATGTGATGTAAGCTATTACATTTAGAGCAGAACTTTGAAGACAGCACATGGGACAAGTTTTATTAGGCAGTATGACTTTGTACTGGGAGCTCCCCACCCTTCCATATGCATGCGTGGAATGCCAAAGCCTGAGGTAGGGAAAGCACACCTCTCCATCGTTACTTGTGCTTACATGAAAAGCCAAGACAGCAGCAGGACAGGCCTCTGGGGTTGCAGAATAGAGCAAGAATCAGTTACTATATGCATGACAACATTAAACCCACATATAGCCTAAAAAGGGGGAGCTGGGATGAAGGTGGCTTGCAAAGCGATTTGCAACGGAAGCATCAAGAAAGGAAGGGAAAGCAGTTTAAGAGAGCTGATAGGGTCTGTGATGAGCAGCTGAAGTACTGTGAGCTGAGCTTGACTTCTGTTTAAACCTGTTGTCCAGCATTTATTTTAATTTATTTAAGTTTATTTAATCTAAACTACTGTCACAGATAAACGTTACAATGGCGTTAGCTTACTTTATGATATCATTATTTCTACAAAATATTGTTTTTTTTCTGGCCTAATGCTTCTTCTAAATATTTGAAGATTTGCAACACATCATTGACGAGTATATAGGAGACAAAGCAGCAACAACTTGCCTAACAGAACCTTTCTTGTTAAAAACATCCTGATTGAAATATTACCTCTTTCAAAATACAATATTGTTTTGTCTCTTCAAGCTTCCCTTTTGCTGACAGAATTGGAGTACCACCCTGTACCCCAGCTACAGTATATCTCAGTGTTTGTTTGGGTTAATAGCAAGATTCTTTGACAGGTTGGACAAGAAACAGGATTGAATGGCAGGAAACTGTTGGGTTCTTCCAACTGGGAACCCAAACACTTCATGACCCAGACATACAGTATATTTACTACTCACTCAGGCGGCAGCACCTTACAGCAGTGCACCTTCTCATAACAACTTGGCACTTTCTAAAGCCAGAGACTGACTCTAAGAGAAACTGGAGTTTGGATATGGAGCCTCCTCTCAAACAGCTAATAAGGGAGTGGAAAAAGCAATCCTCTAGTGACTGATAATTAGATGAAATCCTGGGTCTTCTTGGGGTCAGCATGACTCAGCATAAATCATAATGGGACATTCAGGGAGGCTGCTGACCATGAAGATAGTGTAAGTAGAACAGAGGTGGCTTTAAGGTTGACTTAGAAGGGTGTCAATGACACATAGAGCATGAAATTGTCTTGAAAAGTTTATTAAAAATAAACTTCTCCATTTTTAACCACAAGAATAACTTTGGTAACACAAAAGGGTTGTTAAAAATGGGCAGAAAACATCTCTGATGCTCTGAAATAGTTTTCCTGAAGACTTTAAAACAACTGTCTCCACAATGGTTATCTGTGATCATGTATTCTTCATATTTAAATTCATGAACAAAACGATTCACTGTCATTTTTAAATCGTGAAACAATTGAAATCACTGTAAGTGAATCCTCCCTATTTTTTTTCTTTTTTTTTGCTGAGACTAAAAGCCTTTTTCTTGTAGCGTTGATTTTTCTCGTCCAAAAATGGAGAGACTGCTGCCCTGGCAGGTTTTCAGCAGTCTCAAATTGCCAATTTTCTCTTTCAAATTGATGTGTTTTGGAGAGTTATTTGGCTGGTAGCTTTTCCCTCCATTTGTTGCACTTAGGTCACTTGTTGCCATGGTTAAGATTCACACTTCCTACAAATCACATCGACATGATTAATGAAAAAATTGCTTTTGAATCAGGGTAGAAAGGAAAGTGTAAGCTTAATCACCGTTTATTGCTGAACGTATCATATTAGAGTTTCAAAGACCTCTAACTAATTAACATGATAAATATTTTCATTGAAGACTTGTAAGAAAAAAATAAAACAAAATGTGTTCTACCCTCTGGAGGATTATTTTTACCCTACAGTCAGCTGAAGTTGTATTTTGGCCCTTTTCAAAATAGCTGCTCTCAGGAAATTATCCACGTACACTCTTATTCTGGAAAAATCACCTTTCCAGAAGTTGCGGTAAGAATAACATCTAAATTGTTACTAATTTTTTCAATTAACTGTTTTCTGCAGTGAATGAATGAATATTTACTAAAAACTTTACTAAAAAAGTTGGCAAAACTGCCCAATTTATCAAATATAATACAAAAAAAATATAAACAAAATCATATAGCAATATTTTCTTATTTCTGATTGTTCAGGCTTTTAAAGATCAACCATTGCTGTTCAAATCTGTGGTAAGAGTTAAATACACCAGCACAGCTCCTCCACATGGACTGCCTTGGAGCTTTCCCAGGTAGAGATAATGATCCCAGTTTTGGATTGGTGGCGCGTTCCATTAAAGATCAGTTGCCAGTTTTTTTCTGGATGAGGTCTTTTTTCACCACATTAGGCTTGAAAATGAGCTCTTTGTGGTGGAAGTTGTGCTTTCCTTTTGTTGTTATCGTGATTGGAATGGAACGAGGGGATTTTATTTTTTAGTCTCTGAATCTCTTAAGTGTCTTAATTGCATTATAGCAAATCGTGTTTGTACAGACATTTATAGAGACTTTTTTTTAAAATGCAACATGCAAAACTTTTCCAAGAGACCTTTGCTCAACTTTTTCAAGGATGTTTGTGTCTAGTGGAGTGAATGCAAGTGGCAGCATCTGATTTAAAGGATGAAGCCTATGTGGAAGTGCTAAAAGCTAAAGTTTGTTGAGTGTCTGCTTGAGGCTGGCTGCTGAAAGACTTGAAACCACATACACACCAAGCCCATAAAAGCCCCAGACTTTTACAGCATTAAAATCATATTTACAGCCTGGCTGGGTCTAAATATCTCATTTCTCTATTGGCACTCTCTGTGCAGGGGGTGAATTTTTTCCTTTCTCAGCAGTTTATATGAAGATCAGGAAGTGCAGCTTACGTGACTGACAATGAGGAGGCTCAAAGCCCGCCTCTGGAGTCAGCAGTTCTAATATGGCCCCTCCTATGAATGGCTTCATGACTCTGCTCAGGAAAATATTGGTGACGTTGTGTAATACGGTCTATGATTAAATGCCATCACCTTTGCTTACCGGCACCAGATTTACTGGGCTAATGGAAAAACCATTAGGTTGTACAAGTGAAGAAAGTGCTAGCTCTGCAAACTTTAGCCACTATCTGTAAACCAATTTAACATGGTTCACCTGCAAACTTTGTGATCCTCGAGCTGTTTTGAACAAACAGTGGTTTTGACTGTTTAGTGTGTTTCTCACCTTTAGACTTGTTTGTTGTAGTCATAATTTAAATTTTACTGGACTTTCCAAAGTCTCCGGTATAAAAAGATTAAAACTGTTCCAAAGAGCCTGTCTGTACAATAGATAGAATAGGTTGTATTGACTAGAGGCTTTTCATTATTATTCTGCTCCGTCTTTGTCACCTGTTATATTGTGTCTACAGTCCAAGGTATTTTGCTGCAGTGCTTTGGGGGACAGAGACTTCATCATGTGAGGCAGAGCATCAATGTAAGAGATATTCATCATAGCAGGATGCAGCTTCACCCTCTCAGTCCCTGGACTCTCTGTCTCTCTCTCTCTTCTGTCTATGGTGTTTGATGCAGAGTGAGATCACTGCAGCTCTTTTATGGAGGCGAATACCTCAGTCAGCCTGCAGTGGGACGTGAGGCTTGTACCACATCTCCTGTACACACAAACACACACACACACACACTTTCCTGACATTCATTCTAAACAACCAAGAATTTTATTTGGACACTTTCATACAAACAAAAAGCCTCGCTGCAAATCAGAGAAACTTTTTGTAAGGAAGATCAAATACTACTTATTTTGCTTTGATTCTCTTAGATCTACCAAAGAATGTTTATTCAGCAAGCTTTCAAAGATTAATGTTAAAACTCCATCTTCAGTCTTTCCTCTTTGTTGCTCATCTTCCTTTTCACAAATATTTACAGAAAAGTTACACATCCTGCCCCAAAGAGCCTAGTAAATCACTTTAAATCTTCTTTAACAGTAAAAGCATTGGACATCAGAGTCCTGACTGTGTCTTGGCCTGTCTAACAGACAGAGACAGCTTAATAAACACTGGTAGTTCCGGACAGCAATGCTGGGTACAGGCCACAGACATTAAATGCTGTTTGAATTATTGAAGTCCTGGCTGACTTGAGTTACAGGCAGTTGGCATTCATTACCAGCTGTTGGCAAAGGGAAACATCCACAAATGAAGCAGCAGCTGAAAGGTCTAAAGACTGGGCTTTGGTGTAACTCCTCCAGGGGTTTGTGTCAGCGGTGTCACCATTATTTTTATGACGCATAAAGAAGAAAACAAAAAATAATCACCAGCTCATCTTCGATCCCCAAAATCTTTGCTTGAAGTCTTTCTTTCTTGTGTAATTACGGTTTGATATGCGGTAACGCGAATGTAATCCGCAACATTTTGAATCACTTATTTTTTCCTTATCGAACATTTTCCTTATCATCTTATGTCTAAAAAAATCAAATATAAAGACACCATTTCAGATATCCAGACCTTACTAATGTACTAAGGGACAGTGTTCTTGAGGAGCTGGGCTTAGGAGTTTTCAAAAAAATAAAAAAATAGAATAAATACATAAATTGCATTAAGGTGTTTCTACACCACAAATTTAATTATTAATTTTTCTTTTGTTTTGGCAGAAACCTGTTGGTCTCTAGTTTTATACAGTTAAAATGTTATTTCATGGTTTACCCTGTCAGTAGGGTCCCACCTAAAGCATTTGTAGCACAAAAAAATGTCTTTCCTGCATCCTGATAATTTCTAATCCACCAATTTTGACATTTCTTTATCTGTAATGTTTTTACATCATAAATACACTGAAGACACATTTACAAAGGCAGCTGTACACAGGTTGCCTGTGTTTAGTTTATTTGTAGTTTTGTATGACATTACTAGATTTACTCTGCTTTTGTTTATGCGCTTGTTTTTACAGGAAAAAATATGAAAAAAAGTGTGACTCAGAATATGATGCATCTGCAGTGCAGCAGTGGCTTTGTATATTAGGATCTTGACTTGGTCAGTAGATGGGACAAAGTGTGATGACAGTGTGACACAAAGTGTTCACGAAACCATGGTAACTTGCTCGCACCCGTCCGTGGAAGGAGAGAGAGAGAGCTGTTACCAAAACTAAGACAGAGTAAAATAACAGAAGCAAACAGAAAGAACTTTTTTTTTTGGAGGGGGCTTTTTATGCCTTTAACAAGATAGACAGGACAGTGGATAGAGTAGGAAACAGGGTGAGAGTGAAGAGTGACATGTGGGAAAGTCGCCACAGGTAAGACTTGAACCCAGGCAGCCCGCTCAAAGGCTTTATGCTATATGAAATGTAGCAAAATATCTTTACTTGTAAGTCTCCTGGTCATTTGTGATAACCTTCCTGCTTTACTGCTGGTCATGGCAGAAGAAACATGTATCAGAATTTCCTTTATCACTTTGTACAAGCCTTATTGTTAAGCTCGGGAACTGTTCTTATCATTATACATCATTCAAAAGTTTACCCAGGGAGGCTCATGTGGGCTAATTAGGATGAAAATCCCACATGGGCAAAACCTCATTCCCTGATGGATGATTTTAGAAGCTAATGATTTCCAGTAATGAAGGAAAGAAGTAGTCAGAGTAACTTTGGAAAGATAAAAGACATCTGAAATCAGTAATGGTGCAGGATTGGAAGACGTTAGATTCCCTTGCATCTCTGGATCCATGGTACAGTTTCCTTTCTGCTTAGTGTGTATATTTATATAGTCACTGTCCTCTAGCTTTGTACATTCATTAAGTTGTGCAGCCTGTAGCTAGCCAGACTTTAATGTGATATTCTTTCCTGCAAGGAAAGCACAATGCGGTGTCTGTACGGAACTTTTAATGGAGTGCTGGAGTGGCAGTTAAAAGTGTCTCCAATTGAAATTGAGCAATTCATCGCAGAGGATTATATTAATTGAATCGCTGCTTGGTTGCAAATTTAAGAGTTCACTAACTCAGTCTTCAGTCTCCAGCTTTAAGGTCAGATTTGTATCTGTAACTTTTCACAACACAACAGAGGAGGATATACATTTTTAAACTGTCTGTATATCCTGTATATAAAGAGGCTGAAGTCTTCTGTTGTGATCACTCCGTTTTGCCTGTTTACATTGGGAAATAAAAGGACAATAAGTTACATAACCACTTCATGTTTGCTTTGTGAGTGAATCGGCCTTGAGTTTTCTTCCAGCTGAAGCTGACATGGAGATCAAGTGCTCGCAGATGGCGGGGCATGTAATGTGCTGAAACCAGAGCCGCATTAAAAAAAGGGAATCACTAAAGGCAAGAACATGCTTTCATCCCCCAAATCATTCTGTTAGCTTAATATAAGCTGCTAATAACTGATGCTGCCAAAACTGGAAAACTTTTATTTTCACATCTACTGATTATTTTAGATTATTTTATTATTTTTTATTGTTATTAGGACAGGCTTAAGATTGACTTTTATGATTGCATTACACAAAACATTGATAACAGGAGTGTTCCACAACTTTATCCTAAATTCCGGACATGTTTCTGCAGCTGTCCATTAAAAAAGTTATTAAGCATGAGGTAGAGGTAAAACAGTGCCCCTTTGATGTCCATTACAATCAGTTTAATGAAGAGATCCTCTCAGAACATGAAGGGTCTTTCAGACACAATGCTTGGTTTTATGCTTTTTCAGCAGAGATTGTACAAATAGCAGATGTGTCCTCTAACAAGACAGTCGCAAATGATTCATACACAGGGAGCCACTTCTCCAGCTCCAGCTGGGTTGTTGACCTATTACACCCTTTGTTCATGCCTAAAGAGCTATTGTCAGGAGGGTGAGAGGTTCTGTGTGTTCTTTTCGAACCACAAGAGAGTTCTTCTTCTCAGCAAGACTAAGAAAAGCTCTCCCGTCAAACACAAAAACCCTATGGCACCTTTGGTGTCGTCATGCTTTTGGTTTGATGTGTGTCTGATATTTCAGTCATTAAGCTATCTCTGTGTGGACACAGAGATAGCTTTGCCCGCCAGCAAACGTAACAGGGTTTTGTTGAAAGGTACTTTGAAGCAGGGTTGGAAAAAGCAGAATAACAAACAGCAGATTGGATGGCGTCATCAACCAATTCAACCCAATAATGCCCTGAACATTACTTTGTTGTGATGAAAGTATTGAGGTGTGGGAGTTGAAAACAGTCACTACAGAATCTGTTTGTTATATTTAATGTGTGAATGTGTTTGTGCCAACACTGGACATTTAGAGAGTCCAAGACAAATTTCGACCTTGGTGGACACTAAAGATTTATTGTATTTATTCTATTCTATTCTATTCTATTCTATTCTATTCTATTCTATTCTATTCTATTCTATGCAAGTAAGAATAAACAAAGGACATAACATATCATCTTTGTATTAACACTCTGTAGTGATCCCTTCGTCCTCTGATGCCCTTTGCATCAGAGACGGAAACTATAAATTATTTACAGGTTCACCTTTAGACTTCCTTCATCACCAGCTGTCGGGGTCTCAGTGGGAATCTGTTGCTAAGCTTAGATTCATCTGTTAGAAAGTGGATTGTTAATTAAGAGGGAAATGTAGAGGTAGAGTTTAAATGGAGAGCAAAAAGTCTTAAAGAAAAATATTATCCACAGAGAGTGTAATTTCCCTTTGAATCCAAGTAGCCACCTCAGCAACAAAAAGAGGTTTGGATAGCTGTTGTTAAAGAGTGGGTATTACACAGATTTGGATATGAGGTAACAATGCTTTACGCCCATACTAAACATATGCTGATTTTTACGCTTGTGTCCAAATTGGGTAGAAATTCCTGAATCCTGTGTGAAACGGACAACAAAATGATGAGGTCATTGTATAAGGATCATCTATCCCAAAGCTGAACTGCACTTCCTTATGTTTCCATTTGAGACTGTCCCAAAAAGCCAAGTAAACCCCATTGGAGCCCATATCAAAATGCTTGATTTGGCAGCAGAATCCAACACCTTCAACCTGTTAACCAGTGACGTCCAGCCCACAGGTTGTGGGCTTTTGTGTGTACTCCAAAGGGTTCAAGAAAAGAGTCCAGTTGAATTTGGGTATGCCTTTTATGGGTGTTTTGGGCATTTTCTGGGGACAAGGTTGAGGGGTTAAACCCTGGAACAAAAAAGTGTGTGGTCTCCAAACCTTGTTTCTTAATTTGAGGAAACACTACAAGGTTGACTTTTTTGTGACTCATCTGTTTTGATTTAACAGAGGTAAACGTTGCTTATAGTTGTTACACATAGCTCAGGGCATGCTTGTTTGATTGACAGGTGTGTGTTTTAGCTGTTTGCAGGAGACTCCTCTTCTTTCATTTTAGCTAAATGTGAGTTGGAATCAGCACAGCGATTGTGTTCTTTGTCTTGCATAACACGTCTTCAGATGAGACTTCATCCATGTTCCACACGTTTTATGATTTGTTCCTTTCTTCACTGCAGAATGTGGCATTGAGAATCAAATGATGTTTCTTTGTTTCCGTTCTTTTTCCACGCCCACAATGTTTCAGCCAAACTGTGGATTTAAAAAGGGAAACTCTGTTCAAGAGCCAACTTATCTAACTTTAGAGCTCAGTTCAGATTAGGGACTTGTTTGCACTAACTTGTTGCCATCCAGATTCTGTAGCTTGAATCCTTTACTTGGAAGACCAGGGTGCTCCCGTGACTCAGATTATGCAATGAGATTTTATTCTGCTACTCAGACATGCAGAATTGTAAAACCCTGCTAGTGTTGTCAAACAGATTTGGTTTCCAATAGCCAGTTTATCTCAGCCATAAAATCTGGAGGGATCACAAAAACAGAAAAGGACAGCAGGGTCCAAACAGGAAGATGATGTTAAGAGAGATCTGCGACCTATATCAAATATTTATTTTTATTTTGACAAAGTTTAGTTTTATATTCCTTTATATTTTGCAGTCATAGTTTATTTCTTTCCTTTCAGTGCACTGCTCATAATTTCTAATGCTTAGTTTTATGATTTACGCTAAAATAAATGTAACTATATTTCAATATGTAATAGATACAGGGAGTTGCAATCCAGTCACTTACAAACAGATCTTCATCCATCCATCGTAAATTCATGAGAGGAACCTTCCCTGTCAGTCTCAAATGCAAAACAAATACTGGAACTAAAATACCAGGAGTGTAAAAAATGTACTTATTCTGGTGAGCAGAATGCTGAGATTGGGCCACAACTGTCTGCAGGGATGGAGGTCTGATGTGGTTCAAAGAATATGGGAGAAAACTCTGGATCTTATAAATATCAAGGGCAGTGTAACATGGAGCAGTAGGGTTAAATACATCTGTACTATGCCAGCTTATTTAATGCTTGATGTGATCCGTGGACCAATTGTGCAAGTACCCTCATTTTGTTCAAGATTCAGTAAGTCTCTTGGTCTGTGGTAAAATACATTTATCAGTGTCATAATGAGCGATGCTAAATAGCCTCTCAATAAAAAAAAGAATACTTTCCCCAAAGTGAAATTCAGGTGTCCGGCAGATGAGTTTATAAAAATCAAATAAAACAAACAGCAGTCTGTGCACTCAAAGCAGTCCCCCAGAGCCTCACCCGCCTCAGGTGTCCGTCTCCTGACTGTGAGGGTAGTTGTAGGCTGCCTCAGCTCACAAGGTCTGCAGGAAAACCATGCCTTGATCTGACCCACCCAGTGGTGGCAAGGCAGCAGCTCCGTAGGCATCCTTAACATAAGCATACAGTAGATCAAGTGTTTTATTCTTCCTGGTTGGACAATCAACAAACTGTGTAAACCCAGTCAGGTGGGAGGAGAGGGTAACATGATTGAAGTCTCCTGATATCCCCTGATATCTGAGGATTAGTCAGAAAAACTCTGTTAAGAACACTTTTCTAATGGACTGTGGATTTCTTTTGTGTTTTTTCTGTCACAGGGTTTGAGAGAGGGAAGGAGGACCTGTTGCCTCTGCCTTTGAAAGAGGACACACATTCTATATCTAAGAGCAAGGTAAGAAGAAGGTTTTCTGCTGAAGCGATGCTCTCTGTTTGTTAGTTAGGAGTGAGCAGCTTCTTTTAATGTGCGTGTTGTAATGAGACCGGAGAATATGGGAATTACTGCTCATCTTTTCCCCTGGTCTCCCTTCAGGCTCCACATAGCCTACATGTAGATGACTCACACTCCGTAAACACTGCATCAAACATTTATCGACTGAAATTCAAAAATTCTTCCAGCCTTTCAAATGAGCTCAGTGTGGAGGAGGCCCGTCTACTTGATCCGTCAGCGTCCTCATCAGTTGTCTTTGTCAGCACTGAGAGTCACAGTCGTCACGGTCTCATCCTGGTAATTCTGTCAGAATCTGACGACACATGAAAAGATAATCATTTCAGATATCCAAAGACTTTCTATCAGCGAGTCTCTGTGAAAACAAATGGGACTTTGATGATGAGAATTGAGACTGCTATCCAGTCAGGCGAGGGAAACATTACTGCAGTGTTTTCATTCTTTAAGGCTGTTCCTCAAACTGCTCTAAAAAGCTCTACTCCTCTTCAGGTCCTTACTTTGGATGATGAATACTAATTATTTTGGAAGCATTATTTATTTTTATTTATTTATTAATTTACTGGAAAACTGTGAATATGTGTTTCTGACCAGAAAACGAACTTGACTTGAAAAGTTTTAGCTTTGGTCCCGATGTTTCCCTCTGGTGTTTGTCTATCCCTGCCTGTGGGAGTTTAAGGCTTTAAGAGCTCCTGCTTCAGGATCACCACACATCACCGTCTGTCTCTCCACTTTAAATCACTCCAATTGGCTTGTGAGCAGTGCTGGCAGAGACACACCTGCACTGACATTTATAGACCTCATATCGGCTAAGTGAGCTAAGTTAGGTCTACTACAGAACCAGATAGCCTGACAGGGAAAGAAATTTACTCAGGGATTTTTCCTCTGGCAACTTTCTTGAGAGTGTTTCGAACTATTAAACATGAAGCTTTTTTTTATCATTTTCAGTTTTAGAACTATCCTAGATTGTTTAAAGTCTTCATTGGGTGAGTTTATGTGGTGCATATTACACATGGAGAAGCAGTACAACAAGATGATTTTTAATATGAGCACAAACCTTTTTTTAAAAGTGTTGTTTACAGTCATCAAGCTTGTTTTGGTGTGTTTTTTTTTCCTAGGTTTATATTGGTTTATATTTTTATTAAATGACAAACATTAGTTGGTCTCTTTTGCTCTCTTCATCTTGTAATCCTCTTCTCCCACCTGTTTGTTCACAGTCTGAAACAAAGTTGTATAATGGCTCTGACAAGGATGTGTCGGCGTCCGGAGGAAAGCTCACCAAAAAGGAGTCCCTCAAGGTAAAAGAGCTTAAATCAGCTTAAGTCTGGCTTATCCGGAGACTAATTCTCAACATAGGCACGAATCTTACTCTTTATGTCATGTAAGGAGCCTCATTATGAACCCTTGTTGTTTAACTTTGTCACTTGATCAGTCAGAAGAATAAAATATTGTGAAGCTACGAGCATGAATGTGTCAGAATTACAACAAAGACGGAACATAACATTTCAACAGGAGATGCAGAAGATTTTATTTTAACAGCGATACATTCTACTAAATGTAATTCAGTGAAAAGCAAGTGTTTAGCTTCAGAATCCACTGTGCTAACTGTCTGTCTGTCTGCCTGTCTTTAGGTGCAGAAGAAAAACTACAGGGAAGAAAAGAAGAGGGCCACCAAAGAGCTGCTCAGCACCATCACTGATCCCTCCGTCATCGTCATGGCCGACTGGCTAAAGGTGGGAACTTCTTTTGACCCAAAGTACAGCACAACATGCTGCAGGTGGTACCATGATCACTGACTGAATGAACACTTAATGTGGGACACAGTGCCAAAAACATTGGACTCCATAACCAAAACATGTTGGTTCTTCAAGCAGCCTTAGAGCATAGCCATAGTCTCTGTCCTTAGCTTCAAACCTTGGTTCAGATACATTATAGAAAATAAAATAACTATTATAGCGTTAGTCTTAATGTTTATAACCACTGACTGACACCTAGGTTTTCAAAAGAGGCAGTTAGCAACACGCTCCAGACGTAGCCTCTATTGATTCAGCAAAGATAAATCTGATTATTTTGACTGTGAAAAGAAAGCAGGATGCAGCGTTTGCTACCGAACATTGCTCAAAAGTTTTCAGACAAAATCAGAGAAGAGAAAAGACGTGCTGCCTCATTCTTTCATATTATTCTAATATCAGTACCACTACAACTGATAACCTTAAATGTACAATTAAATAAGGAGACATAGTAATAAACACATCACACATGGACAATCTGCATATGATGTTTTCCAGCAACATCAAAAGTAAAACAAAAAAAAGAAACAAAGCAAACCCTTAAAATTGTTCCTGCTCTGAATTCATCTTCCACCTGTTATCTGTCTCAGATTCGTGGCACTCTGAAGAGCTGGACCAAGCTGTGGTGTGTGCTGAAACCAGGCGTCCTTCTTATCTATAAAACCCACAAAAACGGCCAGTGGGTGGGAACGGTGCTGCTCAATGCCTGCGAGCTCATCGAGAGGCCCTCGAAGAAGGACGGCTTCTGCTTCAAGCTGTTTCACCCGCTGGAGCAGTCCATCTGGGCCGTGAAGGTCAGGAACACTCAGATTTGTTTGGGGACAAAGAAGTCTGGTACAAAAGTGGACACAAAATAAAGGAGGTTATATAAATATTACACAACGCATTTGACTGAACTTCACTTTCTGGATCACTGTTCCTTCATAAAGAAGTGAAACTATATACCAGTAATGCGATTAATCCAACTCTGGCTTGTTAGGAACAGAAAAATCATTAAAACTTTAAACTTTCGAGAAGTGAGATTGCAGAGGCCGTCATTAAACAGAGTGAAATGTACTTGTGTGAATAAATGAAAGGCTACTCAAATAGAATAGTCAATTAAAAAAAAAAAAAAAAGAAGCAAAAGTCGAGTGTAATTTGGTCAATTTATGAAGTGCTTTGCCTGAAGTTTTTCTAGCACAGTAAAAGGTCACACTAAAGAGAATTTTCACCCAGGAAGATGGTTGCTTAATAAAGTATCTGTGCAGCCCCCTCTATGCTGTTTTTACCAGATTCCACAATTATTTATTCAAACTAATTCAAACTAAAGTTTCATATCAGACGTTTTTCTACATAAATCAACCCGTAAAATAAAGAAATTTTTTTCAGAAGCATTTTTCTTGCTGTAAAAAGAGAAAAACCAGAAATAAATATTAGATTACCTTCATTCAGACTGTTTTGTTTGTGAACATTTTCTTCTGGCTGTGCTTTGAAAAAGTCCAGAGAAAAACGCAGCTTGTTGTCCGGGTTACTCTTAAATCTCAAACTCAACGCAAGTAACACACGGGAAAACTTTCTGTCTCCCCAAAGTAGAACAAATCTAGCCTTTAAAGGAATAGTTTGACTTTTTAGACACATTTTTGCCTTTCTTCTTGTTGCATTTAATTTAAGGTTCTCTTTCCTTGCCTTTCTTGTTTGAACACTACAAATAATTTCACCCTTAGCAGCTTGTTAGTGTATCTTAGAATGAGGACAAGGAGATAAAATCTGGTCTGGCACTGTCCCAAATCAGCCCAAAACATCTTTAAACCTCACGATATATAAATATAGTATAGTGTTGTTGATAAACATGGTTTTACATATTTATTTAAGTTTGTTGTCTTACTTGGGTTATATAAATCTAGCAATCAAACAACTTATTAATCCCTTTAGGGGTAATTGGATTGGAGCAGTTTATACATAAGAGCCAGGTTGTTTCTTTTGGCATGGAGCCAGTTTGATGAGTTATTCTCACACTGAACTCCCTGTAAGACAATATATTCTGTAAAGACTGCATGTTCTGTGATGGAAGATCTGGTTTATGCACAATGGGACAAGATTAACACTGATACCATGTTATCTGTGATTGGCCCATTTTTGCAGGCAGTATTGGTTCTCCCTAAGTGATCTTTATTTTAAAGAGTAAAAATACCATCTTTTAAACTCATTGTTTATGACAGATTGATGAGTGCATCACAGTTAGAAATATGATATGCTGCCAAAGGCTTGATACTGAGACGGATGAATTTGAATGCAGCCTCTTTTGTTCCCAGAGATTAACAAAACAAAACAAACGCTAGCGGATAATCAGGGGTGAATGAGTCTTTTTCTCCCTAGCAGTCACAACAAAAAGGCAAACATATTTGGATGTTAACTGTATAATTAAAAGCTTATCTTTGTTTAATTTAGGACCTTTTCATATTTGGCAGCACATGTTTCCATTTGTTCCTGTGTTTTCTCCTCTCTTCAATCATCCAGTCCATCTGCGTTTGGGTACTCATCACTGACCTCGCTTTGCCAATGTTTTGTTTTTGTTTGGGTGATGCAAGGCTTCAATAGAAATTAGCGTTCTGCATTTTAGATTACGGTGTCCCTGCTTTCCCCATTGTTCTCTTCACTGTTGGGATAAACACTTTATTCAATCAGTTTCTGTTCCCTTTGGCCTCACTTCTAGCTCATTTGCAGAAGGACACACTCAGGTGTCCAAATTCCCTCGATTTGCACTCATTAATGATTAAAATACTGAAAAAGCTTCACAAACTGTTCTGCTATAATGAGGAAGCTATCATCAGAAAACTGACTAAAACAACTTCCAGTGAAAGAATTCGGGAATACTATTTCTGATGGACGTAGTGAGACTTGAAACAACATCTGTCTGAAACCATAAATCTGATTGATAAAAAAGTCTTTCTTTCTTTGTGTTTGTTATTCAGGGTCCTAAAGGAGAAGCAGTCGGCTCTATCACTCAGCCGTTACCCAGCAGCCACCTCATCTTCCGAGCTGCCTCTGAGTCTGATGGTAGGAGACGAGCTGTCAGTCAAACCAAAGCTGTTTATCTGAGACCTGACATTTTCAATTTGAATTAAGTGACTGATAAATACATAAAAGGCATCAAACTGGTGTCGGCTACTTGAGGCAATATCAGTGTTTGTTTGCAAGATAACTATTTTTATTGGCAGAAATTGTTGAGTGAGACTGACTTTATTAGGTCTAAATCATTATCTGAAAAAAAGAGGAGCTCATTCACTTTTGTTTAAACAACATGCGAATGAGCCATGGAGTAGAATCCTTTGCAGTGAGTCAGAAGGGGTTGGAGAATGGCTTCAGGTGAATCTCATCTACTGCCTCTGTCCATGGTGCTGAAAAATCCTATCTTGCCTCGTGTGCTCTAGGTCTCTGTCCATGGTGCTGAAAAGTCAAACTTTCTGATCATTCAATGTTTACTGCCTTTTTAAATACATTTCAAATTAAAGGTTCTAAGGAACAATTTTATGTCTCCAAAAAATTAAATCAGAAACAGTCCAAATGGAAATGGATGTTCTGCGATATAGTAAATCATGTTGAAATTCTAGGGATGGAGCTTAGAAATGTAGGCAACAGCTATCCAGTATAACAACAATTGCAGTTCAGCATTTTGTTTTCCTTACCTGAATAAGTTTTTTTCTCAGGTCGATGCTGGATGGATGCCTTGGAGCTTGCCCTGAAGTGCTCCAGCCTGCTTAAAAGGACCATGATCCGTGAGGGGAAAGAGGACATGAGCACTGTAGCCACAGGAGGGGAGCACTCCATAAATTTCTACAGTCTTCTCCGGGCCCACAATATCCATGGATTCCAGTGAGTGTTACACAAAATCCAAGTCACAAGCATATTATTTTACACTACTGTTTTGTTTGTTTTAAACACCTTGAAACTCAATCTGCCTGTTGTGCAGGTTTAATGACAGTGATCATTTAAAAGACCCAGACCTGTACTCAGACAAGTCGGACAGGGAGGGGGAGCAGGACCATGAGGAATCAGACCCAGAGGGCCTGGAGAAGAGTGAAGAGAGTGACAGCGATACATCAGAGCGCCAAGATGACTCGTACATCGACCTGGACCCTAACGAGCATCTTCGAGAAACTCCGTACCTGGAGCAGTCCCACGAGGAGCTTGGAGAGGTAGCAGAAACAGAAGTTGATTGAATTGCGCTGTTTTTCTGCAGAGCTTTTGATAAAGATGTTTTAGATCAAGTGTGATTGCAGCTTCACAACTTATTCCCCAAAGAATCCCAGCAACCATTTTTACGCTTTCCTAGTCTCTAAACTTCAGCTAACACGGTTATTTTGTTTAAAGTTTCCTCTTTAATGAGGAGAAATTAGCATGTTCTTCTGCTGGGGCTATTAGGAGAGCTGTACTGTGGACAGGCTTTGATCACAGTCTGCTGGAGTTTGTATGCGTGGGTGTCTGCATCATGACAAGTGTGAAAGTACTTGTGTGAATTCCCATACTGATGAAATCTCAGTTTGACAGCTCTATAATTAAACAGCTACCAAAGCAGAGCCGTGCGTTTATCGATGGAAGATAATTAAAACTTCACTTTGAAAAGCAGTCACTCAGTCACTTCAATCTTTCACACATGAGGAGACTTGTGTAAAATTGGGAATGTTTTTGAGGCTCTGTGTGTGTGTCTCCTTCTGCAGGCTGGCGAGGCGGCCCAAACAGAGACGGTATCAGAGGAGAATAAATCTCTGATCTGGACTCTGCTGAAGCAGGTGCGACCTGGCATGGATCTGTCTAAGGTGGTGTTGCCCACCTTCATCCTGGAGCCAAGATCCTTTTTGGACAAACTCTCGGACTACTACTACCATGCAGACTTCCTATCAGAGTGAGCATGTCATACAAAACCAGTTTTATAATATATAGAAATATTTCTATATTTATGATATAAATATAGAAAGAGGTGTTCAGGATTTACACAAAACAAGAGCTGTACACATTAATGTATGTAAGATGCCAAAGTTGTAACAACAATGACTGAAAAAACTATATTCCGGGGATGGCGTGGTACACTGAACACATGATGATGAAGTGCACATTTAAACACAGGATTACAGAAGAGCCGTTTCACAGGATTTATTGTTGCAAGGTTGGGGATGGATGCAGATGATTTTATTTAAACAAAATACAAAGGAAATGTTACAAATCTGCCTACCTAGGGCATAATACTAAATAAATATTACTTGACTTACATCATAAATGCATTGCTCCATCCAGTTTAAACAAACAACTTAGGTTCAGTCAGGTATTTTCTATAAATGAACAAACAAACAATACATCAGAATCAAAGAAACATCAAATATAATTTGGTCCTTGCCAGTTTTAAGGTCACATTAAGGTTTGTAATCCATAATCACTCACATGGTGCTTCCTTTGTCTGCTGAGGTTTGGAGGGAAAGAGGGTGAGGCCTACAGGGTGGAGATTTATGAGGTCTGGTGGCTGTGGCCCAGGCACGATTGACAGGGAGCCATTTTGGATGTAGAGATAATAGACTTGGGATTTAACAATGACCATTATTGTCTAGTTTGATCACATAGTGCTGGGCAAAGGTTACAACAGTGACAGAAAAGCGAAACGTCTCCTCGTGCATCACTTGAAATAGTCAGGAGGTTTAATGATTGTTGTTTGTGACAAGGTCCTTTTATCTCCTACACAGAAACATTGAACTATTTTTTCATGTGTCATCAGTTAATTGTTGATATAACCTTGTTTGGTTTTCAATTACGTACTCCTTGTAATAGCCCTGAGCGTTTGAAGTTCAAGCTGAATAACTAAATATTCAACAAAGTTCCACTTCTGGTAGCTTTAACAATCAAAACTCTGGGTTTATTTATTTTTATTTTTATTTTTTTCTCAGGGCTGCAATCGAAGAGAACGCCTACAACCGCATGAAGAAAGTGGTAAAGTGGTACATCTCTGGATTTTACAAGAAGCCAAAGGTTAGCAGGATCAAAATTCAGTCCACCATATTTTGATGACGATGTGATGGGTGCAAATATGGCTTTAAATATGCTTTATACAGAGTTGTGTTTTTGTTTGACTCACAGGGGTTGAAAAAGCCTTACAACCCCATCATTGGAGAAACGTACCGCTGCATGTGGCTCCACCAGAAAACCAACAGCAAGACGTTCTACATCGCAGAGCAGGTAATAAAAACTCTATTACTTTAAATTCTAGTTACAGACAATCTGGAAGTATTAGTTAACTTCAAAACATCAAGCTGATTTTGATATTACATCGGTATAAATAAGTGTGTCTTTCCTCAGGTTTCCCATCATCCTCCAGTGTCCGCTTTCTATGTCAGCAACAGGAAGGATGGATTTTGCCTCAGTGGCAGCATCCTCGCCAAGTCCAAATTCTACGGTACATTTATACGATTTAAATCCTGATAGAGTTTCCAACATGATGAAGTTTGCCAATAACTATTCTTTGCAGCGTTTGCACATGTGTCCAATAACTGTTTGTTTTCACATTTGAAGGAAACTCCCTGTCAGCCATATTAGACGGAGAAGCGCGGCTCACGTTTCTTAACCGAGGGGAGGACTACGTGATGAATATGCCGTACGCTCACTGTAAAGGTCAGATTGATAACTGCTCTGTGTCACATCTTGAAATCACTGCAGTGGTTCTTTCATCGAGGAAGAATGTGTTCAGTGGTTAATCTTCTGTTTAAAATCAGACAAATGATAGAAAAAAAGGCTGCTGCATCATCTTTTTCAACCGTATTCGTTATGATTTCCCTTTGGCTTGTCAAAAAAATACCAAGTATGTAAAGCTGTGGTCAGTTATGGTAAGAGCTGTTCAATCCTCTAAATATTAAGAAAAGGAGCTTCATATAATAAAACTACTGGGACTGGACACGCTGGACCAAGACCTGTTGGTTTGACCTTTTTTTTTTAAATTTTGTAGGCATCCTGTACGGTACTATGACCCTGGAACTGGGCGGTCAGATCACCATCGCGTGTGAGAAAACCGGCTACAGCGCTCAGCTGGAGTTCAAACTGAAGGTACTGCTGTTTGAAACAAGGGCACTTTTCAAAAAATAGTAGATCCTGTCTGTCGTCTTGAAGAGGAGGAACGTTTAGAGCGGTAGTGAGCAAATTCTTAGAGGTAGCTCCTGAGATCCTGTAGTGATAGAGAAACAGAAATCAAGTCTCTGATGTGACTTCTCTGAATGTCTCACTCCTGCGCACCACCGCCATTCCACTCCTCCATCCATCCTCCACACCACCACTCACACCTTCAACTGCATCCTCCCATCAAAAAATAGCGACAGGTATGTCGGAAAACAAATCCCCACCCTCTCCACTCACCCCTGAACAGATCCTGATCGTAGACGTTAATTTTATTTTTAAATAGTTTATTTGGACCTTTAAATTAGTTTAGCATTAATCACTGAGTTCAACTGGAAGGTATGATTTCTATCTTACTCTTCTATGAACTTAAAGACTTTCCTCCTTGTTCCTCACTCGATCAAAAGTGAACAAAACATGTTTTCTGAGATGCATGACTCCAGATAAGATGCCACACTAAAAGAAATAGATTTTTATTTTCTAGTATTTGCAGCAGGTAAACTCTTTCTGTGCGTGTATCTCTCCTTCCATATAACCCCTAAATCCTTTTTCCTCTCCATCCTTATCTCTCTTATATTTCCTTTCCTTGTTCCTTTCTCTGTCCTACTCCTCTTTTATTGCTTCCCTTCCCTCACTTCCTTTCCTTTTCTCTCCTCACTGCTTCCTCCCACCATGTCTCCCCTTTCCTCACTCCTCTCTCCTGCCCCCTGCCTTCTCTTTTCTTCTCTTCCCTTTTTCTCCTCCAGCCGTTCCTGGGCAGCAGTGACTGTGTGAATCAGGTCTCTGGGAAGATCAAGCTGGGGAAGGAGGTGTTAGCTACGCTAGAAGGACACTGGGTAAGACACAGCTTCACACACAAACACCATCTTGTCCCACCATCCTACCTCTGAAACATTCATACTGACGCTGAAACACGGCAGGAGCGATGAGATCAGACCTTGAGTTGGCTGTATGAAAAGGGCTTACGCATCATACCGGATAGAGGAAACTGGTTGCCTTGTTTTTTTATGGCTTTTTTATTTCAGTATGATGTCAAAGTGAAAAAATAAGAATAAGTATAAATGCCGTTAGTCACAAACCAGAAAGTTATTTGAAACACAATCAGCTTGATAGCATTCTAGGCAGTATCCCATGTGTTAAAGCAACAAAGGAAATGTTTTGATTTCTCTTACAGGACAGTGAGATCTTCATCAACGACAAAAAGACAGGGACGTCAGACACGTTTTGGAATCCTACTCCGGATCTGAGGCAGAGTCGACTGACGCGCTGCACCGTCCCACCTGAGGAGCAAGGGGAGCTGGAATCAGAAAGGTGCAACATGAAACCACAACACACACATGATCACATCAAAATGAAATCAATGTTCAGTTCCACTTCAGTCTTCCCCTCTAGAGTGTTTTCAGGGCTGTCCTGTGTGGATTTTACTTCCTCTTTTTCTTCTGAATGGGCAAATAAACTTTGTGCCCCCCCCCTTCAGACTGTGGCAGCACGTAACCCGAGCCATCAACAACAAGGACCAGACTGAGGCCACCAACGAGAAGTTCATCCTGGAGGAAGCTCAGAGGAAGTCGGCGAGGGAGCGGAAAGCCAAATGTGAGGAGTGGATCCCTGCCCTGTTTGAACAGGATCCAGTCACCGGGGAGTGGCATTACAGATATGCCGAGTGAGTAAAACCTCCACCTGACCACCTGTGAGCGTGACAGTCATTGACGCCAATGAGGAAAAACACACACTGACCACTGAGCAGACTCAGGGCAGGAACAAATGTCACCACACGCCTCTCATGAGTTACACTTAATTTTTTTTAGATAATTTTGGAAGTTAATGTTGATCTTTTCTTGTTTTCTCTCTGGCTTATTTTAAAAGTAGGAAAAAGAAGACTCAAAGTATGAAAATAACAGGATAAAATATCAAAGATAAAGGCAAAATTTTGGAAAAAAAACTAAAAACGGTAAGATAAATCATGAAACAAATATTTTTCAATACTTTTAAAAGAGACAGAAAGAAAAAACTACAACAATGGCACAAACAAGTTGAATGTTGAAACTGAAAAATCGTTTTGGGACGTGGTTTTACTGATTTGAGTTTTCAAACATTAAAGTTTGTTACGCTCTTTTTTCCGGGCGAGTTTGGCACTCAAATGTCCGAAAAACTAAACCAGTGCTTCAACAAGTCTGGCAGTTTTGAGGATGACTTCTTGCTTCCTTTCAAGAATTATCCAGGGTGTCAGGGTGCCATCTAGTGCTGCTTCACTGTAACTGCAGCTTTGATGAATAACCTACCAGAGAACTGCTCACACAGCCAGCAGCTGTGATGTATTTTGAGACAGACTGTCTGTCTTCATCCTTTCTGGATCTTTCCTTGATTTTTGCTCACTTATCTGCGTCTTTTTTTTTCTTTTCTTCTTACTTTTCTTTGTCATTTCTTCTTCCTCTTTCCATCTCCTGCTTTCACTCTCCACCTCTCTCCTCCTCTGCAGCACAAGGCCATGGGATCCACTCAACGATCTGATCCAGTTTGAAAAAGACGGCTGTATCCAGACCAAGGTCCGACACCGCACCCCTATGGTACGTTCTGGCAGTCTTATTAGTCTGAGTAACCAGGCGCCGCGGAGGGACAATTGCAAGTGTCAGGTAGGTCATCCTGATCGAAAACCGCCTAAAAAACGAGCCCGCCGCCTCAGCCATCTTCCACTCAGCACTTGCTGCTCCATCTCCATCGTTGCTTCATCTCTTTGTGTCGTCACGTGCCGCTGTGGCCTCTTCTCCTTTTTCGTATTGTTTTCTTTCACCGTCCTGGCACCGTCTGCTCTATGTGTCTCACACTGCATGCTAAAGTAAGTGAATAATAAGTATCCATCTTCATTTTCTCTTCTTTTTCGAAATAAAATCCCTTTACCTGATGGCCTGATCTCTCAAATGGGACATTGAATCAACTATAACAAACTAGTTTCTGGTTGAAGGAGAGACTCCAGCAAGCAGTAAGATCACTGCACAATGACAATAACTTCTCAACTCATCTTAATCAGACACAAAACATGAGCAAACTGCACAGAGCAGCTAAACTCTTTGGGCTTGTGTGTGCTTGAATATCATTCAATCAATAGGCCCTCTGAATTGGACCTCAGGATATTTCAGGTCAATGCAAAATGCAATGATCAGCTCCTGCAAACATTCAAAGAAACAACTGTTCTCCTTTCTTCAAAACCCTTTTTATGTTTAATTACCTCGCGCATAAAGCTTTTGCTCGTGTTAGCTAATACCTCAGGAGTCAGCAACCCCTTCCTCACAATCCAGACGAGGTCTGAGGCTTTATGGGTAATAGCCTGTTGGCTTCATCCACCTCTGACAGTGAGTGGGACTACAGCTTCAGATTCCAGTGAGATTAAGAGAAACAACTGAGGAGGTTTGACCGCTAATTTTCAGGAAGGCTGCAGGACTGTGGCGCTTCAGTCAGTACCTCTGCTTTTATGCAGAGTGCAAAGGAAAGAAGCAGCTCGCTCCATCCATCAATCCATCAATCAATCATAACCTCTGACAGTCAACTATCACTAATGCATGATCACTTCAGAGCGTCCACCACACCTTCCTCACCTTTCACCTCTTCATCTCTTCTTCATTTCCTTTTTTTTTTAAAAACTTTGCTCCTTTAAGCACAATTTTCACTAAAGATTAGTGCAGTCAGTTTTGTCCCAGCTCATACACAGCATCTACTCACCTGCATATTATGTGTTTTCTCACATGTCTTTGAAGTAACCACCTGCCAAGGGTCCAGCCTTTTAAAGCCTCTCTTGGGTTAATGCAAGAAACTTTTGGGTTTCAACTTTAGCTTTTGAAATAACTCCTGCAGATCACTTCATTTTGAACATTTACAATCCAGTCCTGAAAAACTGCATCACGACTAATAAAGCATTAAGAAAACCAACTGTAATCCATTCGTTTTAATTCCTTTGGACTAAATTATCCTAAACACCCAGCAGCTCTTGGCAGGTTTGGTTCATTTTAATTGTTTCAAAGAGATGTGCTAAATGAAGCACCAGCATGCTTCGAACACACCGACATGCATGTGTATGTTTTGTTGGATAGTGTTTGTGTGACTGCATCACCACGTTGTTATCATGGTGTGTAATTGAGGATTGGTGTTAAATGTCTGACTCTAATGGTGTTGTGATTTGGCTGTTTTTGATTGATTTGGTTGCAGGGTCCTCATTTGACTCGTTCCTCTGTGTGTGTGTGTGTCTATGTGTGTGCCCATGCATGTAGGTCACGGTGCCAAAGAGGAAACATAAAAGCGATAAGCCCAAGAGCCCAGAGAGCGGCTGCTCGTCACCTGAACCTGACCGACAAGACTCGTCTGGCAGTGAAAGTGAGTATCAGTAAACTTTATCAGATTGAAACCACATCGACAACAACCAACAGATCTCACAGCTCAGGGAGAAGAATATCCTTATAACATGTTTAAATATCATTGGATTGCAACCAAACACATCAAATAGTAAAAAGGCTCACTCTGCTCGTCTCTCACTCCCTCCGTGTCTTTCAGGGTAGGGGAAGGATATGCTTGCATTAAATATTAAGTTCATTTGGCATCTTGTTTGTTAGTTCAACATCTGATACTGAACAATGATAAAGATTGCATGAAAACCAAGCAGGTATGATCAGATCTGAATGTGAAATCTTTGCTCACTCGTTGTTCCTGTTCTTGTTATCACTCAGTTTCTTACTGCACAGCTCTGCCATAGTTGAAAAGATTGTTTATAATAGAACGAGGTCCTCAGTCTAGATTTATGTCCTACATTGAATTTGATGAATCCTTTCGAAACCCTGTTTGTCTCACTTTGTTGCAGGACACAAAAGCAAGCATAACAGTCGTCTGAGGAAAAAAGGAGCAGACCTCAGTGAACTTCAAAGTGCCATTGAATCCATAAAGCAGACGCAGGAGGACATCAACAGGTGAGACGGTTGATCAACACTCGGTTTTTAGTATTTAGTTATAGATGTAGTAATTGTACACTGGAGCCTGGATTTAAGCATGGGGGGTGGTCTGGTTCAGTTTGTGGGTTCTGTGTGGTCCTCCTTATCTGATAAATAGTGTTTATGGAGAGAATAAGCAGACAGAACACAATCTGTCCCAGCTCCCCTCTGAAGTTATCTGAGCAGCTTTTATTTATCTCTGTGTACAGGTGTTAGCATGCTAGTGCAGCTAACAACTTTAACAACATGTCTGGTGACCATGTTGAGCTTGACTTCGGACTTTTTACGTATCTGCAGCTTGATTTTGTTTTTCGGCAAACTGAAGTCAGGTTAATCCTAAAAAACAACACGACGTGAAAATCTGTTTCCTGAGATTTATTTAGCTAAAGCAGAGAGCCAGGGTGAAGCTTTTGTGTCACTTACTAACTATAGTGAAACAGGAACTCCTGAAATAGATGATCAGGGACTTAAAATAAAGTGAGTCAAAAATTAAGGTGTTGATTTTACAGACACATCAGGAGAGGTGAGTTTAGCTTTACTTTTTATCTTGAACACACTATTTGATTTTTGACACTTAATCAACAAGTTTTTCCACTCGTTACAATGAATGTTTGCATCCTGGCATTGGCAAATCATGTAACTAACAGAAATAATAAAATTGTTCACTCTGATGATAGCAGAGACTAATGAAATTTAAGAACAACCAATACAAAAAACAAGTAAGTAAATAAAAAAATGAATGATTAAACAAATGAATATGAGACAAGTAAATAACGAATACTCGATATATAAATAAATAAAAAAAAACGAACAAATGAAAGGAATCATGAGAGCAATAACTACAATCATAATGGGGAATATACATATATATACACATGATAAAGTAAAATGTTTAAAAATAAATCAGTGATAAACTAACAAATTAATATAATATAAAAAACAAATAATGAAATAATAAGAATTATAATAGGGATGAAAATAAATAAGTACCGTGTTGACCCGAATGTAAGATAAGTTTTTTTTGTTGTTGAAAAAATGTGGAAAAAGTGGGGTCATCATATAATTGGGGTCCAACCATTGACACGTGCTAACAGTTGTATGAAGTCGCTACACGATTGAGCAGCAGAGGGCGCCAGCGACCTCACTGTGGCTGTGCTGATCCGTCAATCACAGCAGAAAACAACGCAGTGACAGGTGAGGAAACATGGAGCGGCGCGCTGATCGTCCAGAGCAAAGTGGATCAAAAGTTGGGCAGACAACTGAGGGGAAGTTATGATGCTAATTTTAAGATAATGATGATCAATGAGAGCAGAGATGTTAAAGAACCATCAGGCAGCCAAAATATACAGAGTTATAGAGTGTAATGTCTGAAGAGGGCACGTCCATGAAAAGTACTAACTGTAAAAGAAAACTGATCATGGTCCTCAAAGCAGCCGTTTCCAAGAGACTGACAGAATGCTTGAAAAAAATTCACCTCCACCCTCAAAGGCTGTTGAAGGAGAGCTTCTAAAAACTCTTTGTGATTTATTATTTATTTTTTTAGGAGCATCAGTGTGCTGCGAAGCCGCACAACCGGCCGGACAGAAGGCAGCTCTTTCCTCCAGCAGCGTGACTACGTCATCATCGTATTCCTCGTTCTGCTTCAGGTCCTGATCAACTATGTCTTCAAGTAGCAGCCATACACCACAAGAGAGAGTGGTGCCCTCACACTCACACACCCTCCAAACATGCTTACACTCTCTGAACACACAGCGTCACAGTGGGGGACCAAGAGAGGCGAAGTTTGACCTCTCAAAAACAACACACGTCTCCTCAAACTCTTTTCTTCTCTGTCTTCATTAAATCCACCCACACGTCCAGAAAAGTGGAGACTGACTCAGAAAAGAAACTTTTTTTCAAAACTTTATTTTATAAACAGTTCATTCCAAGAACTCTGGGGAGATCCACAGATTTCAAAGAGGAGAGGAGCAGCGATAAGGAGAAAATACGGGAGGTGTGATAAAGTCTCGACTGCCACTCCGGAGCTCACTGATTTGCCTTGACGTAAGAGGCAAAAACAGCAGCTGTTTTTTTTAAAGCTGTTTGTTTGTTTTCTTTGATTCACATTTCACCTCAAACAACAGGGAACCTTTTAACAGAGAGAGGAGTGCTACGACTCAGATGGTAAATGACTTTTTAAAAATACCTTTAATTTTAATGTTTTTTTTAAAGCGTTTTGTTTCTTTGCTTTGTGTGTCCTTCGTGAACAGAGGTCTGCTCGGAACAAAAAAGTGGAGATAAGGGAGACGAAAACAAAGCGGTCCAATCTATGTGACTTTTATTTTTTTATGATCTGATAACTTTCTTATTGGCTGGGGGGTTTCAAGGTGAGAAAATGAAAGAGGAAGACAAACAAAACAAGCGATAAATCAAAAGGAACAGAAGCTATAATTTCCGCTGTAAGTAAAATTGAAAACAAATGTCTGAAACGTCATTGTAAACTGTAGGTAGCATGTACAGACAGAGGAGCCTTAGGACTTTAGCCCGATGTACAGTATTTTGTCTCAAGGCACAAATGCACTGGAAATGTTCGTGTTGTTAAAACAGTCCTCGCTTTCAGTTGAACTTTTACTTCAGTGGACGATGAGATTCTTTTACATTTCTGCTCTTTTCCTGAGCTTCAGTGACCACTGCCCCACTTTCAGGTGTTTTATTCAAAGTCTGCAGAGCTTCAGGAGAATACAGCCTTTGTGGACGTGATCACAACTGTACAAAAAAACAAAAAACAAAAAAAGAAAATGACATAATAACTTTTTTCAGCCCAGAGTAAGAAAAGGAAGTACAGCCAGCCTGGAGAACCAGTGTTAACAGCTTGCATATCTGCACACTACACATCTAGAGCTTACTTATCAAATTAGCATAGCTTAGCTTAGCTTCTGTCTTTGTCCACAGGTCACTGTGGCAGCAGCTGGTCAACCAAGTGAAGTTCCGCCTTAAATCTTACCTTTTCTTTGTTTATTAATGCAAAATTAGACTGTGATGAAATGTTAACTGCAGCATTGAATTAGTTGATAAGTCACAAGAATTTAACTCCTTTTGCTAACAGTGGTGTTGCCCCCAGCTGGTGGTAAGATAGAATACAGGTTTGTTACATTTCTAGACTGGTTTCACTTTTGAAACTCCGTGTTAACTTCTTATGAGGGATGTAGGATCAGCCAGGCTAGCTCTGAAAGCTCTTAGGTTTCAGAACGACTCTGCGGAGAGTCTCTGAATTTATCCCCATCAAAATCTCAAACTGTTACCTCAACATTGGTTTGTTTCAACCACAGAGACAAAACATAACAGCTTATCCACCGGCTGCCTCAAAGAACAATCTCCAAATTTAAAAACAGATGCTAAGCCATGAAAGAGAACAGCCTAAACACTCCCTTTAGCTGCTGGTTGCAGCTTCATCAGGGCTGAGTCACATTCAGTCATCACTTCCAGTGCTTTTGCGCCTCAGGTGTCCACCAGGAAAACTAGAATAGAGACTTTAGTAAGCCACTGGTGGGAGGAGAATATAGACTTTTTCTAATTACTACTATCACCATAGTAAACCATTCCAAATGTACGCAAGTACCAGCCAAACTCAGTGTGTAGTTTAGGAGCCGGCCCTGTTCACTGTGTAAATATACAACGGGCTGACTCGATCCTCACAACGAAATCTATGATTCAACACCAAGGTTCGCAATACAGACACTCCACGCTCTGTGCACAAGCCAGTCTGTACAATCTTGTATGTCTTTCTGTCCGCTGCTCTTTCGATACACATGGACATAAAATAAAACAACAAAAATGAGTGGGGTACGCCGATGGATTTCCACAAGACTGTATCGAGAAGTTGCTCTCAATCAGAAAAATCGATCTTCTTTCGTTAAACTGTTGTCAGGATACTTTGATGATCCAGTTTGTTGCCTTCTACTTTGGAAATCTGGACTTTAAAGGTTGTGGTCACAGAGATATCTGGCTTTAAAAGCAATGTATGGAACTAAATGATGAAAGAAAACAGGTGTAAGGCACCTCTGCACTGGCTTTTCTTTTGAAACACTCACTTCTTCACTTTCAAACTTCCAGTTTCAGAAAAGTTCATCAATCCAGGTTGAAGGCTGCAAACCAGAACATCTTAACTGCACTACCCGATAGGATTTCTGCAAAGATTCAAATAAGTAACTCCCAATTGAGGCAATGAAAAGGAAATGCTAACCACTCCAGGACCATCATCATGTCACGCCATGATGTCAGCCTTGTCAACGTTTACATTCTGATTGCCTCCGCTGTCAGCAGACTGTTGAGCGATAAAGCTTCGTGAAGCTAACAACAGGTGTAAGGAGACTTGTAGCACGGTCGGAGCCAGCTGTACCCCTCTGTGAGTTACCCGGCTGGCCCGTGTGTATCTGAGCGTGTGTTTTTTTTTGTGTACCCTCATTGCCTCGATAGCTCATCTTAAATCCAGATGTTAGAATGTGGAGTATAAAACAGTGCCTTCTAGAGTCAGACTGAGGAGGGGGTATATCGAGGGTTTAGGAACAGGGAAAGGAGGTTGGCAGGGGGGGGTCAGGGGTGTGATGTGGAGCGTGCAAAGAGAGTTCAAGACTTAAAGGGACATTTTGAGGTTTTTTGAATTGAGGTTGTTTGAGGTACTAACATGTGTACAAAAGAACAGGGAACAGTCTGTGTTTGGAGTGGAGCCCTTTCCTGCTGGGCTTTGTCCATGCAACCGTCCTCAACTCCTGCACGAGCTGTGCAGTGTCGGCACAGAGGGGTTAAAGATCCGTTTTATGTTTTAAAGCAAGTTTTCAAAGTGATCGTTTAAGTACTCATATATGGACTATCCAACAACTTGTTTTTAACTCAATTTTTTTTAATATTTTAATGTTTTAAATTAGATTTTTTTAATTTAAAAACATTTTTTTTAATCTATATGGACAATTTAAATCAATTCCTACCAGTTTCTTGATTTTTGAATCAAGACTAAATTGATCATGAGATTTTATTTATTCATTTATTTATTGATTAAACTAAAGCTGCTCTGCTACACCAGTGAGGTCTAAAAACATGACGTAGAAGTAGGAGACAGCTTCAAAGAGCCTCATCCCGTTCACACAAAGTCTAAGCCGTCTGGGAGAGTTTTCAAAGTGAAATGTGGCGTTTATTACAGAGTGGGATCGTTGTTTTCTATAACAGACCAACTGTGAATAGTTACAGGTAATACACAGAGTGTTAACAAGTACCTCATACAACCCCGCTTCAAAAAAACCCTGAACTACCCCTTTAATGTGAGAAGGGAATGATCCAGGTGGTTATTTGGAGGGTATCTGACCCGGGCTTGGACTGGAACCCTCACGGCGGCTGTAGTCACTGTAGTGTTTTTAGCAGACGTGCCATATGAAGCCTTAGAGACGAGTCTCCACAGCTCACCCTCTGATCCGGCTCCTGCTCCTCCTCCTGAAGCGTCAACATAGCAGCTCGCCTGTAGGTTTTCCGGATGCTGAATCCTGCCACAGGAGGGAGAGAGAGAGGGGCGAGAGACTACCACTCCTCTGCATTGTTGTCTCTGTTCCTCTCTCGCTCTCTCACACACCAAATTCAGAGGGAAATAAACATCTCTGCTGTCTGTTGTTGTTGCTATTTGTGTAAAATAATTTGAATATTTTATTTATTCCTCTTTTGTATGTGGGTTGATGTTGTTTTTTTCAGCTTTTAGCTTCAGGTCCTCATTCTTTGTCTTGTTTTTCAGTTCTGAATTTAAAACTCAGTTGTTTTTTTATTACACTTTAAGTCATACACAAAGCAACTGTCCTCAACTTGTGCACACTGTCAATGTCCCCTCCCCCTAAATTTCTTCTCCCCACACACCCCTTCATTTTTCCCACCCCAGTACCTGAATATATTTACTGTATCTCCTGGTTACTACACCTTCCTGGAAGTTTATGGTCACATGTAACATAACACAGAATAAAAACCAATGACTCACGCGGGGTCTTCTGTCTGTGTTTTAGTCTCCTGTATGGAACGTTGATTAAATCACCACCCATGTAAAGCTGCTGGTACAGTTTTAGGGGAAGTAATTTGACAGCAGGGGGCGAGTGACCACAGAAACACTTCACTCTGAAAACAAATCAAGAAAAACAAATGAAATCAAAAAACAAAAACAAACCCAGTGTGACTAAATATGGAAAAAGAAAATGGGCTTAGGATTTGCGCAAATCAAATTTCTCTAGGTTTATTGGAAACTTTTGTTTTATTCACCGCTTATCATCAAATAAACAATTTCATCCTTCAGCAGTGAAAATGGATTTTGAAAATTTCTCACCTTTAATTTAACTTTCAGGTGCTTTTCAAAACCCAATTCTGCTCTGATCCAAGAAGCCCCTGTGCAGATTTGATTGCATCATAAATAATCACTCTGAAACTTATTTCCAACTTTTCGTTCATTTCTTGTTTGTTTAACTTTCTTACAAAGAAAACGTGCATAAAGAGACTAAAGACTGAATATTTCAGGCTATGCAAAGAGACCAGTGCGCATCGGACTTTGAAAAATGCTGCTGGAAGGTTAAAAAGTTTGAATCTTGGTCACCACAATCATGACTCAACCCCTCTCCTTTCTGCAGTCCACTGAAGCTCATTACAATCTGAAAGTGTTATAAAAAAAAGTTGTCCTCCATCGTGGTGACATCTGTTGATCTTTTAGTGAGAGGTGATCCTGGCCACCTTCAGAGGGAGGTAGTCCTCTGCAGACTCAGCCCTTGTCAGTCTGAGCTGATCTCACCTGTTTCTGGGATTTCCCCAACCCTCTGTGTATGTGTCCTCTCCACTAAGCTGTGTACCTGAACATTGGTCCACCATCTTTTTCTGATCATCCTCCCTGTAGTCTGGATATTTTAGTCCTATTAGGCTGGACTCCTGTGGTGGAAGTTTTCCAAGTGTCGAAGTGAAGCAGCAGAATGTGTGCAGCAACATGAGGTAAGAGTACAGCTGTGAGGGCTCGTCCTCCTTCTGATTATTGCCTTTTTTGGTTTAGCTCTTTTCAAGTATTTGGTCGATACAGGCCAGGGTAAATTATAATAATTATTATTATAATTATTATTATTAACAGATGACTATAAGATACAGGAAACTGTATTGAATAATGTGTGGTTGTTACAGACTGAATCAGGCTAATTTTGCAATTAGCAAGGAAGCAGGTTTAGGACGCGCTTATCGGCTGCACCTTCACCTTACAAACTCATCAGTTCATTCACATTGTTCTTCAAAAAGTCATGGACTTTTCTCTAATGATCACCGTTAAATCTCAGCTCTTGACCGAACAGACAGCTGCCTGAATCCATTAGCAGGGCGTCCCCAGGGTTGTTTCCTTAGCCAAGGACTTTGACAAAGGTTGGCAGAGCAAAGCAGTTCTTCCTGTCCATCTCAAATAACAACGAAACATCTGACATCAATCCTCGCGCTGTCCCTCCGAGACTTTGCTCTGCTGCTTTGCATCAACACACCTGCTGAGGAGGCGGTAAGACAGAGGGACCTTACAGTGAGAGATGGAGAAAGAGAGAAAGAAGGGTTAGGGTTAGGTTTAGACAATAACTTCCGCTGATGACGAGAAGTTATCGTAACTGTCAATAAAATGAAATAAAACAATAAGATTAAGCTATTGGGGTAAGTGCAGAACACAGGATGAAAACCAACTCGAAATGGTCCCATAATTTTTGATAAAAAGGTCGAAGCTACTGCAAACCAAGCTTAGCCCCCCCCCCCCAATATGTGACCACAAACTTTCTAATGGTACCAGCCACAAGTCGCTCGGACATTGGGAAGTCCCTGAAGTAGTTATTGGTCCATTTCCCGTATGGTACCTTCTTGAATAACTTTTGATAGGAGCGGTGCATAGACTCAGGACCAGGAATAAACTTATCCAATTCAAGGGAAACAAGGATGAGTCCAGCTTGAGAATAAAATAAAAATCCAATCTATCAATGTGTTCAAATTTCTTCCCATGTCAGATTTAAACATGAAACCATTTTCTATCAATAAAAGTATGTCAGACCTTTGTTTGTAATCTAAGTATTGGAATGTTCCATAGAAAAAAGCAACAATAAAAAAAGACCTTTTCGGTGT
The DNA here is from genome assembly GCA_030710495.1 of Labroides dimidiatus. Lineage (NCBI taxonomy): Eukaryota > Metazoa > Chordata > Actinopteri > Labriformes > Labridae > Labroides > Labroides dimidiatus. The sequence goes on along the minus strand of CM061162.1, from coordinate 11,436,264 downwards.
GTGTATGTGGTTTCTGGTACTTCCTGAACCAGCCTCAAGTGGACACTCGATGCACGGCAGGTTTTAAAGCTTCTGCATCGTTTCTGGTGGTCGTAGGTTGCTACTGGGGCTGCACCCTCAACCCCTGTAAAGGTGAAGGGAGACAGGAGGATGATCCAATAGCTGTCATCTCTCAAGGACTTACTCCACCCTGCATGGTGCTGGTGCAGTTAAAATGTTTAAGCCGTAGTAGACAGTAAAAATTATGTTTAGCAGGTTAAACTCGTGGTAAACTCATAGTCTAATATCAGTCTCTGAGCTGTACCCCTCCTCGCCCCTGTTCTACATTTCCCTTCCTCCAGTCCCACCCCCTCCCTGCTCCCCTGCATCTAAAAATTAAATTTGGTTCATCCTGATGCTGAATGGGCGGGATGTCACTGTTGCTAGGATACATCATCCTGATGGCTGGGTGCTTTTCTTCTTGGCTGGAGAGGAAAGAGAGAAGAGGAAATGAGAGAGGACACAGGTAGAGGAGGGGAAGGATTCAAAGAGCAGAAGGGACGAGGAATCAGGTAGACGGATGTTAAAAAGGATACTGGAACAAAAACGGAAAAAAGTGTGGAAAGAGGAGGGGGATAGAAGAAGAGATGGCAGAGGTGTAAGTAGGCAGAAGTTAAGGAGAGAAAGATTAAGATACACACCAGAAAGGTTTTATTAGAAAGGTTAAAAAAAGTGGGTGTGTTGTGGGTGGGTGACGAGCACATAGTAAATGAGAGCAGCACACCACAGAGGATGATCTGGGAAACTCCTCGTGTTTGTTTATGGTTATGTAACCTGCCCTCATCTCTGTTATGTCATCCTCCCTTATTCAGACTCCGCCTCCTTGGCATCGCCTTGGCGACAGGCGTTGGAGTGATGTTTCCAGGCGTGACTCCTCAGCAGGGTTTTACATCGGTGGATATTCAGCACCACGATCAACTGTTTAGAGAGGTCAGTTCAGCACGCTGCGTTCACAGACTCAGGCTGTGATCAGAGCAGGAACAGGACTCCAGCTTCATACATTTACATAACCAAGACTTCAATCTGTGAGACAGCAGAGGCACATTGGACTATAATATATTTGCATTCAACACTTCACATGACAAATCCTAAGTTACCATGTGCATAAGTGCAAGGTTCTTAAATTATGGAGGAGGGATGTTCAGAGAAGCGGTTGGTGCATCATGTTATCTGTAAAAATACAGTTTCCTTCAAAACTTCACACATATCAACCAGCTGTGCTGTTTATTTTTTAGCTTTTATACTTTCAAGGAGAGGCTACAACAACGTTTAGAGCAAGGAGAGAGAGCAACATGAAGTTAAAGGCTGCAGGTTGGAGTTGAATCCAGGCCACCTGCTTCAAAGACTTGAGCCATAAAAGTCTGAAATGATCTGATTCTTCTTTTCCTGCACCAGCGAATGCATCTGCAAAAACTGCACCACACAATCAGTTGTGACCCCCGTCACCTCTCAAACAACCAACCAGGGGCCTGACACGCTAAACACCAAAAGCTACCATCAGTGACCTCCCGGCAAGCATGATCCACATGTAACTCAACCAAAATTCTCCATTCTTCAAAATCCACAACAACAGTGATTTATTCCCAACCGGATCAAATTAATCTACAGAAGGAGACACATTGACCCCCAGCCTGTTGACACTGTGGTAAAAAGTGTTAGTGCTAAAACCAGAGCTGGTGAGAGCATCTCTAAAATATCATAATATAATATGAATGTTCATTTCACTGTTAATCATAACAAATAAGCAAGCGGAGGTTTGAACTTGACAGTGAATTGAGATGTTCAGGTTTAACAGCTGAAATAAACCCTACAGACATTACTGTATTTGGTTCTACACCTTCAAAACTTTAAAAAATGTATTATATATATCAGTGACTCATACATCATGGACGTGATTATGCCAAGCAGCAACCTCTGATCTAAAAATATGAGGCAATGCGGAGGTGCTAAAATCTGCAGTTCGTCGAGTGTCCGTCGAATGTTTACAACCTGGCACAAAAAATGTATCCTGTCTGAATCGCTAATTTTGCTAACGGCACACACTGTACAGGGTGTTGTTTTTTTTCTAACTCGTTTAAATGTATCAAGCTCAGCTCATGTGACTGATGGGCGTCCTATAGCTGTTAGTGTGGAGACTCAAAGCCCGCCCCATTTCCAATATGGCTGCGCCAACCGATTTGCTTCAAAACTCTGTTTTGAAGAAATGACGCTGCAGAGACTGCATCCATTAATTATACAGTCTATGATTATACATGTACAATGTAACAAACTAATCATTTAATGCTGATTCATCCCACAAGTAGGTAGATTAATTCAAACCCCCACAGGGTTCAGTAAGCCGCCTCTGCTCAGTGGTCCTGCTCACTCTGTCAGGATTCTAGTTCTCATAACCATTCGTTTGCGTTTCATTATCTTTTACATGGAAAAATCAGAGTGGATTTTCTCTTTTTATGAGGCCAGTACTGATCATATTTGGCTGAATGGGCAGAGCTGGAGAGCTTGAAGGGGTTTAGCAAGTAATACATTGGCAACTTGCTCTATCTTGATCTGCAAGAACCCCTGTGAACATGAATGAGTCAGCAAAAAGAGGCTTGAAGTGCATGTTTGTGTGATGCCGCAGCTGCACAAGAGGACTCTGCCGGGGATCGCTAGAACTGAGCTCACACCTCCACAGGAAAGCTGCCAGCACCCCACCATGTGAGCACCCCACTTACCCATGTCACCATCTATTTGGCAAAGATAAAGGATAACTGCACCTCCAGGCTGAGGAGCAGTTTGATCTTCAGAGCCGCAGCAGCACGACCACCTCTACAGCTGTTGTTTTACTTAAATGTATCTCTGTTATTCTTATAAATATCAGGTTGCTCTCATGCATTACTGATTTTTTTATGGCTGCTATGAAGTTCTTTTGATGTTGCATTAATGGGGAACTGCACACTCAAAAAACAGCATCTTTTAGTTCAACGTGCAAGAAGTTTGTCTAAAATTTCCAGCATCATAGTTGGTGCTTGAAATAGTTTACCTTTTACCTGAAGCTAAAAAGTGAAAACTAATTTCTTTTTTCTTTTATGAGACGTGGATGAAAACTGTGTGGAAACTCGAGCAACGTCAAATCAAAGATTGAGTTCTTGTAAAGTTAGAATTTCCTCCCCAGTTTTGAAACATTCGACAGCCATAGAGGAAGAGCTGGTGTCTTCCTGTTTGGCCAACAGGGGGTGTGTTACATCATCTGAAACCTCTCTGCCCCCTTGGGCTGCTCTATCTGCCAGCAGGCTTAAAGGGGTTAACAGACATAACATGAGGTAATGTGCAGTGCTTGCAGTGCTGCAGGGTTGGTGAGGTTGCAGTGGGTGCTGGCTCAGCATTGTGTTTATCCCCCTGTGGAATCGACAGAGCATAAAAGAACTGCTGCAGCGAGCCGCTCTCATTCACAGACGGATTAGTGGAGCATTTAGTTGTCTTTTTATTATGATTTCCCCCCCCCCCACTCCCTGCCCTCCAAAACACAGACATGAACACTCTTATCAAGTGACCTGGCTGACTCTCAGGGCAGTGCTGTCCACAAAGCCGTCTCTTCACACTCCCCTCCCTGCCTTCTCTCCTCCTCGCTAACATCTGGGTTAGAGATAAGAAGATTGTGACATGTCAAGGAGGGAAAACTCACCATGCAACAAGCAAAATTCACATCACCAACATTCTCTGTAAGGTTGATTTTCTTCCAACTTTTGGGACGCTAAATGAAAACAACGCGAATGATTGTCTCTCCAGCTCCAGCGATAGCTTTCAGTGACACGTCCTCGCCCTCTCCTTCACTCTCCACTTTAATGCATTCCTCGGATGATGAGAGGTTTTTCTCCGCTCGTCCAGGTTGGCAGAGCTGCAGCTATTTTTAGAAAGAGGAATTGCTTTGGGGAACCCCTATGAATACAGCTGCCTGCCTCTCCGTCTTCCCCCTCTCTCTGAGCACTGCACACACTCTCAAACACACCTTGAATGCAGATTTGCTGCAGCTCGGGGTATTCCTTCCTGGGTTTTCCTCACACTGTGGTGCATATAAATGCATCATTACATCCATTACCAAGTGTTATGACAAGATTTTCAAAAATTTGTCAATCTGTTATTGATCTGGGAAGAGATGATCAGAGTTTTAAGGTCTGTATGCACAAAACAACTTCACCACACTTCTCCTCTTAATCCGGAAACATTACAAGACTAATTCTTTGCATACACTGTCCCGCTCTGTATCCTTAATAGACTCTCCGGCCCTGTCTCGGGTTTCCTTCACTTCGCTGTGCATCGCCATAAAAACAAAACAGCGAGATCATCAACACAGCACAGTGTGCTCGGATACAGTTTCCCCCCCTGCAGCGTTTCTAACAAAGTTCCCAGACATTAAGCTACACACAAGGCATGGTTCATCCGCTTTGATGACCTTTGACCTTTTACAGATGCTAGATTAAACAAAGGTTTGTCAGGCTTCATGTCTTGAAGTCTCTTTGTTTATTTTGCTTGTGTACAGCCAGAGATCAAACTGCTTCATCTTTCAGCGCCTCTCTTCTGTCTCGTTGTCCTGCAGTCGTCTCGCTCAACTGTCATTCCTTTGTTTCCTCGGCACAGTAAACGCGCACGGATTACAGATTTTATGTGGGTGTCTGTTGTCTGTTTCCTGTGAGAGATACTCCAGCGTTAGCAGCCAAGGACCCAATTAGAGTTTCATAAGTCGACCGCCAAGTTGGAACAAAACATTTTCAAAATACAGCACAGAGAAAGGTTGTTGGAATGATTGTCAGATGGTTATCAGTGCATGGTCACAGTGAAGGTAAGATTATAAACCAACAGAAAGAAATATTGTATCGGCCTTCATCCTTTGAAAAAACACATCTTACACTTCTAAATAAGCTAAATGTCTTTATGTATCACTATTTTATACTAACAAATTATGTTTGTCAAGTCTGTGTCTCTGAACCCTCGGGGTGTTAACATAATCCTGATAACTTTTGGGTTCAAAATTTCAGCTGTTAGTCACATTTTTATTCCTGTAATCCTGTGCTTCATATTTCATTACTCCAAAAACAGTTTGTTCGCCCAAATTGACAGTGTAAGCTGATCATCATCATCACTTGCCTCTCACTTTCCAATTGCTCTGTAAACCCTGAAAACTAAACCCTAATCCTAACCACATTTGTGATTTACCTCCAGTGCAGTGCTCTGCTGGCTTTTGTGATGCGGCTGCACCTGCATGCTTAGCTCGTAGGTGGAACAGGGTGTACGCAAATCCTTAAAAAGTCTTAAATTCATGTATCTAAATTTAATGCCTTAAAATGTCTTAATCCGTAGCCTGCTGAATTAAGATTCCACCACATTTCCCCAAGTGCTGAATATATTCTAGACATTACCGCTTTGGAAATCATTCAACATGGCACAAACTGGGTCAAAGCCTAATTGTGCAATTGAAAGAGGAAGTTGTACAAAAATTAGGTATGCACCCAAATGAAAATGTTGTATACTGGTCTTAAATACATCACTCAAAGGTCTTAAATTTGTCGGGGCAAGACTAGTTAATGTTATATAAATATTTTTCTTTTTCTCACGGGACTTCTCAAGAAGGAGGAAAGAAGCCACTAGCTGCTGATATAAATTTTTATCTGCATACTAGCGAGCCAGTCCACAGCTGGCTAGCTACAAAGATAAACTGAGTGAGCTGAAAAAAGTAGAGGCAGAACTGGAGATTAAAGTCACAGAACTGAGGCTCATCATGACGTGTGTGTTCAGAATGTCCAGCAGTTTTTCTGTTGATGTTTCCAGTTGCACGCTACTGATGACTAAAACAATTTTTTTGTGTGTTTTGTATTTTTGTATATTTTGTGTATACTTGGTGGGACAAATTTAGTTAAACTGCACTTGTACAAACAACTACTGAACCAGAGAGCGCTGAGTATCACTTTATGTTGAATGCTGTTGAACTTTATGTCTTAATGTTTTATAAACAGACAAAAAGTGAACCTGAATGAGTCTCACTGAGTGACACTCAAGCTTTGCTCGGGGTTATAATACAGCGGGACTCCCTAACCATAGTCTTAAATTTCATTCAAGGCGGCTTTAAAAAGGTCTTAAAAAGTCTTTAATTTTACTTGCTGAAACCTGCTGATACCCTGTGGTAGCTCAAACTGGAAAAAAATTCTAATTCTGTTCACCATTTTAGCTTAGCCTTTTTTGAGTCAGAGTGAAATAAAAAAAGCACATTGATGTCATTGTTTTCCATCATGATGGGCAGGAAGACGACGAAGGGGTTGGATAACGCTGTGCTGAAAGGGACAAAATAATGTGTCATTTTTTAAATTTTTCTTTTTTTTTAATATTTTGGATTTTTTTTTCTTTTTCTGGATCAGACAGCTGAAGGGAGAGTCGAGGGAGTCATGAAGCAAAAGTTTGTAGCTATAAGTTGAACCAGTGACCACACTGAAGAGGACAACAGCCCTCACACATAAGGCACATGCTATGTCATCTGGGACCCCATGACATTTAATCAGTTTCTTATTGAGACTCAAATCTCATAAAAACATAAAGTCAGTAAAACACTTCATAACTCAGGAAAGCGTTTCCATCCAACAGTTTCAGTCTGAGATTTGACCTTCCAGGTCATCGACCTGGAATGACTCGGCCTCACACTGCTCATGCTGTGAGTGTTTCGATGATTTTGAAGTCTTAATGTTAATTCTAACAAACGTTTGTTCTCTCAACAAAAGTCACATTCTCAAGAAATGAAATACAAATGAACGGATGAATGTTTCATGCATGTTCTTGCTGATGCTCCTCTATATGTTTGATAAAAATGCATGTCATTACACGTCACACCAAGAGTGAATATCTGTCTGACAAACATCTACTCATCTCCCTCTGTACCATCTTTCTTCTCGCTGTCATCTCAGTCTGCATTAATGCAGCTATAAATAGAAGACTCTCTTTCACATCGCCGGTAAAAACTGATTTCTTTAGTGTTTGAGGTGTTGATGCGTCTTTTGTGATCTTTTTTTCTTTTGTTTCACCTGCACAGTCATGATGCAAAATCAGCTTCGTAATTCTCCCTTCAGTGTCCTGATTCATACTCAGTTCAAAGCGTTTAGCCTTTTGCTCTTCCTCTGCCACCAAAGAGCTCCCCTGTCGAACAGAAACAGACGTGAACACCTCTCTTCCGTCTAATGAACCTTTTGAATGGTCTGGGTCATTTGTTCTGATGTGATTTTTGAAGGTTTAACCTCTGCGTGCGAGAGCTGCATGACTCGCAACTTTATTTGCATGTGCTGTCAGAGGGACTGATGGCTGAAATAAGAGAGGGGGAGAGGAGGAGGAGGAGGTGATGGTGCTGGTGAAGAAAGGAAAGGGAGGTGGGAGGAGGAGGCTAATCAAAGGAAGCCGACGATGACTCAGAGATTTTGAGGCGCTGCCTTCTCTGGTTGCCAGCCTGTCTGTCTCTCTGTCCATCTGTCTGTCCACCTGTCTTTGTGACCAACAATCCTCTGACTCCTCAGCTTCTCATCCGACGCCTCTGTTGATCTCATGTGGTCATGTGTGACCCAAACAGAAACATGACTGCAGGGTTTATGTTTGGATCATTTTCTTTTGCTACGAACACATTCACTTACCGCCTCAGTGTGATCACACACCAACTGTAACTGTATTTTACCCAAAGTGAGAAAAGCGTGAGGCGTATTTTAACAGAAGATGAGCATAGGCTAAGGTCATTTCTAACAGAGGTTGTACAGAAGTGGGACAGGATGTGTAAAGTTCCTGATCAGTACGAAAGAAAAGAGACTCCATGATGGTAGAGCTATGTGAATATATAAAGAGGTGGTGACTTTCATCTCTTAAACATATTTTTCTGATGTTATCTGTAATGCAGTTTAATTTTTTTTTTGTGTGTTATAATGCGTTGCTGCAGCTCTCCCATCTTTTTCACCCGACTAGCCACAGCTGATTCATTCGAGAGCAGCATCTGAGGGTCACAAACCACAGAAGTAACAGAGTTTGAAGCAGAGTGATTCAAGTTATATGAATGCTGTAGTTTAGACTTCCTTAGAAATGTTAATATAACCTTCTATCATAGGCTAAAAAAATATATAAAGATTGGAGAAGTGGATCACAGCCATTTAATGGTAAAGTTGACTGTTCTGGCCCGCTTCGGTCATAGTATTCACCACATATTCACTAACATTTACAGTGAATAACAGGTCTAACAGGTATCATATCTGTTGCAGCAAAAAATGAATTTACAAGTGAGTAGAGAATCAGAGTCACAGATGGAAACAAACATGAATGAAGTCAATTTTTTTGTCACGAGAAAACAAATCTTGTGATTGAAGCAGAAGGCGACATGCTGTTAGCTTAACATCTGCTAAAATATGTAAACTAGTCGGTGAAAAAAAACAAAAACGTTACGTCACATTACTTTTGAACTTCTAGCCTAGCCGTGAGCAGTGGTACATAGCTTCGATGCTGACACTAACACATCATGAAAAGTGGTTACGTACCGATGATGTCACAAACTGTGTTTCATCTCATTTCCCAGTGACGACACTCATTTAGGGACACATTTTCTTCTGTATGTTTATTCACACTTCACAGGTTCAGCCGTCCCTGACTGAGTTGTGTTGTTATCGTTTTCCACCTCGGTTTGTGCGACTGAGCTGACAACCTGTGAAAGCAGGAAATAGTGTTATTCTCAGCTCTGCACTAAGGATGACACGTCATGCTGCTGTCTGAGCTGTTTGAAAACAAACCCCTGTCAACTTTTTTTTTTTTTCAAAGATATTTGTGATTAGCAGGGAACCGTAAGCTCTTAGTCTCCCTTTGTCAGCTTTTTAAACTACAAAAGAAAAGAGTGAATACAACCCCGATTCCAATGAAGTTGGGACATTGTGTAAAACGTAAATAAAAACAGAATACAATGATTTGCAAATCCTGTTAAACCTATATTTCAAAGACAAGATATTTATTGTTCAAACTGATAGACTTAATTGTTATATAAATTGTTTATAAATATTCACTCATTTCGATTTTGATGCCTGCAGCACATTCCAAAAAACAGCTGGGACAGTTGCAATAAAAGCCTCGCAAAGTTGAGGAATGCTCCAAAAACACCTGTTTGGAACATTCCACAGGTGAACAGGATAACTGGGAACAGATGAGTGTCATGATTGGGTATAAAAGGAGAATCCCTAAAAGGCTCAGTCGTTTAAAAGCAAGGATGGGGCGAGGTTCACCACTTTGTGAACAACTGCGTGAGCATCTAGTCCAACAGTTTAAGAACAATGTTTCTCAGCGTCCAATTGCAAAGAAATTATGGATTTGATCATCTACAGTCCATAATATCGTCAAAAGATTCAGAGAATCTGGAGAGATCTCTGCACATAAGCAGCAAGGCTGAAAACCAACATTGAATGCTGGTGACCTTTGACCCCTCAGGCAGCACTGCATTAAAAACCAACATCATTGTGTAAAGGATATTACCACGTGGGCTTAGGAAGACTTCAGAAAACCATTGTCAGTTAACACAGTTCATCACTACATCTACAAGTGCAAGTTCAAACTCTACCATGCAAAGACAAAGACATATATCAACAACACCCAGAAACACCGCCGGCTTCTCTGGACCCGAGCTCATCTGAGATGGACTGACGCAAAGTGGAAGACTGTGCTGTGGTCTGACGAGTCCACATTTCAAATTGTTTTTGGAAATCATGGACGTCGTGTCCTCCAGGCCAAAGAGGAAAAAGACAATCTGGATTATTATCAGCGCAAAGTTCAAAAGGGAGTCAGTGGAGAGCACAGGGTGATCTGCTCCCGTAAGAGCTGGTTTTGCACAAGTCATACATTGGGCTTAAACACGCACATCAAATAAAGAAAAAAAGCTTCTATGTCTTGTTTTATGTCATGGGAAATGTTCCCAACAAATGCAGCAGTAACGTTGTGCATGAGAAACTGAGAGTTTGTCCTTAAAGGAGATTAAAATAAATCAGAAGAAGACAGAAAAGCGTCTGTGATGTAAAATGTATAAATCTCTGGTGCCGTTGTTGGAGCGCTGTTAGCTAACAATTGATGGCAGGATGAATCAGTGGGATAGAGGAAGTTCATGTGGGAGGAAAGGTTAAATGAGGACGCTGCCGAGAGCTTTTGGACTGGTGAAGCTTTTCACTACTGAAGCTCCAGATGCTTTTCACACAGAGCAAACCGGCTACATACTGCTCTCCCAATTTCTGGATTAAAGACACAAAGAGATTAATTTGATTAAAATGAGCTTTTTTTTTTTTTTTTGAACAGCAGATGTTGTCAACCATCAGGAAATTTGAGTTTTCAGGTTGCTTTAATCACCACGAAGGAACTGATTAAATGAAAGGTCAACGTTGTCTGTGAGAGAGCGTAGACCGCAAAGCTGCCCACGTCTGTGGAAAGCTTTTGGAGGTGGCAGAAATGTAGCTGAATCTCTGTCAGAGAGAGATACTGCTGACATCTTTGGAGTAGGAGCTTTTGAAGGAAGTGGGTGATGTGTGCGCGTCTTTAGATCTGTGTTTAGAGGAGGATGTGGGTTCTCAGCTCAGAGGGATCCAGAAATAAACATGGCTACTTCTATTATACTGATGTCATTGTGGCACTCTTTTAAGTATGTGCAGAATAACCATGACGCCTCACAACTTCTTAGGGTAATAGTGCAGGAGTTATGTTGGGTTTGTGAGATGTATTTCCTACCTGTAGCAACTATAATAGAGATTAACGTCCTCTCTATTTATTACATGGATGATAAAAAGAAAAGACAAAACCTTGGTAGGCAGCGGTGCCATCGGTGAGTAAACAGTGACTCATTTTTCCACTTTGACACTGGGCTCAGATCTGCATCGCTACCTGTTGGTATTTTTATTGTTCATCACGGGTTGTATTCGCTTTAAAAGCCGTGCAGCAGCCGGCAGGTTTGCATTGTTCAGCAGACACTCTAGATGTATCATGAGAGCGCTCTGACAGCCAGAACCGTTGAACGCTGGCGTGAAAACAGCCTCTGATAATGACCCGGCTCTCTCTGTGCTTAAACCAGCCGATGTGGCGTTTTTCATTGAGCGTGAGGATTAGAAGCCAGTTGTCCCTCTTCTCCTCAGAGGCCCAGCCTTCTCTCCCTCGCTCTCTTTCTCTCTGTGGACAGTCACTCTCGCTTTGACCCATTATGCTGCGATGTTTCACTTCAGATCAGGTCAGAATTGTAGTTCAGCAATGAAAAGGTTCAGAAACTTCAGTTATGGTCAGTTTCAAGGAGAAAACAAGTCTGCATCCATCATAATTTAGCATGACTGGTAAATTGACCGGGTATGTTAAGTTGACCGGGCTGATTGATAAGATGTGAGCTTCACATTTAAGGGTTTAACTTTTGGCAGACATATTGCATTATTTTTCAACATGATCACCTACAGTATCTGTACACCTTTGCCAGCGATGTTTAAAGAAGTCACTTTTAAAGAAGTCCTTTTCTTGACCGTTCAGAAAGTCTTCCACTGCATGTATGACGTCATCATCTGACCCAAAGTGGGTACCAGAAATGGCCTTTTTTCAATTTTGGAAATAGATGAAGTCTGATGGAGCAAGATCAGGCCAATAAGGCGTATGCTCAGTCAATTCAAAGCCACAATCATTAATGGTAGCGATGACGATGACAGACTCATGAATAGGGGCATTGACCTGATGGAACAACACACCTTTACTTAGTTTTCTGTGGTACTTGAGTTTAATGTTTTCTCTTAACTGCCTAAGAAGTGATGCATAATATGTGCCACTGATTGTTTGTCCCTTCAGCCAGAACAACATCATGGACTTTATTGACCATTTCTGGGGTTGCAGTAGTGACAGGCCTTCCTGGACGGGCGTCATCCCCAAGGCTCTGCCTGCCAAGCTTAAATTCCACCACCCACCTTTTCACTGTAGCATATGAAGGAGCATCATTCCCTAGTGTTGCTACCATATCAGTATGAATATCCTGAGGTGCTAGACCAGGGGTCTCAAATTTAACTTACTTAGGGTCGCTGGAGGTAGTGTCTGGGTGAGGCTGGGCTGCATCAAGTGTTCCACAAAAAAAAAGGGCTTCAAGTATTCAAAAAAAAGTACAACTGATCCAGTCATCTCAGTCTTAACAGGTCAGAACATGCAGAACATGAACAGTTCTTCAGAACATTTGGTTTGAGGGAGGAAGCAACTGAGACCCTGAGTATGACTTTAAGATGCTCATCTTTAAGTTTGGACCTGAACTTTGACTTATTAAAGTTCATTGTGGAGAAGAGCTTTTCACACAGATAGGTGCTGCCAAAAGGACACACGATCCAAACACTTTATAGCACGAGGTGACAGGATATATTTTCCTTCCACTCGGCGGAGGGTTTATAATCTTCACTGCAGACAGTCAGGAGAAGCTGTTTAAGGTTTTGGCTTCACTCAGGGTAGCTGTTGTTCTGTCTGTTGTTTATTTAGACTTCGATATTGACGCCACGTTTGTTTTGACAGCGTGGCTTTTAAACTCTACTGACACCATGAATGGATCATTTTGTGCAGAGCACTTTTCGGTGTGATAGCTCAATAGTCTGAATACCGACAGGTTCAGAAAAGGTTAGCCTGCTCATATAAAGTCTGTGTTGTGTCCTTTGAGCTGGTGTATGAACACAGCGGGTCATCGTTCTGATGACTGTTTATGTTGCAGAGAGAAGCTGCTTCATTACTTCTTTTCTCAGCTTGCAGTATTTTTTAGTCAATACATCTGGATGTGGTGTTAGACATGTCGGAGCTGGATCCTGCAGAAACACCAACAAACTCAGCTCAAGTCTGGCATACAAGTCAATAAACGTGCTCATTTCTTCTAATTCCCTACATTTTTTGGTCTGCTTGCTTTCATGTTCGCTCATACTTGTTTCATAATGTAATGAGATCTTAGTGGTTTAGGAATTAGCCGTACCCAGGCCTAAGGAAGGCCAGCTGCTGTTATTGTCTTAGAGGTTCTGAATGGATTCATGTGCCTGTGGAGCTGCTTATAGATGAGCCTTGGCACTCCAGCGTTCACAGCTAATGGATTCACGAGTGGCTCTGTAAATAGGCCATGGCACAGGAGCCGGCCAATGCAGCCGCCAGCTCGTGAATAATTCATGAAGGTAAATTTGAAAAATCACTTCCGGCTTCGAGGAGGCTTCACTCAAACTGAACGCTTATGAGAAAGTCAGACACACATCCTTTAGCAGAGCAGAAATATTTCTGTTCAGCTGGTTCTTCAAAGCTCTTCAAATGAGTTTGTGTGTCATCGCGTCCTGTCGTCAACAAACTATTCCTGGCTTCATTTTCTGGTTCTTTATTTGCACTGATATGTGAGGGCTTTAGAGAGGGACAGACATCTGGAGACTGAACCTCCCGAGCTTTTTTAATCCTCTTTGAGTACTTGCAACTCAGTATTCCTGTTATATCTCAACCGGTACATTTTGTGCATCACATTTAATGAACATTTTCACCCCCTTTGTCATTTCAGAGATCTGAAGTAGTCAGTTTATGTTTTCATCACGTTCTGTTCTCGCTGTTCTTGCTCTGCAGCTCCAAACATCCCGACTTTTATTTTTCAATATTGAAGATATTCTCAGAGTCATCCTGCACAGCCTGTGTCACAGATTATGGTAGCAGAGGGAGGTTTACAGGAGTGAGGCTTGGTTACTCCACCGCTGGTGAGTGTGCCGACACATTGTAGTGACAGTGGAGAACTGGATTATGGAGCAGCTTGACGGCACCAGCCAGAGCTCTGGAAGAGATGCTTTTTCATTTCATTGTAGATTAAGCACACAGACAGACAGACAGACAGACAGACAGACAGACAGGAACACAGGTCTTTTGATAAAAATGGACGATATAACTTAAGTTAGGACAGAGGAAGATTGAACCCCTTCTGTTTTTAACTCTTTGTTCCCAGCATGTGGTTTCACTTGCAGACTTTTATGTAAAAGCTAAACTCTCTCTCTCTCTCTCTCTCTCTCTCTCTCTCTCTCTCTCTCTCTCTCTCTCTCAGTAAGTAGGTTGCAGTCTGTGCGTTGAACCCTTGAGAGCTTTTCTACTGTATACAGAACTCTGCATGCACCTTATAGTATCCTGTGGCGCATCGTCTGCTGAAAAACTGCAGAAAAATCCATATTAAGAACTGAAATTTGAACCTTAATACACACACATACACACACACGCACACACACACACACACACACACACACACACACACACACACACACACACACACACACACACACACACACATCCCTTACTTCAACAACAATAACATCTGTGCAGGAGGTGCAAAATCTAACCTGGAGCCCCACCCACTTCATTTTTGTTGCAGGTGTTTTGCTTTGTGCCTGGCTGCATGTCTGATAATGATAAACACTGCTATGGCCGTTGTCTAGATTTTGTTCATTTTTTTTTTTCACTGAGCTGTGGGTTTCTTCTTGCTCAAGGCAAATTGCCCCTCAGGGACCAATGAGTTTATCAACTCTTATCTAATCAGCCAGGATTTTATTCTTTATTTTATTCTTTTTTTATTTCCAGGAAATTCTTTGGAAATGACTTGGGTGACTCATCCTGCACTTTGGCTGCAATTTTCCTTCAGTTTCTATTCATGTAAAGATTCTGTAAGTTACATTTCAGAGCACAGGACATATTTCAGCTCTATGACAGAAATATCTGCAGCGAAATATCGAGATTTAAAAAGCAAAATTCCAGCTGTACACGCTGTATTGTTCCATCCATCCATTCATTCAGCAGCCACATCACCCAGGACAAACATGAGGCTGTGACGCAACATCAGATTAATATCTAGAAGATCAACCCCGGAAGCTCCAGGGATCCACACAAGAGAGGGAGGATGAGGATGACATCTCCCAGATATAACCCCCATCTCCACCACTGTCACCCCTCCCTTCTGACCTGCACCCTGCTGTCAGCCTCCCCAGCCTTATTCACTGCTTCGTTACACAACAGGAGGTTTGAGCCGTGTGCTAAAGGCTAGTTAAGTATTTATTAGACCTCTTGAGTAAGCTGGGGATGGCAGGCTGTTGTCACTCTCTGCTTTCTCTCTCCCCCTCTCTCACTCTCCCCTGCCAAGCTTGAACTATTTTCCCTCTCATATACTGAGTGTGCTCACAGGAAACCCAGATGTCACAGCCTCGCCTGCATGTGTGTGTGCAAAAATCCAGGCGTGACATTTGGTGATAATGCCTGATTCTTATGCAGAAACATAACTTAGCCTCCTGTTGTCCCCTGAGTTATGCTCTCCGCTCCTCCTCCGGGGGGAGAAAACAAAACGAGTGCACATTCAGCCGTTTATCACGCGGAGACACAGCCTGGGACAGAAAATCAAACGTGCAGTGATTGAGCTCCTCCAACACTGCAAGTCGCTGTCACAAGTTTTACAGTAGCACTTTATGAGTACAACCTCATCTTGCAAATCAAAGAGAAATTCCCATGATGCATCGTGATGGCAGACAGACGGCGAAGGCAGGGATCCAGTCTGTCGAGAGCCTGGTGGATTACACCTATCACAGCATCGTCAGCAGAGACATTAACAGGAGGGCAGGACAGTGAGAGGAGAGGTAACTCACCACCTGTACACCTCAGTCTGTGACGAAAACAGCGGCTCAGGATGAGAGAACGCTCTCAGGATAAGTGCTGAATTGTGCTTATTCATTCCTTTATTAATGCAATGTGAATTAAAGCTCATGTAGGACTTTCAACAGATCCACGTCTCATCTGTTGTGATTTAGGTCCAGGCTCCCTCGTCCATCAGGATTAACGTTTCCAGAACCCAGCACAGATCAGGATCATTAAATAGGGCAAATATTTCATGCAGTAATTACTGAATCACTCTAAAATCCTCAAACCTTTTGACTCCGGGCCTGACCCCACTCATTATGATGGCTTGTTGCATTTCAGTGAAATATAATCTGAAGACAGTTCGGAGCGTTTTATCCTAATTTGAGTTATGTTTGTATTCTAAGTAGTATCGATAAATCACATATTAGCAGATTTTGGAGCATGTAATGAATCAGTCAGTAAGGTGAGCTAAAGCAGGTGGAAGACAGTCCACTGCACTGACATCAAAACACTCGCTGACCGTGATCAGATAAAGATGACTTAACTCCATTCACAGATATTTGCATAGAAATCAGGCTTTTTTTAATCTTACATTTAAAACTAATCGCTTGATGTCAAGTCTTATATTTTTTTCCAACATACACTAATAAAAGACGTAATAAATAAATAAATAGATAAATAAATAAAAAATAATAAGTCAAATTTTATGTTGTGATGAATCTACTTTCTGATTTCATGGAACACATCAACTAATGCAGCAATGGGAAAAGTTTTCTTCTTCTCTGAATCATTTCAGACAGAGTCTGATAGACGTAAACTCACTTTTGGATCCAGCCTCAAGTGGCCAATACAAAAATTGCAGTTTTCTCCTTTTTTTTTGTTAAAAAAAAATCTGTTTAAAAAAAAAATGCTCTGGAAAACTACGTGTTACTCAAAATAGTTCTGTGTTATCCCTACATCTTTCTTTTCTTTCCTTCCCACCTCTGAAGCAGGCTGTGAAGGTGAGTCCCCACATGCAAACAGCTGGAGAATCTCCTGTACGGTTCATCATGTTGATGTTAAATTTGATCAGTGTGTAACATCTCCATTTGTTATGTTTTAATTAGAAAAAGCAATACCTAACCATGACGTTCTTTTTTGAATCAGTTTTCTTTAAGGTTATTTTCTATTCTCTGCTGTTGAGCTAACATCGGCTAATATTAAACTCAGACGGTGAGGTGAGACGTTGCACTCCCTCCCCGTTGCCTCCTGCTGCTCGCTCAGTCATCAGAGGATTGCAGACACCTTTATTCTGATTCATCTTTCTATGAGAGGAGACTAGAGAGGAAACTTGGGAGCGTTCGTCCCCCAGGAAATGCTTAAAAAAGCACACAGCTGTCATTAATATTTAAATTTGGCACCTCAGCTGGTCATCTCTCCTTTCACTTTCTGAGGAGATGTCAAGTCACTGCTTTGAAATTGTTGACAGGGTTGTTATCAATCCTGCCCTGCAGAACCAGATTGTATAAACCTTGAATGTGTTTAGATGTTCGCCTGTGTGGTTATGAGCTGTAGTCATGAATGACAAAATGTTATGGATGGTATTTCACATGAATAAATTCTGTTGGTCCAAATTCTGTTTTCCATGTGAAACGCTGTGAAACGTTGTCGTATAAACGGGGCCTAAGTTCCTCCGTACCTCCCACAGCGATCACTCCGGGGTCACATGTTATGTCTACTCTTGAATGGAAAATTGTCGAGGTGGAATATTCACCCACACACGCTGTGGGGCTGAAAGCTCTGCCTGGGCACCTAAGAGTCACAACTAAGGTCCCATTAGCATTTGATGGTCTCATTAAGCAGCACATTAGGGAGCCTCGCTGTGAGGACAGAGTCTCTGTGCAGTGATTCGCTGTTTGATGGCCACGTTAGAAATGCATCATTTCTGTTCTGTTTCAGTCATTGTTATGGAGACTTGGGGGGTATTAGTAGATCCAAGCCAAGTTCTGGTTCCTTCAAGGCTTTTCATGTGCACAAACAGCATAAAGGCACTTTTATATGATTAGTGCACATGCTCCTGTTGAACTGATTAGATATGAAAACAGCTGTGCAGTTTTATGTTGAATCATACTTGGCCATCACCCTTTTTTGGAACCAGATGCAACTATATAATGACAACCAGGTATATTTGACTTGCTTTACCCAGGTGGAGTGGTAAATATAAGAGTTAGAAACCATAAAATCACCAGGTTAATGTTTCCCTGTGGAAACAGATCAGTTGAAAAGCAGGGGCATTATACGGCAACGGAGGCCGCAGTGTTTCAGAAAAATTCCACTCTGGAGGGCGTTTTAAAAAAGGTCGGCTGAAATGGCGTCTCCATATAAACGGGAGGCCGAATTGCAACAAAACTTTTGTGTCTCATTCTAAAAGCATTGTGGTGTAAACGGGGCCTGAGTGACGTGACTGAACGGCTACACTCACAGTCTAGCAAGGGAGGAGGGGGAAGGGCTGAGTGCGCATCAGTGAAGTGAGTGAGAGGAGCACACACAGAGAAGAAAAACTGAAAGTTAAATATCAATATTATCACACAAGTATTGATTAAAACTGATATCAATATTGGTATCATTATATCGATATTTCAGATCGATCTGCCCACCACTACAGACCCTTAAAAAGCATAAAAGATAAACACACATCATATTAACTACCAATTTTAAAACAATGGGGACATTTCAGCTGTCACTGGTTTCTACTTACTGAATTAAACTATTCTGGTTGACTTGTTCATTAAACTTGCAGGGTTATGGGAATGTCACTCTCATAGGGTCTCATTTTATTTCTGCAGGTCTCCAGTAAAATGCATGAAAAATTTAACCCAGTATCTAATTTTCTATACTCTGCTCACTGATGTTAAATCCAGTGGAACACATGCAGATTAATTTGTGTTATTTTTGTTAAACATAATTTTTTTTTGCCCGATTTTCAAATTTTGTGACAGAATATTTGTTTAATTCTAGAAAAGGTGTTTTATGTAACTGTAACCCAGAGATTCAGTCAATAGAAATGTTATACTTTCATACAAGCAGGGGAAAAAATTTATGTATTTTAGATCTCATCAGACTATTTTTGCTTAACTGGGTGCATGCATGCCTGACCTGCTCATGTTTTTCAGGCATTTAGAGAAAGCACCATACGAACTGTTGAGTCTGGGTCATAATCCAGAGAGTTAAAATGTGATTGGAGGGAGAGATGGTTTGTTCAAAATAAACGCTTTTTCCGGTGTGAAGCCACTTCAGATGCCTTCCATTCAGCAAGATCTCCTTCGATAACAATGTGTCACCTCTGTCTTCTGGGTCACTGCTTTCCACTGGATTCAGAAGCAACTGATTCAACCACAGAGGCCAAAGTTCACCGAGGAGTCAAAGTGCACACCACAGGCTGACTTAAGGAAAGCAAAATCTCCCTTTCTGTCAGAATTAAATGGGCAAAAATGTAAGGAATGATCCACCAGAGCCTTTTCATTCTGGACAGAAGTAATTATATCCTGCTGGAAGGATTTTCACACGCTGTCAACAAGTTATTCTTTATTTCATGCTTAATTGGCTGCAGGAGCTCGCAGGCGTGTCTCTCCTCTGGAGCGGAGTGTCCTCCGTCTGTTAATAATGCAGAAGGATGGAGAAACTTTAATTTTCAACTCGAATGCATTAGCAGTAGCTACGTGGTATGCATTTCTCCTCCTCTCATGGTCAGGTCACTGTCTCACTGTGCAAACAAAGCAGTGCTATTAATAAACTTCAAACCTGATAGCTCTCCTGAACAGTCACCAGCAATGTGATGGTGGATTGTGCAGCAGAGGGCCTGTGACATTAAGGGCAACATTTACAGGCTGGTCAGTTAAAATGAGCAAAGGAATATTTTTTTTTAAACATTTTGCAAATTCCAGTTTATTTTCCAGTGGTTTTAAATCACCTTATCTTCTCTGACTGGACAATACACTCAACTGATCTTTAACTAGGTTCAACTTTATTTAAAAAAGCATCTTTGATACATAAAAGTGTGTTGCTCAAAGTGCTTCACAATGAATAGAGCTGACAAAGTTGACTCTAACAGGTGAAATAAAAGACTAAAACACACAGAAGTCCTTATAATAATCATACATTACATTTGTCAATAAGCTAATATGAGCTGAGGAATTTATGCAGTTTCTTTGTTGGTAACTTCTTCCACAACTTGACACATTTATGAAATCAGTATTTGTAATTGTTTGCCACAAACTGCACTTAAAGCTTTCATGGGGGACTTTGGTTTGTGTTCATTCTGGTATCTGATATTGTTTTGTTAAAATGTAAGTAGATATTTAGAGCAAAAGAAACTGATATTTTTCACTTCTGCTTGTTGACACTGTGGTAAAAACCGTAGTGTCTGTCTCAGGCTGGAGTTGAGAAATTGGGCACAGATGTGATTTCTAATGTGATTTTCCTGAGAGTATCTCTAAGCTTCTGATCTGATCCATAAGAAGTGGTGCTGAAAGCAATTAGAATCAGAATCAGAATCAGAATAGCCTTTATTTGCCAAGTATCTTCAAAAGAAT
The DNA here is from genome assembly GCA_030710495.1 of Labroides dimidiatus. NCBI lineage: Eukaryota > Metazoa > Chordata > Actinopteri > Labriformes > Labridae > Labroides > Labroides dimidiatus. The sequence continues at coordinate 11,416,015 of CM061162.1, read as the reverse complement.
ACAAGGAATTTGACTTCAGTTTGAACTGTGTTCGCTCTGTACAACATATATGAAAAAAATCTAAATATCACTAATATACAGAAATTAAGTAAGTAAAAATGAATAAAAATAGAGAACCCTATATACAAATACCAATAAGCAATAAAAAAATAACAGATTAAGTTAAAATAGTAAAATAGCGCAATGTATGTATAAGTAAAAAAAAAAAAAACAAGATGTGCAATTTGCAATGAAAAGGAATGTGCAAAAGGGAACAGACGACAGGCTGTAGTGTAAATGAGGTATATGAGTTATAGTTTATGACCGGTTAATTTTTTAGTTGTTATGTTTATGTTGTGAAATTTGTCTCATTTATGTTTAAAGCTTTGTGAATGTAAAGCTCAGAGAGGGAATGCTGATTAAGGACAGATATATTATTGCAGTAGCCCTGTGGTTGACTGGCGACCCTAAGCCAGCTGGGATAGGCTCCAGCCACCCACGACCCTGAACAGGATAAGCGGAACGTGAATGAATGAATATTCTTGCAGTTTTGTTCACCTCGTCTGATGTTACCTTCTGTGGAAATGATCAGTGTAATTTGATTTTGTCCTGCCAGGAAGCTGATAAGAGTCCATTGCCATGGAAGGATGCTGACTGTTGAATAGTAGGGACTGATTTCTTACCTTCAAAAATGAATAATTTCTAAATTTCTAAAATTATTTTTAAATCAACATTTTGTGTCAGCCCGGACATGTGTATCATTGGTAGTGGAATAATCGAAAGGATGTCAGAGTCTTACCTCACCCTGTCTGGATTATAATCTGCAGAACCACCCGCTCATGATACAAGATCTCCCATAAGATCCCCTACAGGAAAAACGTAACGTATATTCAAATTTACAGCTTTTCTATGAAATTAAAGTTGATCTTAAACACCACACCATAACTGCAGCTTTATCAGATGTCACTGGACTGTGATCGCACGGTTTGAAAATGCTCCCTGAACCCCTGCCAGCCATCATTTGGTTCACTGTTTATTCCTGAAGTATGAGCCGTCATGACTCAGGGAAATATTCACTTCTGACTTTCTGACATAGACACACGTGGGAACGTTTCCTCTGGTGGGGAAGCGTAGGATGACAGATGTGACCTTTGGGCTCGCGCCAGATATCAGAGCTCAGAGAGAGATGAGGGCGAGCAGCGCGCCTGGTGTTACTAACACTGAGGCTGATGGATGAATCACACTGAAATCCTCACAGTCTCTGCCTCTGGCTTTGTTCAGGGTCAACACAGAGACAGTTTGTGCAAGTCCATCTGAGTTGTTCTTTTTCTTTTTTTATTAGATGCGTCATCACTGAGAATTGTATTTCTAATATGGCTCAGGACTTCTCGGCATGCAATAAAACTTAGGATATATGTAATCTTCTGGAAACCTGTATTTGATCTCTCATAGTGTGAGGCTGAGTATAAATGACTGCTATAGGAACCCTGGTGATAGACTTAAACCCTTAAACACTCACTTCTTTGTTTATGCTTGTTTTGTCAGGTTAAAAAGTGCAGCTCAAATATGATGCTGATAATAACCTGTCATACAACCTTTTGTATCGGAGATTTATATCCTCAAAAACTCCATAAATGCTTTCAAGAGAGGAAGATTTAATTTTTCAATAAAGTATATGATGTGTGGATAAGTATCCTGCTTTGTCATCCCAGCATGATACTCAACCAATCACGATCCTCTGACGTTGACAACCTGCTGCTCTTGTGCTTGTTTACAGATTTCTTAGTGCTTCAGTTAGTTGTAAGTACTTAACGACCATAATCCTCAGTGAAACTGAAAGAAAATCTTTACCTGTATCTCTTCATGAGTCTAAAGGGATCATGGGAAGGGAGCACAACGTTAAAGCAGGAAATATGTTAACTGTGTGATGCTGCATGTGTTGCCCTGGAAGGGTTTCTGTCTGCTTTACCAATCCATATAAGATTGAAATTATTTTTTTAAAAGTATTACATAATCCCTTTAAATTATATGGTTGGAGCAGCTATGGAACCTCAAATTAGCTTATCACAGTAAACCTTAATACAGCATGTTTCAACCAAAGGCGATAGGAACATACAAATTGTCTGATGGAAGTTTACTTCCTGAGAATAGTTCAAATCTGTGTTCTTTTTCCCCATTTACCAGCTTTTAAACTCAAGTACAGTCCATGAAGAATATTCCTCAAGTTTTTATTCTTCAACTGTTTCTCTGTTTTTTATTTATGTGCTGTCTTTTTATTTGTGACTTGCACCATCCCTTGCTTTGGCAGCACTAATTTCCACTCTTTCCATCTTTTTTTCCTTTATGTCAAATCAACTGGACTAGATTCCTCTCTATAGTTACAATCCCTTCAGGGTGTGCAGGAACCAGACGTCTTTTCCACATAGTTAACAGGCAAAGATTAAATGTGCCTGACACTTTCCCTGTGGACAGATTTGGTGTAATATGAATGATTGGGTTGTCTCTGGTCGTTAAGAATTAATCACCAATATAGCAGAATCATTCAAGAAATATTACTATAAGAAATATAAATAAAATATAAATGATAACTTTCAGGCCTCATTGCTAGCATGTATGCCTAGTGAGCAAAAAAAGCTCACAAAGCATGGAGTATTATCAGAAAATAAAATCATTATTGATAACTGAGCAGCTCTTTTTTCCACTTCACCAAGGTTTGTTCAAAAAGAATGATTATTCTGAAAGGTTTGAGGAAAGGACATTAACAACCTGTATCTAGAAAGCTCATCATCACAAGGAAAGTAGGTACATAATGATTGTTTAATGATACTAGAATAGAATTTTAAAATCAAACATGAATGTCTCCCATGTTAAAGTAAAGTACTAGATTTTCCATTTATTCACCAAAACACAGATCAAAAATGAAGCTGCCTGTGAAAGCGTGTTGCTTCTGATGAGCTTTGGCGAGTGAACAAAATAACTACATGCCAGAGTCAAAACACGATAGTAAACTGTTAGTGTTTATCATCAGTCCTCAAGTTAACCGTCAACAGTTGGCACATGCAGCATCTAGACAGGTGCCAATTAAATATTTCACTATATTTTTTTAATGTGTGAGGTGTAGCAGCTTCTTTTAAACTGACAGTCTGATGGTTGGACTGGTTTAAACAACTTAGAATTCACACTACCATTAGTGTTCAAGGGAAATTAAATAAAATGTTTCAAAAAATAATGACATCAATTTGATATATTCAGGAAATGACACCGCTCCAGCCAATGTAACTTATTTGTTTGGGATGTTGAATTAACATGAAATTTTATCAGCATTTGTATTCTTCAAGTTTTAAAATAACAAAACAAACAAAGAAACAAACAAATAAATAAATAAATAAAGAAATGATAATGTCATGTACTGTTGGAAAGATCCATTAAAACAGGAAAGGAAGCTTTTATGATTCTGAAATGAGACAAATATTGACCAGTTATAACGCTCTCATCAACACATACCAGCCTTGTTATCTTGAGATAAGGAGATAAAGAATTTAGATCTTTAAAAACAACCAGAAATTACTAATTATGATGGATAAACAGAGGAAAAACACACTAGTTTGGATGCATCAGATTATGGCTTCTGTATTTCTCTTCATAAAAGTGTGCAGTGTATCACAAAAGTGTAAATTTTAAGTTTTGCAGAGCTTCGAACCAGTTAGGCATCAGGCTCAGTCCTGACTAAATTTAAGGAGGTTACTTTTTGGACAGCTTTATTAACTGTGGAAGGATTGTTGCATAAATCACAAGATACTATGGTAAAAAAATTAACTCTACCACTCATGATAAGGCTGATGTTTGTGTGAAGTGATGGCATGGTGATCTGGCAGATGTATAAAATGGTGAGGAAATTTATAATGAAGATGAAAGATGATTAAGGGGGGAGGGAATGAAAAGAAGATGATTGTGGTAGTGTTGACTGCTTCCGCTGTTCTTCTGTTGCAGCACCCACCATGTAGTCTATTTTAAAAGAACTTTATTGTAATAACCCGCAATAATATTGTAGTAATTTTAAAAATAAATGACATGCCAGGTTAAGAAGATAAAGAGAAGTAGATTCAAAGTTAAACATATAGTGAAGAAATATGGAAGAGTACAATTAAAGGATGAACAGTTAAGGCAACTATAAGAATCTCACAGATCTTAAAGGGGCTTTAGTTTGCATAGTCCTGAAGAGATTTTCGAATGTGAAATGACGCCAGGGAAATAAAGAGATGATTAATAAAATATTGTTTTTGTTCTGAGGGCACTCTCACTGTTGCCCCTCCCATGACCAGCGTTGCCTCGGCGACTGCCGGTTTACGCGATGACGTCGGATGTATATGAGCGCAGGCGGCGGGATCTCTCTCCCCTTTTACCGCCATCGGAGCGGAGTCTCTTTCTTCCCCGGGACCTCTTCACTGCGCAGCGCAGCCTCACCAGCCCAGCCACCGGCCACAGAGCAAAGGTAAGGGGACAGGACATGGAAATGGCTCCGGTGACAACGCCCCGAACTTGTGCGTCGTTTCGGAAGTTAAATTTTCCTCCCGCGGCTTGAATAACCAGCAGCAGGAGAAGACGGCTGTGCTCTGCTAATGCTAGTGAAGTCAGACGGCAGCAGCAGCCATTGAGACCGTCTCCACCATGATGTGTTTTAACGTTACACGCGATTTTAAAAAAACAATAAAACAAAGATTGACATCCCTGCCCGTTTTATTTCGATCGTTTTGACAATCACTGCGTTCAAAAAAGGGGAAACTGTCGGATGATTGTGGTTAATGTCGGTGTTTATCGATATTTGTTGACACGTGTCTTGTATCTAGTATTTTTTGGAGTTGACCTTATTTGTTGGAGGATGGTACCCAGGGTGTGGAGCATTGGATGGGAGTCTGGACTGAAAAGCAACTAACTTAAACTATTGATATAATAAGATGACCCTTAAATTCCCTTAGCATTGGCAAGTGCAAACTCGATAGCGGAGGGTTGGCACCACTTCCTAACTGGTCCATATTTCCTAGCCACAACACCGTGTCCAGAGAGCTCTTTTTTTCTCCCACTTGCTTAGCAGTGGCGCGCCTAGAGGGGTGCCATGGCCCCCCATCAGATCTGATCGACAAAGGGTGAAATCTCAAATTTGAAAACTAGGATTGGTTTTATGTCTTGTTAGTGTTGGGGGTTGTGTCAAAATCAACTATTTGGATTGGGTTGCAACAGGCTGATTTCTTCATTATTTTTGCACATTTCCTTTTGGTGAGGCTTGAAATAGTTAATTTAAATGTACTTCATCAAACAGGTGCGTAAAAGAGGAAGCAGTGGATAGCAGTCTAACTGCTACAATAGAGTAAAATGACAGCATTTTAGAAACCAAACATTGACAGTAATATTTCAGTTAACAAGACTGTGGTGAATATTAACATTGCATTTTGTAACTAAGACCACTCTACTGCAGATAAAAATAAATTTATTAAATTTAGCTGAAGGGGTCGTGTCAGGGGAATTATAGAGAAATTAAAATTATCAGGAGCTATTGTCAGCATCCCCCCTTTTTGTCACAGTGTTGAGAATGGCACAGAGGAGAGTTGTGGAGTTTCATAGGGAGAGGAATGAGGTATATTGGATAAAGCAGGTTTATAAACAGCTACAGGTGATGAGTTGGCTTCACTGTTGTGGCCCTCTAAATGCATTTAAATATGACTGCTGTGTGACACTCTCATGCTGTAATGGTAGATGCATGCTACAATGGTAGATGCATGCTACTTATTAGTGTGTGCACACATACTTCACGGGAGTGGGTCCCCCAGTTTGAACGTCTCACTCAGAAAAGTGTGGACGCGCCCCTGTTGTTTAGCTCACGCAGTGCTTTTCAAGCTAGCGCTCGTATGCTAGCAGCATTAGCCCCACGCAGAGCCACAGTGCTGAGAAGACCGGGAAGGCCGGCTAAAGTTAGCCGGTCCCTTAGCGCTGATGTCGGGTTGTTTGTGGGGAAAGCTGGCGCTTGTTTGCTCTGAAACCTCGGACGATAGGTGTATCAACAGGTTGTATGGCCCACTCTGGTTTAATAAAGTTGAAAATGTAGGCTCCACAGTGTGCAGGCGCGCGCGGGGCGTAGTGTCAGTCATTGATGAACCGGGACATGCAACACGTGGTCTCAGGGCAGGATTAGGAGGAACAAGCCTGCTCGGAGAGAAAAATGTCCAAACTCGTCACATTTAGTTAAAACCATGATCTGAAAACAATTATCTGATGGATGTTATGTGTAGTAAAGTCTTTGTCGGTGATGCAGGATTAAGATGAATTCGGGGTATTTTTTAATGCATATTCTTACATAGAGGATGGGAAACAATAGATATGACGGTTAATTACTACATTTTCCACTATGATGCTAAATTCATATTTACAGATTTTTTTTTTTCAAATAGATTAACAATCTTGCAATATTTCAGAAGAAACGAATCATTATATATTATATTTGAAGTATTGCTTCTCTTTTATCAGAGCCTTGCTTGCCTGTCTTGGTATGCAACCCAAAAGTTAAACTGATTCCTAGGGGGAAAAAAAATCAAAAATATTTTTTCATATGTATTGATCAATATCCAGAGAATTTTTGACCTGCTTATTTAAATTTATATGTCTTTGTAATTGTAATTTAAGCTCATTTGTCCACCTGTGTTTTCTCTCTCTGACTTTTGCAGTTGTCAAGACCCATCCAAAAAATCATTAAGTAATAAGCAATGATTGTCTCTTTATCTTCATTTATAAATCCAAATCTGACATTTGACTTTTTTCTTATATTTTCAAATCACATGGACATTCTTCAGGTGATTATTTTTCCACAAAGCAGCGTGCATGAATTATTCTAAGTAGATTTAGCGTTGCATACTTAATTTTTCCTGTCAATAAGCTTTTTGTCATAGTTTGAATTCCTAAAGTGTGATGTCATCATGTGAAAAGCTGCGCTTGAGGAGCTGGCACAGGCAGGGACACTATTTGGTATTTACATCATGGACTGGCTCTTAAATGTATATGCTTTGTCCTGTATCAGACATCACTAATCACCATGGCCTGTCACATTTTGATGTTATGTGGCATTGCTGTTTTATACACATGCACTCATCTCCTTACCATCAACATTTTGCTTTTTAGAAAGGCTTGGCCCTCGTATCAAGTAGATTTTAGTTCAAATTTCGTTGTCTAACCCAAACTATTTTTGTCCATTTGAAGGCAACTGTTGACCTTAACCTCAAAGCGCCTGTCATCACATTTTATGTAACGGTCTATTTGAAAAATATGTGCCTCTGCTAAGAGCTTTCTACAGTACGTTCACATCAATAATTTGAGAGAAAAATGGAGAATACAAGATGGGCAGGGTTAGTGTATACCGTGTTAGATTTTTGCAGGCTGACATGGTACAAACTGGTGCATTTACATCATTATCGAAGCCTAAAAGTGTGGCTCCATATTTAAAAAAGTAAAAGGATGCTGGATGAGAAATGGGAAATGTTAAAGCCACAAATCAAAGCCAAAGCACAGACAGCTCTCTTCATCTGTTATACTTATAAGGTAAAAAAAAAACAAAAAAACAATATGATCTGCCATGTGACTTTGCATAACACTCGCTGAACTGTCACATCAGCTTTGTAGCTGAATAATCTTGCTGTATTGGCTAAATGTAGGCCAGCTAATGTATAGAGAGATGGCGTTGATACGACAGCTCTGTTGAAAAGAGATCTGCCTGGCTCCGTCTGAAACAATCTGAAGCCTTTTCTCGGTGTCAGTTTGATCTTCAATCATATTTCTTGGGATCTGTGCGTCTGCCTGAGTGTCATCATCTCATCGTGGACTAATATTCTCTCGGGACGGCAGGTGAACGCAATTAACGACTCGACAGGATGACATGTCAGCTGGAAGGTGGCAGTCAAAGACCAGGAATAGTAACCTTTGTCATGTTGTTGACGTGACATTTTCATTTGCAGAGGGTGATTTTTGACAGACTGTGTTGTCAGGAGAGGTCACATAGTGAGGATCTTATTTTAATAAGGCAAAAACCAAAAAGATGAAATCATGAACTTTATATTTGATGCAGCAACTGAATACTGTTAGATGAAGCAAATCACAGCTCGAAATTACGGAACATACTTTTGGCTGCAAATTAAAATCAGCAGCAGTAGAATGACTTAAAAAAAAAAAAAAACTTTGTTCATTACGCGATTTAGACTTCGTCTTTAATCAGTAATGAAGTGATTGCTCCGATATCCTCCTCCAGCCTATTCATAAAGGTCATCCCTGTTCAAGTCACAATATGTTCAAACAGCAGTCTGTTTTTTTATTTTTGATGGAACTTTTATGTTTTTACCTCCCTAAAACAGTCAGATGATTGAGTTATTGTTTAAGCTGACCCCTTAAGATGACTTCTTTTGTTGGCACATTTGCTTGAAAAGGTCTGTGACTGAAACGTCCCATTATTTTTTTTTTTTCCTGGAAGTTGGCCAGTGTGCAGGAATTTTGTCTTTAATTCAGTGATAACTACAAAATGTGTTTCAACTATTGTCACTACTCAGCTAGGAAAAGACATGAAGATAGGGATGCACCGAAATGAAAATTTGTGGCCAAAGCCGAATAAAATATAAGTGCAGTTAAGTTTTTCACATTTTTTAATAGTGCATAAATAGCCTGAATAAATTTTTAGACGTGTTTTTAAAGAAAGTAATTTTTATTGAATACTCTGACATTTTTTTAAATGTTCAAGTAGCCTTTGCGGTTTGATTGCATCATTGCGTTACAAGCTACTATTCGGCCTTGCTTTTAACTCACTCCACCGAAGGCCGAAAGTGGCTTTTTTTGTAATATTCGGCCGAACATATTCGGTTACCGAATATTCGGTGCATCCCTACATAAAGAGCATCATTATAGTTTAAAGAGTGTTTGAGATTTGGATGCTGCTTCAGAATACTGCCAGTAAAAGCGGGAAGAGAAGGATGTTGTTGTCTTGTTTGAAGGAATATGTTCACTTAATGGAATTAACAGCCGCAGCCATTAAGAGTTACAGGATGTTCTGGTGAGATGGATCCTCCTTCATCACACTGTGTGTCTCTTCTTCTCCAAACCAGAATATGAGTGACAACGCTGATGATTTTAAAGACATGAAACAGTTGATGGAGGTTTGGTCTTCCACAGCGATCTTTATAATGAACAAGTAGGGATGCACCAATATGGAAAATTTGGTCGATGTGTTAAAAAAAAATAAAGTTTCTGAGATGATGATTTTTGTACAGACTAAAAATCATGCAAACTGATGACTCGTAAAACTCCTGTGAGAAAGTCTGGATCATAAATTAGAAAAAGGATCATAAATCAAAATAATATCCTGACAACCTTTCCAGTATTCATGGCAGCCCCCTCCAGACACAAACAGAAACAAACTACACTGATATAAACATCGGTTGTTAATATCGACCCAGTTTTACTCACTGGACTGATGCCAATCATAGATTGTATAAAATATGGACGAAGTCTCCGCGACGTTCCTGATACAGTCAAATGAAGCCAGTCATTGGACGGGGCCATCTTGGATATGACGCAGACTTTGAGCTTCCATTCTAACAGCTATAGGGCGCCTGAAGGTCACGTGAGCTGAGCCCAGCCTCTGATTGGATACACTCATAATCCTAATCGTCTAAACCACAGAGTTAGAAAAAAAAAATCACCCCACGTACAGTGTGTGCTGATAACTTGGGGGTGTCCCGACAACCTTTTTACTACCGATACAATAACGATATCACAGCCTTGAGTATGGGGCGATATCGATCCGATACGATATCATCAAAAATGGTGTGATGATCAGCTCTACTTGTAGATATTCGAGGCTTGAATAAGCCTTGGGGGAAATGTTTAAAGTTTAAATGTATTAAACTTCCCCAGTTCATGGCACAGAAAATACTGCTACACAGATGACATCACTGCTACTCTTTGATCCTTTGTTAGAACCTTAGAACAGGCTGCTGCTGTGATCAGGTGGGCTCTGCGTGCTGGATTGGAAGTGCTGGAGTGAAGTCTGGAATGGATTGCCTGTATTGGAGTGCTTATATCGGAGATTTTAAATCAAGGCCGAGATTAGTTTTTTTGCTGATATCGGACCGATATCCAATAGTAATATCGGCTTGGGACACCCCTGAAATTAGCATTTCAGACCCAAGCCTTTTTTTGAAGCAGGCTGTAAATATGCTTTTTAATGCCGTAAAAGTTAAAAAATGACAAACATCAGCTGATACTGATATCAATGCCGATATATCCTGCATCCCTTTGAGAAACAGATACTGACACAGTACCAGATTCCCATGCTGAGCAGGCCTTTCTATTCATGTCACACTCTCTATAAACATGTTTTCTGCTTATAATGAAATGTAACTCTGATAAAACAACAGTTCATCTAAAATGTTAACCTGCTGCAGCAGGAATGAACCTTACATATAGCAGCTGCTAATTCTGTCCCCAGACTTGAAAACACACGACTTCACACGTTCAGAATCCTGGAGAAGCCTGCATGGAGCTGAGTCAGGCTGCATCCTGGAGAAACCTTTTAATGGTGACAGCCAGAGTGTTTTTTTTTTTTTTTTTATAGATGCAGCGCACTTTTAAAGGAATGTTTCTATTTTGCTGACATGGCATATAAAGTTTGTAGAGACGCTCTCAGAGAGTAACTTGTTCAGCTGCTGGTGAGGTTTCTCCTTTTTGATGTAAGAAAACTTCAGCTCTGCTTTGATCTTTTATCTGATGCTGGATGTTGGTGAAGTGTTGTTGACAGCTTGACAGCGCTCCTTTTAAATATACATTTCCTATTTAAAGGGATCGTGCACAGAGCGGTATGGCCGATGAATATCACACTGCTTACCACATCTGATCGATGCACATGTTTAACATGTTACATGGAAGTATTTTCATCTCATGGCGGCAGCTGAAGCATTGATTTCACTTGATTTCACTCTACAGAAACATAATGATAGCTACTTTTTAATATGTATTTGAGAAGCTGCCGTCTCTTTGCGTCTCCTAGTGCCTCACACTGCTTCCGCTCAGATGCACGCCTCTTTTTGAAGCGCTAGGACGCAGGAGTGGAGCAGCTGCTGTGATTTGGTACAGTCTCAGCGGTGGGCGGTAGTCTGTTTAGGGTCAGGCGTTGCAGAATCCAACAGGTTTTCTGTGCTGGGGAGAAAAAACTTGTTACCTTTATTAGTGCATGTTCCCTGTGTCGGTTCAAAGCCTACATCAAGTATCCAGAGGACAGTTTTTTGTGCTCGGTTTTGGTAAATATTTAAGAAAAAAAAGTCCAAATTCTCTAATTTCAGCTTCATAAATGAGAATATTTTCTGATTTCTTCGCTTCTCTATGACAGTCCTGAATATCTTTGGTTTGCAAACAAGAAACATGAACATTTTTCACTATTTTCTGACATTTTATGGACCAAACGACTACTTGATTAATTGAGAGAATAATCGATGGATTAATCTATCAAGAAATCAATCGTTAGTTGCAGCCCTAGTTTTATGATATGAAATATGGTCACAGATATGATGGTATGAAAGTGAAAATCAGGGCTGACACCAGTTTGAAAAACTACAAAAAACTACAAAACTACAAACTGATGTTTGTTCCCAGTTGGGGACCGGTTGTGATGTTTGAATACTCAAGTATTCATTCATTTGTAAAAAAAAAAAAAAAAAGAAAAAATTAAAAAGTTAATCTAAATATTACTTCATCTTAAAAATACTTGTTTTTTTTCTGGCAGATGCTAGCTGTAACTCGTCTGGAAGTCGTTTGTTACCTACTTAAAAAACAAAGAAGAAGAAGAATGCGCTTTGCATTATGGCAACAGAAGAAAACCATAATAAGTTATTGAGCTGTAAGATATAAACATTTATGCCAAGCTAATGCCTCAGACATGCTGTTAAACAGAAATAGATGGACATAGAGTGTTAAGTCCAATAAAAACCTCAGTGGTTTGGTGCTAGCTTACCAGCGTTGCATTGCTGCTATAAGCTAACCCCGGTGCATGGAAAGTTACTTGCTGAAATGTTGATCACCCGGCACATTGCCTTGATTTGATTCTTGAAATTAAAACACGAGATGCACCACACAAATTTCAGACTGTTTCTTTAATTAGAACCAGAAAATGGACAAGTCAGGCCTGTATCCTATAAACGTATCCTATAAAGATCTGAGTTTGCTTTCACTTCGCTAATGTGACATCCTTCAGGTTTCATCCTCTGAAGTCGCAGTTTGCACAAACACAGCTTTGATTTCATTAGTTTTAAATGTCCTCATCTGATCAAAACAGGGGATGAATAATGGCTAAAGTGAATGAAGTCAACAAACTGATGAAAGAATCTCCTCTCATTTATCACTTGTCCAATCTGACTGACGCTCCAACTCAAGCAGCAGAGTACAGTATAGGGTGCGTTGTTTTAGTTGGCACAATCCACTAAAATAGGCCACTGTTGGCCTTAATATAGAACCGTATAATCAGCTCTGGACATCTCAAAACACAAGGAGAACTCTGGGAAATGAAAGGCAAATATGATGTTAAAAAACGTACAAAGCTTTGCAGCACTGAAGAGAAGCTCTTTGTTGTTATCTCTGACGTTTAAAAAAATGATGAAGCCGTTTTAAACTGTCATTCTTAAAGCGTTGCTAACTTTAGCATCACCCCGTAGTACGCTCTCTCTCTAAGCAGCTTAAAATTAGCAAGAGGAGTTATTTTCAAACGCTGTTTGACCCAGATCTCGTGGCAGTAAAATGTTAGTCAAAATTTAATGACTTTGTGTCCTCGAGTAAACTAATCACTTTCTCTTCTCTTCCCTTTAGCATCACTTGAGACTTGGCTAAGATGGCAGACATCGACAAGTAAGTGATCTTCTCCCAGTGCTCCCTGAATCAAACACGCTGCTGCTCTCTTGTATCCTCTGTAGGTCTAAAGGATGCCCGGCTGTGACTTGACTGGTCTTGGCATGGTCAGATAGACAACATGATTAATGTTGTCCTGCGTGTAGGAGGATGTTGTTTACTAATTCTGGGGCTGTTTGGGATGCCACGCCCAGGGAAAACATTACACCTCCACTGTCACAACACTTCAAACTAAACAGGAGAACAGGGTTCACACAGGAGTGATGCTTCAGTGTTCAGGACACTCTCACGATCTCACACATGTGCTCATCCACCGTCTGTGATTGATTTGTCTGCAGACAGACAGGCAGACAGACAGACAGGAGGCTGTGTTGTGTTCAGCATTGAGCTCTGCTGCACTACTCAGAGCGGGGCGTCATGTTTCAGTGCTTTGAAAGGCATCATGGGGAGGAAAACAAAGGACTGCAGTTTTGATTACTGCTGGAGTTACACTGGAGCCGATGGATCTTAAACTGCTGAGATCGGCAAAATAGTTTGTAACTGAAGGAAGGAGGTCAGTCTTATTCCCTGCACAGTTAAACGTGCCATAGGCCTGGAGGCAGAGCGGCACCAGAGCTTAGTCAGATAATGACACAGCACTCTTATGTTAACTTATTAAAACTCCATGGTCCATCCTCTTATGTAAGACCCAGAGATGGGACTCTTCTTGGACTTTTTCAGGTACAGTGTTTTCCAGAGTATAAGTTGCACAAGTCAAAAAACGCATCATGAAGAGGAAAAAAAAAAGAACATATAAGTCGCATTTATTTGAAATGATCTGGTATGTTTACAGTGTTTCCAGAGAAAACTATTCACATAAAACTGTAAGTATTTGTATATTAAGAGGTTTAAATATTTTTCATACAGCACCTCACATCTGTGACCATAGTTAAGTTTCAGTTTCAGTCAAAATTCCTGTCTACAACGGAGAGCAAAGAAGACGTGAGTGAACTTTTATATCTCTAACTCATGTTATCGGTCTCTAAACACCGGGTGCTGTCAGATATTTCCTCATCATTATTCTTCATGTATGAAATTAGTGATCTTTTCCCATGAAAGTATCCAATAACAAAGCACCTCATTTCTTTGATATATAAGTCGCACCTCACTATAAGTCACAGGACCAGCCAAACTATGAGAAAAAGTGTGACTTATAGTCTGGAAAATAAAGTATCTCAGGTAAGACACTGAGAATTAGTTTAACTTTTAAAGATGTCCAGTCAGGATGGGACAATATGCTTTTCTCTCCATTTGATTTAAATATCAATTCTTCAATATTGGTGATTTTTATGATTTTACTTCCCTTATTTAACAGCAGCCCATGTGAATTAGTTGAATTGATGTCTACAGACTATATCAGAAGCCATATGTTACATCATGTGAGTCAGTTTTTAAGATGTATTTAGGGGATCTGATAGTCAAAGAAAAACATTTTGACCTCTGATCAGCTGAATCAGGCAGATGTTGAAAGCCGTGTCAGAGGTGGACCAGTGTTTCAGTTTAAAGAGTGACCCTGTTGACTTTAGGCCACGTGCATCCTTCTCAAATGGTTTTAAATTCTCATTAAATCCTTATCTCATGAAAATATGTTGACATGATAATATGATAGTTTGAGACCCGTTTACAGTCTGCTATCTGCTGCTACTGTTCCTTTGTTTGGTTGCAGCAGGTCATATCTACAAGGGCTGATTGATAAGTTGTGAGCCTCATATTTAAGGGTTTGACTTTTGGCAGACATATTGCATTATTTTTCAACATGATCCCCTTCAGTATCTGGACACCTTTGCCAGCGATGTTTAAGGGCCTCAATGCCACTTTTAAAGACGTCCTTTTCTTGACCGTTCAGAAAGTCCTCCACTGCATGTATGACATCATCCTCTGACCCAAAGTGGGTACCAGAAATGACCTTTTTCAATTTTAGAAAAAAAGATGACATGGAGTGAGATCAGGTGAATAAGGCGAATGTTCAGTCAATTCAAAGCCACAATCATTATTGGTAGCCATGGCAACGACAGACTTGTGAACAGGGGCATTGACCTGATGGAACAACACACCTTTACTTAGTTTTCTGTGGTACTTGAGTTTAATATTTTCTTTTAGCTGCCTAAGAAGTGATGCATCATATGTGCCGTTGATTGTTTGTCCCTTCAGCCAGAACAACATCATGGACTTTATTGACCATTTCTGGGGTTGAAGCAGTGACAGGCCTTCCAGGACGGGCATCATCCCCAAGGCTCTGCCTGCCAAGCTTAAATTCCACCTTTTCACTGTAGCATATGAAGGAGCATCATCCTCTAGTGTTGCTGCCATATCAGTATGGATATCCTGAGGTGCTAGACCTTTCTTATGCAAATATTGAATCACTGCTCTTTCAGCAATTTTGCCCATTTTGCAAAAGTCACCTCCCTTGTTTACTTTAGAGAGCTACCTCTTCAACATTAACTGACCAAAGCCTTAAATAGTCGGGGAATAGGACATCCCTGATTAACTTCTTCAATTCAAGGTTCACAACTTATCAATCAGCCCTCGTGATACCAGTGCACAGAGATTCAAATATGCTGTTTGGTTGCCCTGCCCAATCAGCTGGTAGGATGTCTAAAGTTGCCTGCAGCCTCATGCTCACCATGCCAGGATCAGTTTGGTGGTTGTGTTAATTATCTGCACTCTTAAGTATCCTGTGTTTTGGCTGACCTTTAAATGACCACCTCCTCTCCTCTCTTTGTGTCTCCCCGAGCAGCAAAGACCAGGCTGAGATGGACCCAGCAGATATGGAGGATGTGGAGGACGTGGAAGAAGAGGAGACGGGGGAAGATGAAAACAGCAAAGGTCAGTCTCCCTGCAAAGACCGTCACGGAGGAGCGGTCAACGTTTTGCGTTTGTGCTGAGGAGACGATGACTTGAGGCGTCATGCTCCAGCTGTTATCCGTATTAAAGTTTAATTTCTGCAGCAGAGTCGTAATCTGAACAGCAGTGATGTGCATGACATAATGTGTGAAATCACGGGAGGCAATGATGTGTTTTTATTTTAAGATCTTGATGCTGTTTGTGCCTCATTTGATCCGTCTAAGATCTGGACAGCTCCTCTCATGTATTCCTCTACTCTCTGCTCATTGTGGATAGATAAAGATAGTCATTTCGCCGTCTTTATTTATAGCTGGTATGATAAGACTTTTCAAACAGAGTTTAAAGAAGGCTCATTCTGGCTGCTTACAAGTGATCCGTCATATAAACCACACTGTGTGTATTACTCATGCATTTATAATCTCCTCCTCATGTGAGGCTTTCCTCACTTAGAGCCTGCTGCTGTGAACATGCTCTGTGAAGTCCGGTTTAGAGGCCTTACTCTGCTCATTGTGGCTGCCATGGTTAGACACCTGAAATCAATTTAAACATTCAGTGATTTTAAAGCCAAGGTCAAGAGTTTTATTTCATTTATTTATGGTGGGTTTGATCCAACTTTTGTAAGTTAGACTTGAGAAAAGACCTCGTAGACCTCATGATCCACATCGGCCACAGAGTTGATGATTTCTGTCTATTTCCTCCACCAGATACTGAAACAGATTTTTGAAGCAAAACGGCCGGCACGGCCATATTGGAAATGAGGCGGGCTGTGAGTATCCACAGTAACAGTCATAGGGCGCCTGGTGGTCACCTGAGCTGAGCTGTGCCTCTGATTGGATGAATTGACGATGGTAATATTGTCTAAATTCCCGAGTTTTTGGCTTGGTGTGTACGTGACTTCCTGTACTTCCGGAGCCAGCCTCAAGCGGACACTTGAGGAACAGCAGACTTTAGAACTTCCACATTGCTTCACATTTTCAGACTGGTTGCTGCTTGGTTACAGCGTGCTGGAAAAATGGCTTCTTACCTTTTCATAAAATATTCACAAACCTCATTTGGTTGTTTTAAAGTAAGCTTGATTTTGTCTTAAAATAAATGAGAATCATCTACAAGGGATGTCCAGATCAGCACTTTTTTGCACCCGATACAAGTTCAAGTTTGTTTAATATCTGACGACAACACGTCCTGAGCCAATACTTGGGTTAAAGACATAATAGCTGAAATGTGGATTAACCTTTTTAATTCCAGTCATCTTCGTTCAGCTAGTTTGATGTTAAATTCATCTAATCTGTGCTACATGCTCTCCTGTATGAGGCCCCTGAACTTGTGTGCATGCAGTACAGCACTCTTAAATCCAAGGCTGCCCTGAATGCAACTCTCACGAAACAGTAGTCAAAGTCGGACATCTTGTACGACTGTTTAATATCTGATCCCATAATTTTGGCCGGTATTGGGTCTATAAAGATACTCTACTCATCTCTATTATCTACATGTGCAAGTAGGGCTGGGCCATGTATCCATTAAATCGATTAATTTGAATTATTTTCTGCAGAAGATTTAAAAAAAAAAAAGAATCAATTTTTTTTTTCTTGCTTTAGTCCCGTAAACCGAAAGTGTCCGTTTTGGTTGAGGTCAGAACGTGGGTGGTGGACAGAGAGGAAAAGGTTTTGGGGCAAACAGAGTAAAGTACTTCTCCTCCTCCCCCTGAAGGCAGCTGGCCCTGTGGAAACTTACTTTGTCTGATGAATCCTCCAAAAGAAGGATTTCATATCAAAGCAGACAGCCTGTGTTGTGTGAATTTAGATGAGTGTAGGTGTATTTATTTGACTAGATGCTGTGCCTTGGACGGCTGATCCATGCTAGCTGATAACACATTACAAGCAGAATGCCGACAGAGAGAAGTGACTTCCAATCTCTTTAATCTTCTCACCTGCCAGCAGAGATCTCACTGAGCTGTGATAGGTGCAGGCAATGTGTCGGACACTGGGATTGTACCATCTGTCACCAGTCTGCTTACAAAGAGAGAGAGAGAGAGAGTGGACTTTTGTTGCTGAGTCAGTTTATAAACCTGACTGAATTCAGGGCATATTTATTTACTTCAAATTGCACCACAGGCAGAATAAGCAGGAAACAAAAACATGTTGAATTGAAACTGTAGATGTTCGAATTCTCATGAGCAGGGAACGGCTCTCATCCTCTGATCCACCCTGCTCAAATACTCGAGCTAAAACATACACAGATGAGATGTGTCGCATACGTCACACATTGCAGGATAGATCGTGATTTCACAGCTTGAAGGGCTGCAAGATATCCAGCTCTCACTGCTTAATGCAAAAGAGAAACTTCTAGAAATGCCCCCTCTTCTCATGTGTACATTAACCCGTAGCCCTCTATGGCTGAGTATACTTGTCAGCCCTCTCGTTTCCACCAGTGCTGAGACTGAGAATGTTTGGTTTTTGTTAAAGATGCACGGGAATTTCAGCCACTGAAAGTTTTCAGCCGAAAATGGCCCAAAAGTGCATTTTTGGTTTTCAATCAAAAGACTTTTATCACAGAAACAACATGGCCGAAACAGCATGTTGTGATGACCCAAGCTAAAACCGGTATGCTCTTGTCTGGATAAGGGCTGACGTATTTCAATATACCTGAGAAAGACCCAGAGATAGTGATTTGTAAAGTGTGTGATATTCAGGCTGAGATGACTATGGGAGAGAGAGCAGAGTGCAGAAAAAAGAGGACTCGTCACTCTGAACCAGATGAGGGTCATACCTCTGTTGTAGATCAGATCTATACCCTGTTCTTTATTTAACAGACTAAACAGCCTCATGTTATTTATCTTATTTATTTGACGAGATGGTTAAGCCTTCACAACTCCTCTGCTCTCTATTGCACACGGCAGATCCGCCCCGATGCACAGATACGAACAAGTGAGTGTGTGCACACACGCGCACACAGACAGGCACATTATGTGTAGGACAGAGTCCAGAAAAAAATGTCACAACCATCAAAAGAGATGCAGAAAAAAAAATCTGCCTTTTCTAAGCACTCCCAGGTCATCTCTGTGAAGATCTCATCTCATGTTGAATGATTTCAGAAGCGGTTATTTCTAGAATGAATTCAGCACTGGGGGAAAGGTGGGGGAATTTAGATTCAGTGGGCTAAGAGTTAATACTCCAAGAGACACACGCCTCAATCACTTCTGAGCGTCCGTCTCAGGCATAGCTGGTGTTTAGAGGCAACGTGGCATCCTTGTTTACATTTTACAACAATATAGACTATACATGCAGAGTTAATTTAAACACACTCTATAATTAAACCTCCTCATTATACTGACTGGACTAAATTAAGCACTTAACTGTATTTTCTTGGTGTCCTCAGCTCGTCAGCTGACTGTGCAGATGATGCAGAATCCACAGATCCTGGCAGCACTGCAGGAGAGGCTGGACGGTCTCAACGGCTCGCCGTCGGGGTACATGGAGAGGTGAGACATGAACTAATCCAAAGTGATCTTTAACAGCCGGACCACATTTATTTAACTCATTTCCCTTTAGGCTTCATAAAGTTATGGTTGACGGGAAGTCAACTCTGCTGCTGACTTTTGAAAGTAACAGTAGCAGTGTTGGTTTAGTCCCAAGAGACAGAGGTGATAAAAGTGTGTTGCAAGTTATTAGAAGATTGACTTAAAGTTTTCAGATTATGCAGGGATGAGTTGCAGAAAACGTCAAGTAATGAACTAAATAGATGCTCTGATTTTTCAATTTGATTTCTGAATGTGGAGGTTTATGCTGTATGACTCATGAGCTGCTCTCTTTAGTCAAACCCTTGTGACTAGAATGAGAGACATGACTGTCAGTGTGCCATCCCGTTTCTAAAAGCTCTGGTTAAAAAAAACAACAAATGCTCTTTCATTCTTTAAAATCTGCCTGTCTGTTATCGGTGTGTGAAAGATGGACACAGTGTAAAATACAAAATCCAGAAATAAGAAATTCAGTAACTTCCTCAGTTCATATTTTGAATCCCACTCAAGAATACAGTCCTCGCTGTTGTTTACACACACTTGGTGGGTGTGTGGGTGTTTCTGCTCCCCAGCTGCCTGTTTACACAGTAATTAGTTGAAGTGGTACGTCTGCCTCTTTAAACAGCAATACTTTTATGCTAATTTAGCTGAAGTGGAGTTGAGTCATATTTCTGTTTTCTACCAGGATGCTGAAATCAGACAAAACTGTAAGGACACAAAACTTTTCAACCTGACACTTAAACACTAAGATGACACTCTGGTACGTCCGTTAATCAGAAATTTATCATCTCAATAGCAAAGAAACTGTTGCAGCCTCACAGGTAAAGGGCTGGGTACCAAACTTCAGTTCCTTTATGGCTCCGACTGAAATGCTTCAGTAGTACCGAGTATCAAAAGATGCCTCATCTTCCAGTGCCAAGTTTTGGTACCCAAAAGGTTAATCCCGTGATCAAGATCTGATTACCCCACCTGTGATTGGCTGTGACATAACACGTGGTTCTGGCATGCAGGACAGTGTTGCCAACTCAGCAACTCTGTCGCTATATTTAGTCACTTTTCAGACTCATTAGCGTCTTTTTGTCTAAAACACACAGACACAGCCAGGGCAGACGACTGCATGCTAACGAATTGCGCTAATTTTCTCTCTCTCTTTTACGTCACTTTTGCCGGTCAAAAGCCCGAATAAAGGAGGAGGGTTGATATTTTGACATTTAAAAAAAACCCCAAGAATGGACAGAAGAAAGTTCATTTATAGATATTAACACGCTTACTCTGTATACACTAACCTGTCACTGGTTTGCAACTGTTCTTTGAACAGTTTTCTTACATAAATAAATAGATAAACGGTAAACGGCAGAGTAAAAAAATACCAAAGCTGAAAATTAAAACTAACTAAGGACATGATGAGAAGTAAAGTATTTAATACTCTATTGATCCAAATATGACGAATATCAATCTTTAGAAAAAGATGGATAACCAAAATTTATTTTGTTAAAACTAAGAAACTGTTTTTTTTACTTAGATTTTTAGACTCATTCAAATAATAGAGACTGCTTTTATTTTTTGCTGTAAATACAACAAGTAAGATTTGTATTTCAAATAAAATATTGATCAGAACAAACTCACTCTCCCGTCAGTCTCTTGGAAATGGCTGGTCTTCATGGACGCCATCTTCAGACATGATTCTCTGTAACTCCAGATATTTTGGCCGCCCAACGGTTGTTTAACGTCTCTGCGGCATTGAGCATCATAACTTCTCCTCAGTTGTCTGTTAACTTGCTCAACTTTTGATCCACTTTGCTCTGGACGATCAGCGCGCCTCTCCATGTTTCCTCACCTGACACTGCGTCGTTTCTGCTGTGATTGACAGATCACCTCAGCCACAGTGAGGTCACTGGCTTTACAAGAAGCTGGCGCCCTCTGCTGTTGTGGTCATGTAGCGACCCTAGACAACTGTTAGCATGTGTCAATAGTTAGACCCCTATTGTTTAAAAATAAAAAAAAACTTGTTCTATTTTCGGGTCAACAGGGTAATAAAATAATAACCGATATGTCTCAAAACCTTACAGAAAGAGCCAGTCTGTACTGTACTCCTGAGTAGATCATCTGCAGAGACCAATCTTGAATGCACTGTGAGCAGACTTGGCAAGGAAAACCTTGCAAAGAGCGCTGCATCACCTCCCAGATGAGCGAAAGGAAAGTTAAAGGAGAGAGTCGCACAAAAGAGAGAAAAAACATTCATGTCTCCTGAAGGAGGGCAGCTTGGCATTAATGCCATTTTTCCTGCAGCCCTGAAGAACTTGGATCAGTCACCAAACAAGACAGCAACAGACTGCAGACGGTGATTGATAAGTCGAGAGCAGACAGGATCTCTGAGGAGTAGAATTAGATCAGCAGCTCCTCAGGCAGGTTGAACTTCCTGAGCTGATGCACAAAGCACATCTTCTGCCGGCAGCATTTCTTGATGATTATGCTGATGTTGGACGCCCACCTCATGCCCTGAGAGTTGTTGCCATGACAGAAGACACCGTACTTTTGACTGCTGTGGAGTCAGGAGCCTTTCTCGCATATTTCAAATTCTCATGCACACACACATCACCACCCAGAGTTCTGCAACATGACTTACTGTGTGTGAACCTCAGGAGTTCATCTGACAGTCTAATGAGCTGTTCCTCTTTGGATCCATTTCTCCCTCTTAAATTAAAGTCCAATTTCAAGTTTTCTTTTTCAGACTCCAGGATCAAATGAATTCATTTTCACATGCTCATATGTTAATCCTGCTCCTGGATGACATGAACGCTCCAAATAAATATTGAAATAACCCCAAAAATTGCGATACAGTCGGTGATGGAAGCCTCTGAGGTTGTGTGAGTGTGGTTGTGCGTCTTGGCTGCAGGGCTGTGCCACCCACTGATCCTCTTCCCCCCTCAAAACCATCAGAAAGCAGCTCTTTGATCAATTTGTCAAGTGTCTGGCACGAACAAACCCACCACTTACGACACCCCAGCACTTGGGACTAGAGATGTATTCCCCTGCCAGGGGAGTGCGGGCGTTTTTATTTTCCTCAGCACAGAGGAACTTGACTCGGTGCAGAACCAAAACGGGTCCCTGAGCTTGGGGAATACCATCATCTTCAGATTGATGCTCAAGAACGGGACTACATTCAGAGAAGAAACGACTCGTTGCATAAAAAGCACCAGAAATGTCTGCAATAGCATGCCATTTCCTGTCAAATGTGGAGTGAAATAATGCGGATGATGTGATCTTTCAGTGAAAACTGTTAAGACAGTGATTAAAAGCTGTAGAGAACAATCCGCTTTGATGCAGAACAAATATTTAATCAACACACCAGGGTCACTACTTGCATGTGTCTGTGTTGGTGCAATTCAGTGTGTTGTTTCTCTCAGTTTAAGGTGCACGATTGGTTCAGCCAAGATGCCTCTTTAAAAGGAAATCTTAAAAGCACACCTTAAGCGGGTGGAGGAGAGGAAACCTGAACTGAGTAGTTTTTGTAAATCTGTGATTCAAACCCCAAAACTTTATTAACATCACTTTTGTTCCTGCACAGACGTGTAAACCCGTGTTTATTCTGCTCTCTCTGTAAGAGCAGCTAACTCCACAGCTAACAGCTGACTGACACTCAGAAACAGATCAAATAACAATAAGGTTCAGATCTGTCAGACTCCTGTTTACTGACTGAGTGAGACTCGGCGCCTTCCCTCTACAGAGTGACAGACTGACAGCTGGAGAAGAAGCTTTGAACATCTTCACATGAGAAATATAATTCATTTCATTGTCATTATACTAAATATTAAATTAAAAAAAGCCCTAAAAGATATTGGTACGTGTAGTGATGGGCAGGAGGTGACAATCAGATCAATTCATTAGAATTATGGAATTATTACCTTTAAAGAAAAATAATCTTAAAACACTTCAGTTCCTCTGTCAGACAGAGCTACGACAAAAAGTGACAATTTCTTTAGTTTTTCAGTAAATTGACACAAATTTGATTAAATCTGCTTAAAAACATGTTAGTCGGCTCATTTTTGAATATTTATAAAAGTCACTTTTTCCTAAATTTTTAGTAAGATTGATACATGAAAAAATGTATCAAATAATACATCAATTTGATATCTGAAATGTTAAACAAAGTAAATAAATAAATAAATTAATATAATCATTTCTTTTACTACATATAAGTAAATCTGCTAAAATAGATCACTAGTAAAACACTTGTTTGAGTCAGTTGAAGGCACGGCACACCTGTGAGCCGGCGATCAGGTACCACTACCACCTCGTTGTCAGCCAGGAGAAACCCTGAAATCTGTGTACAGATGAGATTTAATTTCTTGACTCTGACTCTGCTCAGAACAGGTCTCATATGGAGATCTGCCTCGCTGATCTGCAGTTTGTTTACAGCGTGTTAAAGGCCACCCTGACTTATTTTAGATCCTCTGGGGACAAAGCTGCTCAGCTGTGTGTTTCTCTAAAGCTCCCCTCAGCTTAACCTCTGGGGCAGGGCCCCTTCTGCTAATATTTTCTCCCTGTTGTGCAGGTTATGTATTGAGCTCTTAAAGCCTGAAGGCCTGAAGTGATGCAAAACAAAATGATGGGATTAAAAATGTACCTTCAGCTTTGTATGAAGAACAAACAAACCAAAAAGGAATACAATCAGCTGTCCTGACTTAATGTTGCTTCAGTACAATCCCCCTTTTCAGAATTGTGCTTATGTTTTCTTTTTGTGTTCTTGTTTCTTTCCACAGTTTACCAAAGGTTGTAAAGAGACGTGTAAACGCCCTCAAGAACCTGCAGGTCAAATGTGCCCACATTGAGGCAAAGTTCTACGAGGAAGTTCATGAGCTGGAGAGAAAGTACGCCGCACTCTACCAGCCATACTTCGACAAAGTACGTCTCTTACTTTGACTTTTTAAACTTAAACATTTTTTTTTCATCTTTAAAAAGTTTTGAAACATTCAAAACAGAAACGGTTAAGATTTGTTTATAAATGTCTGTTGATTAACTTTATAGAATCAAACACAAGAGACTGATGAAAACATTTTTGTAGACTAAATAATGTGCTAAATGTTTGCTTGAGTTGGGCCACCATGTGTGAACTCATATTTACTTTTAATGCTGTGAAAACGCAGCCCCCTCTCGCTCCCATACGAACAACACAACATACCTTTGATCTATAAAGTACACTCAGGATTTTGTTGCTGCTCCAATGATCGACTCCAGAGCTCAAATGTAAATCTGTTTATGGTAAAGCAGTGAGCTCTGTACATGAATGTTATGGTGGCTGTAAAATTTGATTGTTGGTTTCATTTAGGGCCTGATAGATACACATTTTTTTAGGCAGACAGGACAATAGCCGATTAATCGGCTGATTCATTTTTAAAACTATAAAATGAGTAAAATAACTTATTTTTCAGTCTCTTAATGGCGACAAAAACAAGAATATGAATTGTTGTCAAACAATTAAATCTTAAATCTTCTGCCTGCACTTTGTCCTTTAGTATTTGTTTAACTGTACAGCAGAGAAATTTTCAAGTATTAAAAACATGCAGAAAAACACTGAAAGGGCTATAAACTGCCGATTAAATTGGCCTGCCGATATATCAGTTGGGCCCTAGTTTCGTTTTTTAGAAATGCAGCTGATGTCTTTTTATTTAAACTTACCCTCCTACTTGGCGGCCTATGCCATCACAGATATCCAGTCACTCGCTCTCTCTTGGCTAATTAAAAATATTAGCTCATCACTCATGAAATAAATCCGTAAGGAACGATTGGGATGGAGCTTAGATGCTGGATACAATATTCTACTGCTTCAATAAACATTTCAAACTATTAAAATGTGAGCTCTTGTGCTCAAATGTGGACAAATTGTTCACAGCAATTTTCCAAAAGTCGTGGTGAAATGAAGTTGAATTAAATTTAAATCCAGTTTTACGCAGACATCATGTTTTAGACACAAACTGTGCGGTGTGACAAAATTGGAGCCTTTCTGGGCGACTCCTATTCGAGATCAGGAACATGCTTCCAGGAAACTGCAGGAACAGTAATAAGTTAGAAACGTTGCAAAGCCTTCAGACATCAGTCATTGGGGGGTTGGAGGTGTAGCTCTGCATTACGGCTGCTGCCACTATGCCAAAACCTTCTACTACCCGGATATAAACAGGCACAGATAGCATATGGCTGTATCCTAAACAAAGACAATGGGGGATGAAGTTGTATGTGGGCTGTGTCTGGTTAAATGGTTGAACTAAATCGGGTTTTGATTGTTGAAATTTCAGTATGGAAGTCTGTCTGATTAAAAAAACGCGATACGAAACACGATAACCTCCTTGAAAGTGGTTATTGTCCCGTAGATCTTGATAAGTTAACTGAATAGTAGACTAACCTGTTTAAAACCTGTACACTGGCACCTTTCAGTGTAGCAGCGTCACAGTTTTTTTTGTCTTCATGTAAACAAACAGCAGCAGCGCACTTTGTTGAAATACCGAGATAAAAACCAAACTTAAATGTTTAATTTCATGTATATCTGACTGAAATCTTGCATTCGCCGATAAAACCTCTTTTTTCCCCCGTTTCTCACAGAGAAGCGACATAGTGAAAGCAGCCTACGAGCCGACAGATGAAGAGTGTGAATGGAAGGCAGATGAAGAGGAAGAGCTGACAGTAAGTAAGCAGGTACAGGTGACGTATACACCTGCATGCTTCCTGTCTGACTCAGCACTTTGGTTTCTTCCCTTTTTTTTTCTAGATTAAATGCATGTTTTTATTTCACACCAGCACAGATTTCTCATTGCATCCAAAAATGGCATGAGGCTAATTTAGAGAGACCAGGGGTTTTGTCACTCGTTTCAAGTATTTCTTAGTTATTTGGTTGGTTTGGATTTGTCCTTTTTCTTTCCTTCTATCCTGTGTCTTCTCTCTCTGGATGTGGATGGTGAAAGCTTTTTGTTACACATGGGGTGAAATGTGAGGGGGAAATAAAAAAAACTGCAGAGCAAGCATTATTTTGAAAAGAAAATGTCTCCTTAACCAGGACGAGATGAAGGAGAAGGCCAAGCTAGAGGAGGAGAAGAAAGACGAGGAGAAGGAAGACCCCAAAGGCATCCCTGAGTTCTGGTTAACAGTTTTCAAGAACGTGGACCTGCTCAGTGACATGCTGCAGGTCGGTTCTTCCACACAGCGGAAAATAGGTCACAAACAGTGTTGGCTCATCAGGGTTTGCCTCCACCTGCTGGCAAAGTTGTGAAGTGGATTATGAGAAATATGGAAGCTAAACATACAAAGTCAGAGCTGGATGATTTTTTAAAAGCTGTTTCCTTTTTTTTCTGCAGGAACACGATGAACCCATTCTTAAACATTTACAAGATATTAAAGTAAAATTCTCAGATCCAGGACAACCTATGGTGAGTGACCCATGACTCGGGTGTCAATCAGTGAAAGGATTGCCCCCCCCCCCTCCCTTTCTTTTAAATCTCTAACTTTGTGTTCTTCATCTCAGAGCTTCACGTTAGAGTTCCACTTCGAGCCCAACGACTTCTTCACAAACACAGTGTTGACAAAAACTTACAAGATGAGGTCAGAGCCCGACGAGAGCGACCCCTTCTCCTTTGACGGACCAGAGATCATCTCCTGCACAGGGTGGGTGAAGCTTTGCTTCATGTGGATTATTCAGCTGTTTTCTGGTGAGGAAGATCTAGAAATACAGAAGTTTCCAGACGATGCTGGAGAACTTTGATAAACCTTTGCAACAGTTGCTCAGATTAGCTGTTGATCCTGAGCCTTGTTATAAACCTCCTTAATGAGTTTCCTACAATGAGTTTAAGTAAAGGTCATTAGACGTTATCGTTCAGGTTTTTCACACTGTGAGTTGACAGTTGTCTGTTGCTTAGTTGGCAAGGAGTGAACCATCTTACATCTTTACAATCTTTGGTTAGACGTAAGCATGTAAAACAGTGACCAGGAAGTGATGGATAAAGCTATCATCGTCACATCAAAAGTCTGAAAGCGTTTCACCCTCAATGCTGCAAAAAAGTACCTCCGGAAACCTTGGGGGCAGTGTTGCTGTTACCACCTGATACGTAGCTCTATAGAGACACGAAGAAGAAATAACAATGGCGGAAATTTTTAAAGAAAAATTTAGCAAGTTGGTGACGAATTTGCGTCTTCGTTTTTTGTCTTTTATGCAAGAGGTACATCAGCAATACCTCCTGCGCAGTCGCCATGTTTGGTTTTGAGTTTGTTGTTATAAACTTTCGGCTCTGCGCTTAATGTGCCTCAAACCGCCCTGATTTCAGTTTAAGGGGAGACACAATATTAATACAGTGATAAAAGTCTCCATCCTGTGAAACAATCATCAATACATCCGGGTGAAACATTGATATTCAGTGTGTCGCAACTTTGACTTCTCATAATGACACTTCCCACATAATGGGAAGAATGTGAACAGCAGTTTAGTTATCAGAAGAAAAGATGGCAGCATAATGACAGAAGACGACAGCAGGATGTTAGACGGTGGTGAAACTAAGCCTCTAAAGATGAAGTCTGAGCCAGGTCAAAATTGCTCGGTGTTAAAATATTCACACCACTCCTCCTCTGTATCTGGATTATCCTCCCCTGCTTCGCTCTGTCGTTTAGATTTGACATTAAAAATGTTCAGATACTGACCTTGCTTTGCCCTGCCGCTGCCCCCCTTCTCGTGTTTCACCACAGTTGCACGATCGACTGGACGAAGGGCAAGAATGTCACGTTGAAAACAATCAAGAAGAAACAGAAGCACAAGGGCCGCGGCACGGTCAGGACGGTCACCAAAACAGTCCCCAACGACTCCTTCTTCAACTTTTTCACCCCACCTGAAGGTAAGAAAGAATCGACTCAGACCAGGAGTCAGTCGCTCATACAACCATCCCAGATGTGCTGCTCAACCAACTGAAACTATCTCCTCTTGTTTACAGTTCCAGAAAATGGAGAGTTGGTAAGTTGCTGAACTTTTACACACTCTCACGCATTTCAGTCCTTCATCAGCTCATTAATCAGTGAAAGCAGACAAATATTTTTATAACTTTTTACGTCCAGGCGGTCTGACTCAACATTTCATTATCTCATGCTGTGAGCAGCTTTAAGGATAAATGTGGTGATAAAACAAGCTTTTGCTTTAGTTAATAAAATCTAATCTACAACCAAACTAACAATAAATATATCCTCTGACTGATTGTTTTGTTTATATAAGCTGAATGAATATTTGTCCTCTGGTTAATGAAGCCCTAGAATTGTTTAAAGACGACTTAAATCACATCTGTGAGTCACACTGTTCCCCCTCCCCGACATGTTTCTTTATTTCTGAGTACTGAGGGATAACGTCACATCCAGCATTTATGGTGATTAATTTCCTTATTTAAATAGTTTTTTTTTTCCCCCTAATTGACTAGTCTCAAGATAAAAAGTCAACTCGATCAGGATTTACTGAACACAGCTCATCACAGCAGGGCTGAGTCTGGAGGTGTCACACAATGCTCCAGTGGAGTAGTTAGGCCAGTTTCACCAGGCGCAGCTTTCATATGACTACTTTAACTTCTAGACCCAAATAATAACAAACCATGCGGCACATCAGTTAGCTGGAGCCACAGCCTACAGACAAGACATGACAAAAACCCTGTTTGTACGACAATTCTTCAGAATTTCACTCGAAAACACAGAGTAAAAAAATCTGTTTACACGGAAACGCTGATGGACTGAAACGCTGTAGTATGCACACAAGGCCTGTAGGTGGCGATATAAACGTAGAGTCCTTTGGTAGCCCTCCGCTAAAGAAGAGGCGGGCTGATCATCTGGTGTATATATTGAATGCATCTCATCTGAGTGCAGAAGTGGAGCAACAGATGAACATTTTGTTGAAAGGCAGTCAGTAGATTCAGCAGTAAGTCCGCCATTGAACCGTTGTTGTTGTCCAGTTCACAAAAGTTCCCACAACATAAGTGTAATGCGCACGTCCAAAACTTAGCGTGACGTCAGCGTTTACACTGAAAATGCCGGCTTGCCATTTATATGGCAATGGAGGCTGCAGCGTTTCAGAAAAATTCCACTATGGAGGGCGTTTTAAAAAAGTTGCGTTTTAGGTCGGCTGGAACAGCGTTTCCGTGTAAGAAAGAGGCCGAAACGCAACAAAACTTTTGCGTTTCATCCTAAAACCATTGTCGTTTAAATGGGGCCAAATATTTTGGACCCACAGGCAGACAGATATGGATATTTTGTTTAACTGATGAGTAACTCTGGTGCTGACTTGTGAGGAAGACGAACGTTAACCATTTCATGGAAGAAACGCACACATCTCTGAAAGGGTGTCTTTTAATTTGACTCCATCCATCACCCTGAATGCTCTCGACTGGATCAGTTGTGGATTAATCTGCCCCCAAAATCTGCTCTCATCCCTTTTGTTGAAGCGTTGTTGGATTAAAAGTAAAAATCCCAGAAGTAGAAAATGACTGTTAGGCTAGGATAAAAAACAAGCCTGTTTACAACACAAGGTCAGAAAATCTTTTCATGTCAGACAAATGCACGTCTGTTTCACTCTTTAGTGGGTTTTCAGCAAGAAACATCATCATCTTCATCTTCATCTTTTAAGACAAAGAGGAATCCAGTCTGTATTTTTCAAATTGAAAAATATTAAGGCTTGACATTTTCTCTAAATAATTAATGTTATTTTACATCAAGCACAAAGAGGTTCAGTAGTCACAGATTTATTTTAGATGGTTTGATTTGAGTCCTGTACAGAGCAGGTGGGAACTGGGTTAAATCGATGTGAATATTTTCATATTTTACGCATGAATCCCTCGGGAAAAGTCATTTTATATGATTTGTTTTTTTTTTTTTTTCATTCAAACTTGATCCGCTTATTTCAAAAGGACAGCGATGAGCCATCTGGACTGTTGAATAAACGGACCTCTTGGTTCAGTCACTTCTTGAATTGATGCCAGATGCGCTAATAGAGGTGTCACATCTGTAATGAAAAACACAGATGAATAAATAGATAAATGAAAAAATTCATCAGCTGAAGAAACCGAAAAATCCCGAAAAAAAAAACAACGAAAAAAAATCCCCAAAACGAAAGAAATAGTTTTTATCCGTTTTGTAAATGAAAGATGTTTTTTTCCTCTTTGCTAATTATATTCATGATCTGTTCAAATTAAATTGGGTTTACACATCCATTAACAACTTAATGTTTCAGGTGAATCTCAAAAATAAACAAAGCAGGAAAAAAAAAAAAATCTACCACAACACTAAACTGTGACTGACCCATGTGTTTCCAGGATGAGGACTCAGAGGCCATCCTGACTGCAGACTTTGAAATCGGCCACTTCATCCGGGAGCGGATTGTTCCTCGAGCTGTGCTCTACTTCACAGGAGAGGCCATCGAGGACGACGACGATGATGTGAGTGTCTGCGTCTCAGCTCGAGTTTGACGGCTGCTTTAGTTTGGCTGTAAAGTGAACAGGGTGTTTGGAAGAAACCGAATCATTTAGTTGAGTTTTTTTACTGGATTCATAGTCAAAAAGATCATTATTAACTGTTACCATGGAGTTTTTTAATGTAGTGACACTGCTGCACGCAGGTATGTCACATGGAAAGATGAAGCGAGTCCTATTTGATGACTTTTCTCACTGATCTTTTTTTGTTTGTTGTTTTTTGCAGTATGATGAAGAGGGAGAGGAGGCAGATGATGAGGTGAGACTGTTTACGGCAACATTTTTTAGACGCACGGAAGTTGGATACTTCCACACAACTGTTTTAATTCAGTCTTTTTACAATTATCTTCATTTTTTTTAAAAACATTTCGAGTTGATCGATACAGTGCGCTCAAAAACTACACAAATTGTGCTACCATGAAGTTCACCTTTAGTTGCTATGATACCGAAACATGAAGTGATGTTTTAATATCATGAGATTAAAAAAAAAGCCAGATTTTAATACAATTTGTCCGATTTGCTGAAAAGAAAGAGCTCAATATAATAGAACAAACAAAATACTTTTTGTATTTGATGTTCTTATTTTAGTTATTTTTATGGCTTTATTTTGAGAGTGACCCGCGGTAAAGTCATACTGCTCCAAATCTAATAATAAATTATAGAAGCTGAATTATCCGAACTTGCACTTGTAAAATGTTTCATACAGACGACTTTATTTGAGCTTTTTTGCAGCTGAATGTCGAGGCTGAGCAGAACTTTCCTCCGGTATGATCCTGGTTGTGTTGAGCTGTTGGTCTGAAGTGTGTCTGTGCTGTGTGTGCAGGAAGGTGAAGAGGAGGCCGACGAGGAGAACGACCCTGACTATGATCCTAAGGTGAGATCACCTCTCCACACACACACACACACAGCCCCGCCCCCTCTAAAGATCTCCAGTGTCTCTTTAAAGACCTTACTCAGCTCTTCTCTACCTGGTTGGCTCAGGACGATCCCTCCACAAAGTGAAGCAGCTCTTTAAGGTTTTTTTCTCCTGACTGAATTTAAGTGTTGAAGTGTCCGACTTTCAGACTCTTTAGAAGTCTGAGCTGCAGGTAGAGAACAGCTGCCAGAAATGACTGACAAGATTTCAACATACAGAATACATACTGTCAAATGCACCTCATTTTACACCAGCTTTGTTTTGCTTCAGCTTTTATTTTATTATCCTAATTTGGCTTCTAGACTGAAAAAGAAACTCTTTCTCCCGGTCATTTTCTTTCCTCTTTTCATCTGTTCGTCCGTAGACCCTGAACTGTACTCTGGACAGGGAACTTGAGCTGTTGCATGTTAAGCCTTAACCCTGCATAACAGACTGTAAACCTAAAGCTCCATCCAGACTGTAACAGAGACCTATGAAAACCCAGCTGACAGCCACATCATGTGTAAAAACTCTTTATCACCTATTGGTTCCTGAGGATGCGTTACAAAGCCAATACTTGTGAGACTCCGTCTCTCACCAACTCTTGATCAATCCTCTGAGGATGATTTAAAAATGTAATAAAGGTGCACGTCAACATTGGTTTAGGTCACTGAAAAAGCCTTCCAAGGTGCTGATTCTTGAGCTCTGTTTTGTGGCTGTTATGTGGACAGCAAAGGCAAAAGTACCGTCTTTTTTAGACTCATCATGAGGACGTAGTTTCTGTTACATCACTCATCTGTTTCTGAAGCCCGTCGCTGTCAGGTGCCATGTTGGGAATGCTGAACTCAACCTAACTTGGTCAAGGTCGAGGGAGCTTTAAGAGGCGGGCTTTAAGCTCACCTGTCCGTCAGGTCAGCTGTGCCTCTGATTGGTTAAACTTTTAATATCTTAAAAACAGCCGAGTTGTACCAAAATTCATCCTGTAGGGCAGGGGTGGGCAATTAATTTGTATGAGGGGCCAAATGAGAAACCTTTATTAGCTGCTACTGATAGCCAGAAGAATGAGGATGTTCTGTAAATATGTGAAATTATGTTGCAGGTCAAATAGTAAAATACTTCAACAGAAGGAATAAACCGTAAAAACAAAAACAATCATTGCGTTAGTGTTTCATTTTATGTTTAGTGCGCCTTGGGCTTGAACAAACATTAAAATCTGGCAGAATTTCTGAGGTTTTCCTTTATGTTCTTATTTATGATTGACCTCACGCTGGCCACACAGAGATGCCCAAAGGGCCGAATGTGGCCCTGGGGCCGTAATTTGCCCAGGTCTGCTGTACGGTGTGTTCCTTAGAAACGTGAGCTTTTCAGAGTTGAGTCTTTTTTTCTTTGTACCAGACTGTAAATTGTAAATTTGAATAGATGTGAATGTGTTTTTAGCTTCAAGCAGACACTTCAGTTTTTAGCACGTCTGTATTGGCATCATGTCTTGTGGTCGGAGGTCACTTCTTGATCTAAATGCATGTTTAGAAGGAACATTACAAGTCTTCCTGTTCTGCTCATTAAAAAGAGTTTACCTCTGTGGTGTTAAACATTATAGACTGAACACACGTCCTCACCACTTACAGGCTTAGCATGCTGAGGCAAACTTTTTGAGCAGTTCCTGTTGTGCCTACTGTTCATGTAGCCGGCAGGAAATGGATTCAATTCTGAGATTAACACAAAAAGCTCATCTTAATGTTGGATTGGAGCTGGCCTCGAGTGGTCCTTTCAGGGGCTGCAGTTATTTTGAGGACACCAGTCAAATATCATTTACTTTCAGGATTCGTATAAAAATGTTTTCAACTCTTTCGGATTAGTTGGTTTTAGTCAAAACTTGTGCACAAATTCCAAATGTGACAATTTTTTTTTAATGGGAAAAAAAAAAAAAGCTCCCCTCCTGCCAACTGTTTGTTTCCCTCTCAAGAGCCTCCTGATAAACTAGAACTAAACATGTTGGACACAATTAAAGCAGCATGAATTAGATGATTTGAGATCTGTTTATACCTGGTGAAGTGAAGAGTGTTCGATGCTCGTATTCGGGGCGCATTTATTGAGTGAAGGGTCTTTGTTTTTTTGTTTTTCTTCATCTGACTGGTGCAGCTTTGACAGTTTGACACTCCACCTTAAAAACAAGCATGACCTTTGCTTCTTTGCTTTTAAAAAAAGAAAAAAGATCGCCTTTGACATTCTGTATTCTGCTAGTTTTTGCTTGTTTTATTTTCTCCTATTCATTAATGTTTCTTCATCTCCGGTCACTTTGGCATCTCTTGTCAGCTACTCTCTAAATTTTTCCTCACTAGGTTTAAGTGGTGACTGTAGAAAAATAACCCTATCCTGGTAGGTACAGCTTGTGACTTTGTCAGCCTACTACCATCACAACCCCGCCCTCCTTTCTCCTCTTGTTTTTCCATCCCTCCATCTTTCTTTCTGTATCTCCCGCCTCCTGCCGCCGTGCTGCACCTCTCCCACTTACTAACCCACTGGTTTGTTGTTGGTTTTTTGCAGATTAACCCATAGTGAGTTTTGCATTTGCACCTGTAACTTTTCTGTATGTTGAAGCTAGTCTGACTTTCCCCTTTTCTTTTTGTCTTCATGTCAACGCCCACAAACTCAGACTAGCATCAGTTTTTGTGAGGCTCAGGATTTGCCTTCTTTATGTGATTTTATGTCATAAACGTTTGTTTTTTAAACCCATTTGAACATTTTTTGTCTATTTGTCCATGATCTTTATCCTCCTTCCTGTTGACATTAGTCATCTTCAGCTGCCTCTTCTCTGTAGTTCTGCTTTTAGTGCCGTTATAACAGCCTGTTAGTGTTTAAAATGGGCCCTTAACTAAATTTGGCAGATGACCAAAAATAGAATAAAAGCCAACAAATTGTTCCATCTTCCTGAGGGGGCAGTGATTGTCAGCCTGAACATGTTTTTGTAGATTTCATTAGAAACCTGACTGCCTCTAACGATGAAAATGAGCGCTGCTAAGAGGGGACTTTGCACAGATGCTACATCAAAGCAGAGCAGTTAGGTCTCACATTTTGGTGAAAAATCACGTCTGGCACCGGGAACTATTTTTAGTCTCTAAAATCTCACATTTACAGCCGCAGCCGAAACGTGTCAATGACTGAAACGACCTTACGCTGCTCAGTCAGTGTGGCATCACGCCATGAGAGCAGCTGCAGTGTGCCATCACCTCCAGAAGTGTCTAATGTCTGCTGGAAGGACGCCCCCCACCCCCTCCACCCCAGTATGACGGGCTGCTAATGATCTCTGCGCACTTCTCATCCTTTATTTACTGGAATGTTCCCTTTGTATTTTTTGGCAGCTAATTGAATTTAGCACAATAGCCTGAGGTTGTGTCTGAATTGGTTCCCTTTATTTTCCTGTTACAGCAGCGTGACGTTAAACACCGTTAGTCATCTAGGAAGCACGATAGCGGCAGTACTGAAAGTGAAAGGTCTAACGCTTAGAGAGGAGGACAAAATGGTCTCCCACAACAGCTCTGAACTTTCTGGAGGTTTTTCTTGACCTCCTTTGAATACTTCAGCCCCGTTTCCACCAAGTGGTTCAGTTTGGTTTGTCTCAGTGCGGCATGCAACTTGTCAGCTGTACCGTCCCACTTTTTGGTGTCCTTCTGTTGGGGTGCCATGCACACCAATCTGACCCCAGAAGGTGGAGCTAGAAACACTGCAGTATGTCGATTGGTTAAAAGAATCGTCACTTCCTGTGTGACGGTTGTAATAAAGAACAACACAGAACCCCGCCACGTTTAAATCTCCAGTCGATTCCGTGAAGATGACTTTCTTTTTTATTTGGAAAATGGCGACACGAAACAATTACTGTGTTGCAATTTTCATCTTCATTGGATTTATAGGCAGGCTATGCCGTCACGCTCTTACGTAGCTGATGTAGCTTTCAGCATCCGGCCTACACGCCACTACCAAGATGGGCACGGTTGGCCGCGGAAATGCAAACAGGATCAGGCTTTATTGATCCAACTCATATCAAACTGTACTGATCCATACCGGACCGCTTGGTGGAAACTGGGCTTTAGAGCCCACTTACTACAGCATGGAAGCATTGAGTGTACTGATTAAAGGAATAGTTTGACAATTTGGAGATGCACTTGATTAACTCGTTGGGAGCCATATCCAGAGATCAGTTTCACTCATTACTTAATGTTTGGAAAATAGAGTCGCACTCAGTAGATCATGGGTACATTGTTATCAATGTGTCGAATGAATTTTTAACAAACTTTTGCAAGTTTTAAGAAAAAGAAAAGATGAGCATCCTGATAGGACACTGCAAAGTTTAGTTATCTGATCTTGATTTAACCCTCCCCACACTCATATCTGATGATACGTGATTTGCAGAGTTTGAAAACTTTTCAGGTCTTTAGATTTTGTCGCAGATTTTTTTTTTAACGTTTTAAGTGTTGAATTAGCTTTTCTGTATTTGTGTACATCTGGTTATGTGTGGCCAGTGTTGTGTATGTAATTGGATGGCTGTGTGTGTTTGTGTGTGTGTTTTTCCTTATCTTAACAACCCCTCCCGGCTGCTGTGATCTCTTGCAGAAGGATGCAGCCCCCCCAGCTGAGTGTAAGCAGCAGTGAAGCCCGGCCCCGGCTGCCTGGAAGATCAACTGCACTGTAACGGCTTCAAAAATTACAACAACAGAAAAAAAAAACAGATTTAAAAATAGTTACTTACCGCCTTATAATGTTTTGTATTTTTCTTGGTAGAGAATTTGAAGAAAAAAAAAGTTTCAAGATTTTTGTTACAAAAACTCATGGTAATATACTGGGAGCTGTTGCTCGATATACATAGTATTTTACTAGACCTGTTTTTTCCTTCTCTTCCTCCTTCTCTGTACAATAACTAGATAGAATACAGGAAAAAAAATCTCCCTCAAACAGCATGAACTTGTTTCTTCACTGCTAAAAAAAACTAGTTTGGGGTCTTGTGAAGTCTTTTGTTGTATTTGCTCTTAGACAACAGCTGTGGTTTAGACTGCATTATGTCAATTCATCATAATCCCTCCCACCTCCTCTCCCTTGTACTCCTTCTACCAAAGCTCCAGGTTGATCTGTTCTGGTTGTTTTCTAACTCTTAGCAGGGCCTTTAGCACTTGTGAAAGCACTGTAGCATTTCCAGGTCGAGTGACGGAGGAGAGACAGACGTGCGACCCGCAGCCAGTCGTGTGTTCCACTATCTGAACTTGCTGAGCTTGGGATCTGGAGTTGGTGTTTTTGGCCACTTCCTGCACCACTTGTGCTCAAATACTTTCCGCTCTTGATACATTCCAGTAAGCAGACTGGCTGACACTTTGGTTATAGATCGAATTCTCTATAACTGGATGTTTAAAAATGGTCAGAAAAAGGATTTACCGCTCCCAGAGCTCTAGTACAGCCTGGTCGAGTCTAACATTCCAGAAGATTCTTTGAGATAAAAGCAGGATGGCTAGTTCAGGGGGCAAAACCATAACGAGTGCTCGAGGCTCCTTGTAGGCTCCCAGTGGCGTTGCTGTCGTCTTTTATAGCACTTTGTACTAGCCTGTGGTGTACCAGTGGCGTCCTGTCATCGGTTAGCTGTCTGAGTATTCCTTGTGAGCAGCACTTTTGTTTCACGCCCCCTTGCGTGGTGAAAAGGGGGAGGCGGGGCTGTAACTGAAGGAGAGTTCAACTTGTGCTAGCTAGTTTTGAAGCACCATCTTTACCTGGGGAGGCACACCTGGCCTGTTCAGAGAGCCTTCGGGCAGATGTAGCACAGCAAAGACGAGGAAAAACGGGACCGAAACTTCTGTTATCACTTTACCTTTTGTGTCGTTGATGTGACTCACATGGACCCCTGAGGGTCTCGCTCATTATTAATCACTGTGAAAGAAAGAGAGGGGATGTGTTACAGGCCCTCACGTTGGCCAATGAAACACCACCCTCCCTAAATCCCAACCCCCCCCCCCCTCTTCCTCTGTTACCCAGAAGGCCACAGAGAAGCATGTCAGAGCAATACGTAACGCCAGGAGGGGGACCAAGAAGAAACCGTAGCCTGCCCTCCTCCCTCCCTGTCCATTCTTCAATGCCTTTTTGTTTTAAGTTTTTACAAACAGCCACGTGTTGGTTGTCCACAGTGGAGAGCAGGGTACTTCTCATTCTGCAGGGAGTATTCACATCTTGTTCATTGGGGAAAAAAAAGGACGAGGATTTGTCGGATCCTTCTGAGCAGCTGTTGTCAAGGCAAAATGCTATGCTACAAAAATACTAATGTACTCAATAACTGTTGGTGTATGTTCATGAATAAATTGGTTAAACATGTCTAGTATGGTGGACTCATTCTGTCTGTGATCTCTCTGTATTCATGGTGTTAAAAATAAACATAATTCAGCAACAATTTGAGGTTTGGCAGCCGGCTTTTGGGGGAGCTTTCCCTGACTGAGCTTTTGGGGCATCATCAAACAACCAGACGGCCAGAGTTGATGACGTTTTCATGAATCTTTGGTTGGCCTAGCAGCAGTATGTCAGACACCTGGGACAGCTCTGGAAACCAAGTTTCAAAAATAATACATTGACACATTAAATACATAATGTCATCAGAATCCTTGGTGTGTAATCTTAGTGTTTGTACATAAACTAATGGCTGGTGGCCAATGGTTTGCAATCAAGTTTGTTCGATAGCTTGCCAGTAGAGGGCGCCATTGCCGTGAACTTGTTACTCACTTGAAACTCTCTGACCTCCATGAGGAGTATGGTTTGTAATGTTTTAATATGACAACAATTAATGCCAATTATACCCTGAGTGAGCAGTTTAGTAAACCCAACCCCAGCGATGGCGGCAGCAGTGGTGCAGGTTACAAATAATACTGCCTTCAATGGTAATATTTCAGGTCATGCCAGACTGAAAGGAAGGAGGTTGTCGTGAAAAATGTTTCTCACTACAGAGCAAAGAAACATTTCAGTATCTACAGCAAAATCTATGAACGACCCCCTACGTGGTGTTAAATTTCAGATCAAACAACATCCGTGACGTTTTGATCCTTTCCAAAGTGAATGAATGAATCGACTTCAAAGATGTACTGAGAAAAAGTGAACTTGTGCTAACAGTTTATTATCACGGTACACGTAGACTCATGTAAAGATGAACTGATGCATGCTTCATCATGATTAAATTCTCAAATTAATGCGGGATGTGATGTTCAGGTCACATTGATTTTTTGTGTGAGTGGATCTGTTAACGGTTGACTACAGAACCACATTTCCATCTTACACATGAGAATTTCAGTACGCTTAAAAACATCTGGAACGAATATGTTTGATAAAATAAAATTCCTAAAATTCATAAATCTTTGAAAAAAATATTTATTTCTTAATTTGGAAAAAATATTTTATGAAACAATACGGGGTTTGCACGTCATCAAATTTGTACGCCTATACCGTAACTATCTCTGAATTGGTTCAATCGTCCACAAACTGTTTATGTTTGTCAGAAGAGAAATGTAAAATGTCTAAATTCTGATTTTTGAGAACAGAAGTAGCTGCCTGTCTTTAAGAAGGGGCTTGTTGAGGTGCTGTTTTGTTGTCAGTGTCTCTGGAGGTTTGGTGTCATTGAGGGGGGCGGTGCACATCTCCAGCAGACCCCTCCCGCCCCCCTCACACACTGTGACCAGCAGTCAGACAGTCAGACAGGCAGGCTGCCTCCGCTCCTCCACACCCACCGCGGTCTCAGCAGCGGTTCATGCCTTCACCTGCTCCGGGTGAAACAACGGTACCTTTGTCCACCCTTTCAATCATCAATCTTTCATCCATCCTCCTGCTTTGTAAGGCAGCAGCCGTGAAGCTGGAAGCCTGAAGCGTCCAGGTAAAGATGCTGGAAAACGGCAGGAAGGTTTTCAAAGAGGGTCTGCTGGAGAAGCGGAGCGACGGGCTGCTGCAGCTCTGGAAGAAGAAGCACTGCGTCCTGACCGAGGACGGCGTGCTACTGCTGCCGCCCAAACAGCACGACCCACCGCAGCACCACCACCACCACCACCACGGGGACGCGGGGAAAGTCAAGGAGCTGCACTTCGCCAACATGAAGACCGTGGACTGCGTAGAGCGGAAAGGAAAGTACGTTTACTTCACGGTGGTCATGACGGAGGGGAAGGAGATCGACTTCAGGTGCCCGCAGGACGAGGGCTGGAACGCGGAGATCACATTGCAGATGGTCCAGTACAAGAACCGGCAGGCGATCCTGGCTGTCAAATCCACCCGGCAGAAGCAGCAGCTGCTCGTGGTGCAGATGCCCGGACAGAAGACGGTGCGCAGCGCACCAAACGTTGCGTGACCTGCAGCGAGTCCCGCGGACGTTGGTGCGACATAAGCGGTAAGACAGCTAACAGAGCCAGCGTGATTGAGGAGGGGGTCCCCAGGTCCGGGGACCACCTGGGGATCCCCTCGAATAATAAGGGACCCATTTTCCTGGTTTTGTTGTACTCCCTGGATATTTGTGCCAGGAAAGAAGACGTCTGTTTTCATCATAGCATACTGTCCATACAGATCAGACACTGAAAATTCTTCCAGAAGGGAACATAATGTGGATTTATTTTACGAAAAGAAGTTTGGGACCTATGTCAGTGTCCCCGCTCATGGAGGTGAATCCCTCTGCAGGAAAAAAAATGCCAGTTTTCCATCCTCAGGCCAGTGTGACATTTATCAGAAGGAGGGCTCCTCCATATCAAACATGTACAGCTTTACGCACAAGATTGATTCTGAATGATGACAGGTAGTGACTGGCCAGATGTTAATGTTTGTCACAACCCATATGGAATCACAATGAGTAAACTTTGGATACATTAAAGGCACAATGACAGAACTTAAACCCATCAAAGCAGGTGAAAATAAGGATCAACTAAGGCTCAAAGATGCACACAAAACGATTGTGCCCGTGTTCATCTCAGATTTTTTTGTATGTCTCCAAAATTGAATCCTATACTCCAATTGTTACTCCAGCTCAGCCTCATCACATGCAGTGTATGCAGCTCCACACTCCAGCTGAGCACCGGCGCAGTTAATCACTCAAAGCTGTGTAAATCTGTGAAATGAGCTGCTTTATGTTCGTTTGGACAACAGATTTCCGTGCACATGGCTCCCTGTGGCACGTGTTGATTTGTTGTCATCCTGGCTTGTAACCCAGTTACAGAACAAACCGCTAATTATTCATTGCAGTACAATTCAGTTATTGTGGTACACTATGAGCAGTGAGGCCAAATCATGGTGGAAACGCCGGATCTGCAAAGGAACCGCAGGGAAAATGACTGGTACATTTTAGTAAATGTGAGTGGTTCTTAAAAAGCACAAAAACAAGCCTTTCAGATCAGAACCTCTGTTTTTTGAAGGTGAGCAACAAGTCCAAAGCTACATTCAATGACTGATATTATGTCTTCTTTACAAAGAGGTTTGGGCAACTTTAAAGTCAATATTTTCTTCTGATCTCACTGCTTTATTATTCAACTCATATAAAGTCGAGCTGTTATTTAGCTTCACCTGCTTTTGGTGTACAAACAGTGCTGTTTCAGCTTCATTCTGGACTGAGGTCTTGAAATGTGTTTGTTAATCTTTATTCCTGACTTAAAGCTCCTGTGAAGAGTTTTGAAAATGTTGTGAAACAAATTGATTCTAGTAAATATTTAACCCGTGGCACCAAACAAGAACATGTACAACTAGATGAATCAATTCTGTTTTTTTGCATTTAATGCCACAGCTGCTGATGTTATAGTGTAGGTATCAGACTAAAATATTTAAAACTCCTCCACTCTTTTTATATTTTCCATTTGTAATAATCACAGTTAATTATATATTTGATTGTTAAAAGAAAGCAGGATGAGTCTTTAAGTCAGAAAACACTATCTACATGTACAGGACAAAATCTTTGAAGAGCTAAAATTGCTTTTTTTCACAGGGGGCGCCAAAAGCAACACTAACCAAAAAGTCCTCACAGGAGCTTTAATCCACCCACTTTTCATTGTACCTAAAATATCTTCTGTTCAAACAGCCAATGAACTGGACAGTCAGAGGAGGTCCCAATAATGACTCCATGTGTCCAGTGACTTCAGGTCATCTTTGCCCCGTGTCAGCCCATCAGTCTGTCTAATTGATCGCATCCATAGGTTAATTGGACAGAGCCGCAGGACGACAATGAAGCCGGGGTTTACACCCCCCCCCCCACCTCCTCTCTCAAGGAGACCCCCCCCCCCCCCCCCCTTCCATGTAGTGGTTTCCACCAACCAGCGCCTCCTTACTCCCTTTCCAATACAGAGACTTATTCTCAAAGACTGTTGGACTAAAAGCATGTGAGAAAACACCTGTATTCTACCGTGCGATGGGTTTATCCCTTATTTATTATATGTGCATATATATTTTCTATATAAGATGTTAAATTGTTGGTGAATGTTCTGTGTGGTTGTTTCTAGGGTGGAATAAGAAATACTCATGTGGAGGTTTTTAGATTATGTGTTAGACACAGAGTCCCCTGAGGAAGAGCTTGCATAAGGTACAACAAAGAATGCTTTATTGTCAGTAAGATCAGTTAATCACAGGCGTCAAGTGTGTCATTGTTCACATTTCCATTTCCCGACTGAACCAAAGAATCATTTCCTGAACTTCTTCAGTTGTATTGTTGAAGCGCAGAATATTCTGTACTAAAACTGTAGATTAACATCATGAATCATCAGCATGACCTCTACCTGTTCTGTTTGAGCAGCGATTTATCAATAGCTACATCATTTCTATCATTTTACAGCAATTTTCTATCATTGTGATTGTGGTAATGCTATCACCCTCCCTCTTAAGTGTCTTAAATCTGAGTGAGAGGCTGTCATATAACCTTTACTGTTTTTAGTTATGTTGTTATTTGCAACCTTTTAGGACCATTTACTGTATTAAAAGATGGACGACCAGCTTCTTCCATTTGAAAAAAAAAGTGAAGACAAGATACCCCCACACTTGGTACTAAATCTTACCAATAAAACAACAAAGATCCCTCAGGCCTGTGGAGTCAACAGCAGAGCAGTTTCTCTTGTCGACTTCAACCACACTTACAGTAACAGTGACGAATGATCCACAATTTTTATGAGTGTCTTACGAAAGTGTCATTTTTCAAAAGAGCCGTCAGTCTTGGTAACAGCCATTTTCAAACGCAACTTATTGAGGCTGAAAGTCTTCTCAAGATATGGAGAGTTTAAAGTCCTCAATGGCTATTTAAGTCAGGGTTGGTAGTCACGGAAAACTAGCATGAATTTGAATGTAGCATCTCCTCAGGACTCCGTTTAGCCCCGCCCTCCAACACTCGGAGCTCCTCCAAAATGACACCCCCACTCACATGCACGAGTGCCACTGATCCACGATCATAAGACTGTAACTGATTCAAAACCTGTCCTCAGCACATCGTTTTTGTTTGCGCTAGGTTACCAGTAATCGGGGTATAGGTAGTTTTTCTGCCATTCTCCAGCGTACTTGGATCCCTCTTGGTTTTGTGCATTAAATCAGGGCTAGAGAATGCTGGTGAAATGTACACACAGGAGGCGGGCGGAACAGAAGGACAGGATTTGATTGGTTCAACAAATTGGATCCCAAACACTAGGATTGGTTGGTGTTTTCCCAGTTTTACTCCTGCTGTTAGAGATTTTTCGCTCTATTTTAAGAACACATCATGCATTTATCGGGACATAAAGATCATTTTAACCAGTATAACAAAAAGTCTTATCTAAATCTGATTACCAACCCTGACTTTAAGGTATTTGCGCAAGTTTAAATATCGCTAACTGTGTTGGTTTTGCCAGTTTAGTAAAGGATGTTTAAGGCTGTCCAATCTGCAAAATGATACTAGCAGACTTTTTTTTCCACCCCTTCAAACTGATTCCAAATAATGATTCTGGTCACAGTAGAAGCTCTGCCTTTAAAGGAGCTGTCAGACACATTGTAGCTTTTTCATTCACATGTTTAAAGAATGATGGTCGAAAGAAGAAAACTAAACTGTATGATTGCTGTGAAACAGCTTCAGGTTAAGCAAAGGCCTCAGTGTGTTTTATCCATTATGGAGGATGTCTTTCTGTCTGAAAACGTTTCATTTCTTTCTGGTTCATGCTTTTTTGTTGTTGTCTGGAAGTGTTTCCCACTGCTTTCTCCTCTTGTCAGTGTATCACATCCATCCAACACATGCCTTAGTGTTGCTGTCATCTCCCACACAGGGTTATAGCTGTGCCCTTTATCTAATGCGATATGTGTGATGCTTGTCTGACATGCCTGCCTGTTGCCATCATTACACACAAACATTTATAGCTCTGCCCTTGTCCAATTTCTTATTTCAATGTGAGATCTATTTTCATACCTCTAAAAGATACATTCCATTAAAAAGAAACAAAAACAGCACAGTGTGTGGAGTGGTTTTTCCTGTCTCTGGCCCGGATGGATTTCACAGCCCTGTAGGGTCAACGGGGTCATTTTGGTGACCTGTTTAAGTAGCTACTGCTCTGTCGGCCTCTAGCCTTTCATGCTCTACAACCACTGAACCTTTCACCTCCTGTTTCCTGCTCTAAAAGTAGCCGCAGTGTAGAATTGAGTTTCACTGCCAGTTGCCGCTCAGATAAACTGCCAGCACGTAATGTCAAATGCACGCGTGGCTCCGTCCGCTCTCCCGTCTAAAGCCGAGCTAATTCAATTAAACGCAACGCACATGATGGCATCCTTTGTGACACATGACGGGCTTACTGCTGCTGGAGAGAAACACCACTGTGTCAGGAGGCAAACAGTCTATGAATATTAAAACCTGGACCTCAGTCACCTTCCTCACTAGTCCTTGAATACTGCTTTTCCTTTTGTCTGTGCCTGAGTAGAAAACTGAGCAAAAACAACACAGAGGTGAGAGCAGGAATGGGAAACGTTCTGGCATTTTAGACATTTC
Source organism: Labroides dimidiatus (assembly GCA_030710495.1). Classification (NCBI taxonomy): domain Eukaryota; kingdom Metazoa; phylum Chordata; class Actinopteri; order Labriformes; family Labridae; genus Labroides; species Labroides dimidiatus. The sequence goes on along the minus strand of CM061162.1, from coordinate 11,371,385 downwards.
ACGGATCTGCAAGTGTAAACTTACTTCAAAATGCTTAAAATATGACTTGAATGCATAGAAAAAAAGCCTAAAAAGGAATAATAGTGAAAGAAGAGAAGAAGAACGGCATGATGAAAGCAACAGAGAAGCTAAAACAAAATGAGCTCAAAGTTTACTGTTGCACAAAACAAGCACTCCTTCTTTCAGTGCCTTAAGTATAATGAGATGGAAAAGTGACAGAAACATCTTTTATTTCAGCAGCACATGAAGGGAAAACATACATGATTGAGTTACGGCCTTCCTTGTTGACACCCGTCAGTCATGCTGTTGCGTGCCTCTTTGAACTCCAGCAGCTGCTCTTCAAACATTAAATAAGAATCCTCACTCAGTCGGTCTTGGCATGCACGCTGGCTGCAAACTTTCCCCCGACGTCTTCAGCTGTCTGTGATCAGGAGGAAGAAGGAGGAACCTGTGAAAGCAGGTGAGTGTCACTTCTGAGTAGATTTCAACACAAGGAAATGTCAGCTGAATCTTTACTTTACTTTATAACAAAAACAATCCTGATGTGGTGTTTGGACCACTCACAGCATATGGAAGATCCATTTGGGAATGTTTTTGCTAAAATAAAGGTTCTTTTTAAAAACATATCTTGAAGTTGTTGGAAAACAACTCATTACTCTTGCATTAAAATATTTTTAGTCTAATATTTTTGTACTTTCATCTGACTTGTTATAGATTAAAGCAGGCACTTGTGAATACGTATTTGCAAGTTGTTGAACAAATTTAAATTTTAAAGCAAAATTACAAAAAAAATGCAACTGAAATATAAAGAAAAGGAACGAAAGAAAGAACTGAAATGAAATTGGGGGGGGTCACAGCCAATCACAGGAAACTAACAGGAAGTCATGCAATTCTTAGAGAGTGAGTATCAAAATATAGACTTGAAACTGTTTTAAATTTCAACTAGGAAATTTAAACATATGATTAAAAATGGATTGTATTCTCATTAAAGAAATGAATCATTTGAAAGTTATGCTTAAAATGTTTTCACAGTGGAAATGTAGAAGAGCGAACAAGTCAGCATTCGTATCAGCCTCAAGCAGATGTTCAGGCTTCATCTTTTTGACTTTCTCCCAGCAGCCTCCCTGAATAGATGGATAGCAGGCGTGTTACACTGGCTTTGTCCACTCTGGGTGACAACAGGCCATCATGATGAAGTTATGCTAACAGACGTGTCTCCTCCAAGCCACTGTGTCCTGCTCTTCTCTGGATACTATCGCATGGATGTTTGAATCAAACTCCTTCTGACTCACTCCTCCCTTTCCCTGCAGCGTCTTGCCAGTGACATCACTCGTCGCCTCTGCCTCCTGCTGCACGTGATTTCCTTGATGTTAAAATATTTAAGTCTTCAAAATGAATTGTACAGATTTCCCCTTAGAAACTGGATAAAATCTGTAGGATGAGGCATTCTGAATCTTTCTGTGGTGAGAGAGGCTTTTTTTTTATTTCATTCCCTTAAAGAGACCATTTGTATGAACGGCACAGCTCTGCCTGTTTAACAGAGCATGAAAGTTGTCATGCCTTGTTGCTTTAATAGCATGGCATTCATGTGTTTTTTTAATCCCATGATATCCTTCGTAATCAATAACCTTCCCAGGATCCATTGTGTCTGATGAGGCTGTTTGACATTATGAGTGCTGTAGTACAAAAAAGCCTCAGAGGATTATTGATCAGATATGAATATAATCAAAAGGTGTTGAGGTGCAATAACCTTGTCTGGGTTTCGATTTAAATTCACAGCCTAATATCAGGAAGATGGTGGTGTTAGCCTTAGCTTTGGAGTTAGCCTCGGTTTAAAGGTAACCAGCATACCTGTTTGCCTGAATGAGGTCAAAGGATGTTTTAGATGGCGGACATTAAGTTTTTGTTGGACAACAGAAGAATGGATCAGAAACTTTTAAATAGATGATAAAATGTTGAGTCTGGTGGGTGTCTTTGGGGACAGTAGAAGAAACAAGAGCAGATTTAAATCTGATTAGGGAAAGGAAAGGGTTTCATCTACACTGCAAAAACTGAAATCTAGGCAAGTACTTGTGTTTCATTTTTAGTAAAAGGCAAGGCAAGTTTATTTGTGGAGCATATTTCGTACACAAGGCAATTCAAAGTGCTAATAAAAACATTACATAAAAACTGTCTTATTAGACTTAATATGAGCCACATTCACCTGACAAGTCCAGGCAGTTTTTTTAAGGATTAAAAGACAAAAATGATGCCTGGATTAATCATAAAGAGTAAAAAAAAATCTGCCAATGGGGTTACAAAATGTTGCTTGTTACGTTTCTTGTATTAAAACATTATTCTTATTTCAAGAAACTTGACATGAATCGTTTTCATACCCAACAAGCAGATTTTTTTCCTCTTTTGACATTTTTGAAAAAATCATTTTTGCATGTATTGGAGTGAAAGGAAACAAATTAAGTGATACATTTGAAAATATAAAAGCAATGAAAATAAATAGGTATGGTTGTAAAGTACAGCAAAGCTGAAATATAAAAATACAATCAAGATATGATCAAGTAAGAGCAGGTTGTGTTTCAGCATTTAAAGGAAAGCAGGAGAAGTAAATGGTCTCCACAGAAACAAGGAAGAGGATGTTTTCTCAAGAATGAGACTGGGTCACAGGTCCGAAAAGTGCACTTAAATTTATGAATAAACATGTAACAGAGAAAGCACTGCAGGAAAGACTGATTCTGAAGCGCCCACTTGAAAAAAGAACAGATGGCATTTCATATCAGGGTAATTCTACAGGCGATAAAGGAATAGATTCTTAGCATATTCAGGACTTATTAGGAGGAAGGGAAAGTCAAACCAATCTGCTCTCCAGTCCAGAAGGTGGTGCTAATGCCCAAATGAGCTGTTTGCTAACTGAAGGAGAAGAAGAAGAAGTAGTAGTAGACCCTCTAACATTGGGGCTGGTCTGTCTGACTCATTTCAGGAGGTGGTGGTAATTCACCTAAACCTGGGTGCTAACCTCATAGAGAAACAGCATTAGCACCATGCAGTGTGGGAAATAGTATGTCAGGTAGACTGGTCCGATGCATACTGAGAAATTTGGCTGAATCAGAAATCAGAAGGCCACTGCTACAGCCTGCGTCCATATTTTATACAGTCTATGGTCTGTCTCCTTAGCCTCTGATGCTACACACCTGATAAAGAGACCCCAAACGACAGCTGCAGCCTCCAGCTTTGCAAGAAGACGTCATCAGAGTTACAAAAAGGCCCATATGTTTCAACAGGTGAGTGAAACTTTAAATAAAACAGTAAAACAGAAATATTCTTGTGTTAGATTTAAGAACACAGGCAACATCAGGATTATTATATAAAAAGACTGCAAACAAATGTCAACACACACAGTGAGCAGGCACACAGCAGCATTAGCACTGGTTCCAAGTGTTGTTGGAGGGCACCTGATGAATCTCTATTAACATCTCATTAAAAAAAATGCTCCAGTCTGATAATAAAGCCCCCTAACTGTCCACAGACAGGTGACTGTTTTTATTTTTTATTATCACCAAAAGCACACACCCATCTTGCAAAAGGCTTGTAAAAGATAATTTAGGGCAACTTTTATTGGTTGTTTTATTAAACCATTGGTAAAAAAAGAGTCATTTCTACTTAAAGTATTATGGTACAATATCTATACATGATGTATGTGTACTGTGTCCTCCAAAATGCATGTCAAATACACCTTGCCCAGCTAACTGTGTGGAAACCTCATTATTTTCCCGGAGAGGGAGCAGAACCCATAGACTGTAAAAAAAAATGGACGTCATCCTGCTCGGCTCAAACTGCCCCCTCTGCTGGCTGGCTGCAGTACAAGACAAAAATTCCGCCTCTCTATTCATTCTAGATGGGATGTTACACCTCGTAGAAACGTTTCTCACATCAGTATGCTGTGGTGATATTTAGATATTATTGGGCTGCATTGTGTTCAGGTCCTCTTTTTTCTGAAATGTTTCTTTTTTATTAGTTATTAGAGGTTAAAAATGGGGTTTTACGTCTCGTTTAACGATGATTAACAGCTGCCGTTCATGTGTAGTTTTTTCAGGAATAATAAAATACATCAGGTAGGACAGTTAAGAAGAGATTAGATGGTCTAAATAAAAAATTAATTATTTTTGTCACCTGCTTCCACTCAGACTTTCCCAGAGTCTCCACAGCGCAGACTCTGGCTGCACAATGGCGGCTCCTGTGATGGAGGTTTTTTGGCTACAAAACTGTACAATGGTAAAAGGCGGAGCCAAGCTGTCCATTCTATATACAGTCTATGGCAGAACCGCTCAGCGACCTGGCCCCAGGTATTCTGCATTTGAGTGTAACTCCGTTGGTTCATGGTGATCCTCATGTCGCCTGTTTGGAAATCCAGCCTTGATCAGAGGCTTTACACAGAGCATTGAGCATACATGTTTTGCTAATGTGTTTGCAAGATGCATGAAACGAGTCTGGAAGAGAGCAGAGGTATGAGCCTCATTTATCAGACATACACAGCATCATGCAGCAGAATCCATGAAACATGCAGGGCTTCCTCTGAAGCATTAGCACGCTGCATTGCTGTGATTTTTATCAGTTTATTTTTGTAATTTTTTTTTTTTTTTTTGATGCAGCTCATTTGAGCCAAGCAGTTTGATCGCTAATGCATTGCTTTCAACCTGCATGTTTGGTTGCTGTACAGACTTTTTCGAGATATAAGTGAGATAATGGCCTCAATTGTACTGGATTTATACTCTTGTGTGTATTTTCTCTGTTTTATGAAACTTTTCTGTCAGCGCATGAGCGTTGTAACCACTGCATAAAAGCTATAATCATCTTCAGGATGTTCATTACTCAGATTACAGGGACTCAGCGGCAGCTCTTATCGCTGCCATATCTGTAATCACAGATGGCTCAGAGACGTGGATGTAGAAGCCTCTTAGATCTTTAATAGTCTGGCAAACAGATAACAGGTATACCAAAGAATAAGAGCCATTATTCTGGGACATCTGGTGTCAGTGTGACTGAACGGACTCTGTCAGACGGTGAAGCAGCTCATCAGCAAAGAGAACGAAAGCAGATTGTTGTCACTCATGCTGCTTTGTTTCTCCCTTACTGTGTAGGCGTATGATAGATAAGTGTAAAATCGCTTTATAGTGCTTTATTAAGACTGCGCCACAGAATCAAATCCAACTTGTTTGAGCACTGTGTCAAAAAAAAAAAGAGTAAACATGTTCCATTATGCTGCAGTTGAAGATTACAGGGCTAAAAAAAAAAGATAAGCCTGTATTCAGTCCTCTGTTCTCACTCTGCAGCATTATCTCACCATTATACTTTACATAATTAGCCATTAGCAGGCTGTGCAGCGTGATGTAAGGATATAAAATCCAGAAATACTTTGCCATCTGCTCAGTAGTAAACTGTGCCGAATACTTTCAGTTTAAATGATCCAAAATTGTGAAACAAACTGAATATGGTGACAGATTCAAGCTGTCGTTTGGAGGAAGTACTTCAGCTTGTTATTTTGCCAGATTGGCTCTGTGTTAAATTGTGTGTGTGTCTGTGTATGTGTGTGTGTGTGTGTGAGAGAGCGCCTGTCGACTTGACTCTCAGTAATACAAACATGTCTGGGAGGCAGAGCTGCTTTGGTGAACAAGGTCATCATCCACCATCTCTGTGATGTCACAGATGCAGGAGCTCGTTTTCAGCTTCTCAGATTACAAAAGTCTATTTGACACAATATCTTTGTTTTACGGATTTAAACTCAATAACCTCTTTTTTTTGCTCTATGCTTTCAAATTTCTAAACAAAAACAAAATTTGAAGCAACAATATTAGCACCAGACTCACATCATCTCTGTGCACTCCATGAAAAGTCTCACTCAGAGATGAACTTCCCATCACACTGTTCAGCTACTTTGGAACTTTAGTGTCTCGGTGTCTTTCAGGTAACTGTTTTTAGACTTCCCCCTTTTTAAAAACAATTCTTATTTTTAATCCTTGGCAGCATACCTGTATGGCTTCTGTATACATACAGTGCATGCATAAATAATTCAGTCATCTTCCAGTTTAGGAACCCTGAAGAATGTGGAAGTGTAGAAAGCCTCTGCATTGTTTCTGCAGCCTGCCAGAGAAAACACAGCTCCAAATGGTGATTTGAATTTGCTCCTGTGGTGGATGACATAACTTGAGTGATATATAGAGTCTCGCATGCGAAACCACCTCCGCTATTGTGGTTTCACTTCAGTCTTGCTCGAGATGTCAAAGGTTAGAGCTAAACACAACAACTGCTCTGTTGATAATGATAATAAAAAAGCAGCGCTAATGTCAACATTCAGCATCACAATAATGTGCTGCATTTTAATACCGTAATATTTCAGCTGCATCCCTGGAAATATACCCTTCACCCAAAGTAACACGGACTGTACAACTCTAAAGATGAGCACGAACTCTCCCAACTGAGCCAAACCAGCATCCCCTTGACCCCATCTTCCCCCATCTCCTTCTCCACAAAAACTCAAAACTTGAGATTTTTTTTTCTTCCTGTGTAAAGTTTCATTTTCTCCTCAGTTGGCAGAGCACACACACATATACACACACTGCAGCACCTGTTGCCAACCCTCTCAGCAGAGGCAGTGCTGCTCAGCTGGCTGATTAGAGCAGGAAGTCATTGATAAGAACAGGAATGTCACCTTGGTCTTTGCTGGCTCTGAAAACTCCATAAACCTCACACACAGCTCAGAGCTCTCTGTAAAATTTTGATTTATGAGAATACAGTTTATCACCGACCTCTCTTTGAGTTTTATGTGGAGTGAAAATCCTTTTCACACGGGTTGGGATCCTGTGTAATAAGGAATGAACTACCAAGCTTCTTTTTCTGTCTCATTTCACAGTTAAAGATTGATAACAAGCTGAAATTACCCCCTGACTTTTACAGATTTTCCAAATTAGCCAAACCTCTGATTAAACAGACTGTTCTCAAAACTAGACGACTGTTGTACATGTTTCAAGTACACATTTTCTTTTCTCCAGAAAGTCATGTGACATTGCTGTGACTTCTCTGTCATATGACTTATAGAGGTTCTGTCCCACCTGAAGTGACAGGACAGTCAACAGGTTTATGACAGCATGTCGGTCCCCTCATCCCTGTGTGCTGTCCTCAGGATCTGGCCTCGACTGCCTTCTTGATTCAACAATAGTATTCTTTGCTCTCTGAATGGATGACTTTGGCCCTTTCCCTTTCCATGATGTAGTTTTTCTCTCTTTGAGAAGTAAGCTGATTTAAAGTTTATGTGTGTATGTGTATTTACATTGAAACTGAGACTCATTAGAAACAGATAAATGAGCGCTTCCCTGACGATTTAATGGGCCAGGAAATGGTGTCATTTATTTTATAAAAGTATCTTGAAGGGTAAATTTTCTGTAATTTTGATCTGAACATACTATTGTTTCTTGAGCTGCTGATTGAACAGTAAAATAAAATCAGAAAAATAAAGTCTTGGAAAAGTATAATTTATCTCAAATTACACTGGAAGCTCTGAAAAGTTGGCAATGGCTTCCAGAGGCTAACCCCATGACAACTGATGAGCTCTGAGATCAGAATATTTTTTACACACAACCTCAGCAAGCAAAAAACCAACCAACCAACCAACCAACTAACATATAACTCAATAGATCAACTCTGTGCTTATACGGTTGCAAAGCTATAAGTACGTACTCACTGTTAAAGAGTGCTGGGTTTAAAAGAAGTTACACTGCAAAAACTGACATCTGAGCAAGTGTGTTTTTGTCTTATTTAAAGTAAGAATTGCCTTATTACACTTGATATGAGCCACATTCAACAGACAAGTCCAGGAACGTGTCTTATATCAAGATATTAAAAGACAAAAATAAGGTCAAGGTAATAAAGGTAAGAAAAATTTACTTGTCCAATTTAGAATAGTGTCTAAATACAAGAAACTTTCACTTACTCCACTGGCAGATTTTTTCACTTGTTACAAACAATTCAGAGCTGATTTTTGTCTTCAAATATCTTTAAATGAGACATGTTTCTGGACTGGTCTGGCGTATGAGGCTCATATTAAGTCTAAAAAGACATTTTTACTAAAAATAAGACAAAAGCACTTCCTAAGATTTCAGTTTTTTAGTTGATTTTTTTTCTTTTTTATTGTCAATTTGCATTCAGAACATTTTCAGCCCTTCACACTACCAGGGTAGCAGACTGATTATCAAGAATAAATATTCATCAATCGTCTGAACAGTTTAAAGAGAGAGGCTTGTGCTCTTGTAGAGGAGAGCAAGGAAAAAACGTGTGTTTAGCTTGAGGATACTTTGCAGTATAATTCATCAGCAGCTGAGTTAAAACATACAAAACAGTTCATTAAATGTGCAAAGTGGGTTTGGATTTGCATGCATTCCTCAGGCTGTTTGTGAGAGCACAGCAGGTTGAAGAATCACCTCAGACAACTTTTATTATCCTCCCAGAAATCTTTCCTTTGTTGTCAGGAGGAGAGATGGTTCGAGGTCAACTTCCTTACTCAAATACAGGACCAGATTGGCTCTCTCTCTCTCTCAGACACACATAAACACACACACACACACACTCCCCTATCAGTATGAATATGCAGGTGGTGTATGCTGTAAACTCTTGAATACAAACACACAGACAGATGCACTCAGGCACATAGACAGCGAGACTCACAGATATCCACCCACTCGTCTACACGCACACACACACACACACACACACACACACACACACACACACACACACACACACACACACACAGAGGTGATATGGTGTCTGCTGGTGATAACAGCAGTTGGGCTGTTCAGCAGACTCGACTCACATCGCTCCCTCAAGGTCACTGATAGGCAGCCGGCAGCAGGGACAGCTGTCTCTCAGCCAACCAGTGACCTCCCTGTGTTTGTGTGAAAAGCTCAGTTCCTCTTTTGCGAGAGATAACACACACACACACAGACACACACACACACACACACACACTGGGATTATCTTCTCCCATGAGCCAAACAACAGTTAAAAACAATGCAAATGAAGAAGTGGAAACGCTTTGCAGCAAAATCAAAATGAAAAAAATGCAGTTTGTTCATACAGCTATTTGAATGTTCATGTCTTTCTTTTTTTAGCAGTGGTAGATCTTATTCCTAAAGAAAAAAATAGAGGGATTCTGTGTTTTCCTGAAGGCACCCAATTAAAAAAAACAAAAAAACAAAACATTATTCACCTTCAACGTTTATTCCAACTTAATAATTAAAGGTTGAACTGCAGCTTAGTAGATCATCCCTCATGATTTAGTAACTTCACAGGTTCATTTGACAGTTGAAACCTTGGATTTCACTGATTAATCATCACATGAATAGAAACAAATAGATTATTGACAAAGTCGTCCAGTGTTTCTAATGTCATCTGTCTTCTGTTTTTCCTGGGTTGGACCTTTTTTACATTTGGACATTTGATTCACAGACTCTTGAAGTAAGTTTTGTTTAGCTTTGTGTGATTACTTAGCTGTAACTTGAGTCAGAGAATTTTCATACAAATTACCTTAAAGGAGAAGTCTGCACTTTAACCTGAATTTGAATTTGTATAAGCACACAAACTAAGGAGAGCAGACAACCTTCAGCTGCCAGCTGCTTGGAAGTGAAAACTACTTGAGCAGAACTGACAGAGGCCAGTCTTATGCCCGTCAATACACTCCAACTTAGGTAGCTTCAAGATCACTTCAGATAAGGACAAGACGAGGGAAGCACAGAGGAAGTTAAGACAGGCTAGAGCACTGGACAGTTCTTATTTCCTGAACTACAAAAGCAGGTTCAATGGCAGAAGCCCCCAAAGTGCTGTGAACTAAAATACGCAGGGCGCCATTTTTGGCACAAGAAATGATGTTTGATAAATTGAAGAATGCCATTCTTGGCACACAGGGATGGAGTAAAACTCTGATGCTGAACCATAACTGAAAAGCAGATTACAACACTTGCTAATATAAAAAAAATACGTATATTACTTATACTTTTCTGGTGGAGCATTCACTTCCAGGAGATGGACTGCAGATTGTGTTTCCTGGGAATGTTTCCTGAACATTTTGTTAAAAGTACTGATGAAAACTGCATATACAGAAGTTTTTAATGTGGGGAATTGGCTCGGTCACCACCAGGTTCACTAAATTAAGAAACAGAGTCCTTTCTTTTTCTAAATTAAAATTTTGAGAGATTTAAACATCTTTGTCACAACCAAGGGGCAACATCCGGTAGAGAAAATTAAAGCCTATGTGGAAGTGCTAAAAGTTGCTATTCATGGAGAATCTGCTAGAGGCTGGCTGCAGAAAGACCAGAAGTCACGTTCACATCAAGCCAAAAAATGAATTTTCTAACTCAGCGGTTTAGAAGATATTAGGATTATGGGTTTGTCCAATCAGAGGCTCAGCTCAGCTCTATAGCTGTATGAAAAGAAGCTCAAAGTCTGCATCATATCCAAGATGGTCCTGTCCAAGGATTGGCTTCATTTGACTCTATCAGGAACAGATGAGTGACGTTGCGGAGACTACGTCCATATTTTGTACAGTCTATGGTCACAACCATGTTTTTGAATGTCATAGAAAGTTACTCACAACTGTAACAAACATGAGCATTGTTGCAATGCATCATCTATTGATTTCAAAAGAGGCATACGAAGCCTTTAGATTTTTTTGCTGGCCAACAATGAGGTGGGCATCTCAACCAAGAGTAAGGTTAAGTGGTGATGTGCTTGAAAACTCAATTTAAGACACTAACATTTGAAGTTTGATTCTTGTCTCTTTGACTTCTGGAACCAGTCCCAAATGGACACTCGAGGAACTGCTGCTCCCCCCCCCATCATTTTTCCATATTGAATTTATTTTCTAGTTGCAGGCTTATCAACAGGACACAGATTACATGAATCATCTATTTGTGTTGACTTTGTTGGTTGGACAGGTGTACTTCTGGCCTTTACCTCCATGCTTTAATGTTTTCTACACAGAGGGGAAAAAAGGTTTTATTTTCTAACCTTTGATTTATTCATGTTTCCATTCCCTGCCTGCCTTTTCTGACCTTGTTCACTTTATGAACAGAGTGTTTGATCAGACAGTCTCAGACACAGGTGGATCATGTGCTGACGTGTCCTTTACTCTGTGGCTCAGCAGCAACAGTAGCTGACATGACATTTACAAAATCTGCACGAATACACAACCTTTTGCCCTTGAAAGGCAACTGACATTTCCCACTCAGTCCTCTCCAATTACACCTAATCTTTATCTCCTTTTCCTGACAGGAGGCTCCTTTCTGTGATACGTACCCTCAGGATAGACTCAAACATTGTTCACTCTGCTGGAATGTGAATGAACGTCGACACGCAGTGAGTCAGCACCCAGCAGAGGTAACACAAGTCAGGCTGTGGTTTTAATCTGCGTATGCAGGTACACCTGTGATATGGGTGTGTTTGTTTTGTGTGCTGAAAGTGAGATGCCTCCCTTTGACGCTGCTGTGTGCCTGTTAAACAATGTAGAGACAAACAACAACCCCAGGGCACTTTTCATTGTTCTCAGCCTTTTCATTCGCTTGCTTTGCCTCTCTGATGCAAAACATATGACGCCAATTATCGCTGATATTTTCAAAGGAAAACATGACGGTTAAAGCTGCAGAACAAATCTTGAGTAAACTTAATATCCTGAATTTTAGTAGACTGATTATCTTTAGAGGTCTATTTAACTCTTAGAAAATATGAATCTATTCTGGGTCAGGGCTCTGTTTTTCAGAAATAATCTGAATTACAGCAATCAGTTTTTATATACTGCTGAAAATGGGTTCTTCAAAAGTGGGAGATTACATTTTCCAGCTCTGTTTTTTTTATTGGGATCAAACTCTAAGAATGCGTGATGGGATTAGTTCATATTAATGGGTGCTTTACCCAGCATCAGGTGGGTGGATAAAATCAAAACATCAGCCATGCCCCTGTCCATCCATGTTACCTGCTCAGTGTGACTGCAACACAGATAATATAATAAAAACAAACAAACAAACCTACCACAAATATGCACAGTGAATCACAACCCTTAAAACCTAAAGATTACTTTCAAATGTGCTTTTTTTAATTTCTTGAATCAAAGTCTAAAGCCAAATATTAAAAAACTTACTAGCACTTAAGTTGTTTTTTTTGTAACCAACAACAACAAAACAAGCAATAAATAAATAGAATAATAATAATAATAACAATAATAAACACATACAAACAAATCTCTAAACCCCAACCATGGCCCTCCCCTGGCACACATCTCCCCTCAAAAATAAATAAAGAAATAAAGAAAACAAGGTTAAAATTATTATTTTTTTTAAATTTGCAGGGTTTTCCAGGCTATGTTTTTAGTCCAGATTAAGATGACATTCTGTGCTTTCGACATAAATCAAAAACAAGTTCCAGGTTTTTTCAAAAATCTTTTCAGATCCAGACGGGTCAGTCTGATTTTTTCCAGTTTGAGAAAATGAAGCACAGATATCAGCTCTTTGGAGATTAATTGAAGCTGATATTCTCATTAAATGATCATTGGCGGGGTCTCATATTGCAGTACAGCCAATGATGTTCAACCTCCTCACACAGACTGTTTTTCTGCGTACAGCTGAAGCTGGCTGAAACCTGCTGGTGGGCAATATTAATTTAGCCACAAACAGAAACCAGAACACATCCAATTCAGACTTGTTTTTCATGTAATTGCAGATTTATTTTGTAGAACATCTGTCGGACATTTCCCAGAAGAACTCTGCAAGAATCAGCCATTTATCAGTCAGAAATGATTCTTTCTATTTGAGGAAACAATGACATAACCTCTCTCTTCAGTTTAGATTCATATTTAAAACTGTTCTTAAGCTCAGCTTATTGGAAGAATTTCAAATACAGCAGGAATATTAATCAAACTGCTGCATCAGAGCAGAAAACTTAAAGCAAAACTTTGCATTAAAGAGTAGAGATTAGTTTGTGCTGACAGTAAACAGAACAATCCTCCCTGTGACAGACAAAGGCAACGCTTTCCCATAATAAGGATCAGTAACGTGTTATTAAAGTATAAACCGAATGAAGAGTCATGTGGTTCTGGTGTCAAAGAGTCTAATCTTTGAAGGGTGGAGCTCTATCGACACACTTTCACTGTCTTTGTCTATAAAAGACTGTCATTGTTCCCAAATCTTTACAAACAGAAGGTGAGGGGAGTACTGCCAGCTTTTACTCTGTTGTTACATCGGATGTCTGGGATGGAAGACTGATATTAGAGGGGATGGGGTCAGCTTTGCTGTGTCTTAACATTCACAAGACATCAGGCAGCTGTGCAAAGCACACAAGAACCATTTGACTGTAATAAAGCGTCAGACCAAATGAAGCATTTTGGACTGTGCATGTATCGAACACTGAACCAGCTGTTTGCTTCAGAAAGTAAAGTTATTCCACATGTCCTGGTCAGCACAGATTTTTTTTCTTTCCCTCATGAAAACTTCATCAGGACTTTTCACGAAAATAAGACGTCCATAACTGGATAAGAATGAGCAGCTAAGGAGGAAGGAGGAAGCCCTTTAATGTGAAACCTTGGCTTTGTGTCAGTTCCCCACTCTTCTATCACTGTTGGGATTGTTATCTGTGTTATCACCTGCTCACTATACATTACCTCTGACACAGAGGCTGTTTAAGTGGAAGGGTTTTCAGGAAGAAAACCACTGAACTTTTGTTGTGTTTTGTTGTGTTTTGTTGTTTAAAATGAAACTACGGTGGCCCAGAGAGCTCACACCACTGCAGCTTAAGAAAGCACATGCAAAAAGACAAAACACAAGCAAATTAAGAAAACATCTTCATCATTTTAACAACACATGTGCAGCATTTAGAAAACATGCTACAAAGACCACAACAGCTGATGATTCAGATATTAGCATGTGGCTAATTCTGGACCTGTTCCGGTCTATTTGCTGTGCGTTTTTTAAATACTGCACAGGTGTCAATACTGCAAGAGATGACACAGACAAAAACTTTGCTCTGTGACAACTTGTACACTTCACATGTCTTTTCTTACCTTTTAAATCAGTGGCGTTAAAGTAGTGTCTGTACTTCCATCCTGAAAACGCCAGTTTTAACTCGACAGACCACTCCAGACTCGCCATTGTTGCATCTGGTTCTCTTGTGTGTCTGCTTACAGCATGTTAAGGTCTGTAACATAGACAACACCCACCTACCTGTACTCAACGTTTAACCAATCATCATTATTCATGTGTCTGTCACCCCTCCCCCCTCACCAAAGAAGAACAATCAGAAAAAATAAAGTAATAAAACAAAACAAAACACTAAAAAATAAATAAACGTTTTATTTGCATTTATCTCCTGTCCTGAGCCTGGCTGAGCGAGCCAGTTTGGATAACAGCTGTTTGATATCAGTGCACAGTAGTACGCCACGTTTCACTGCTGGTAATGGCGTTGCAAGCTTGCTTGCTTCCTCTGCTGCTAAATCGTCATTTCAAGTAGAACTGTTTTCAGCATGTTGACATGACGACAGTGAGTCAGTGATCAGAGCTGCGTCCTGTGTGTTAGATTATTTCTTATGTTTTGGCTCTGTTATTAAATCACAACGCCATTGTGTCCACTCAGAGTAAAGAATTCATTACAGCTGTGTGATGAAACATTTTATTGTCTAGTTTTAATCTCACTTATTCACGTCTTTGGTCTTCGTCTTGCCTCTTATTTACACCTTTTTTTCTCCTTCCTATTTCCTTCCCTCCATTATTATTTTCCCAGGGCCCTCCCCTCCTTCCCTCAAATTTCACCCCTTCTCCCCTTTTTTCTTATCTTCCTTTTCCCAGCTATTCCATCCGTCTTCTTCTCCACTTAACGCTTTATTCATCTCCTTTCCTAACCTCTTATCCCCTCATTCACCCATGTAACCTTTCTCCCCCCTCTCTCATTCCTATTTGCTCATTTCCTCTTCTCTCTTTTCATTTCCTCTCCTGACTTCTCGTATCCTCCCCCTCTCCTCCTCTTCTTCCTCTGGAAAGTCCCCTCATCCTCTTCTTCTTGTCCTCCCCTCCCCCATCTTCCTCTCCTTTCTGTGTGGCGTTACGGTGAAGGACAATCATCTCATTCACGTACGCTTTGGGAAAATGTTTGTGACACTCTGGAGCCCTGACGGGCAATCGTGCACTGTCACCAGGCAGCCGGGGGACCCTCACAGACTTAGATGTGTGGATGGGTGGATGGGTGTATGGGTGGAGGAGAGGAGGGGGGAGGGAGGAGGGTGATTTGTGGGGGTGAGGAGAGCAGTGTGAGTGAGTACTGGAAGAGTAGACGGCAAAAGAAAAGGGACAAGGAGGCTTGTTTCAATGTCACCCTGTAATCTAACACACCTCATCACTTCCTCTTCCCGTTACCCCCCCTCATCGCTCCTTCTCCAAATCTCTCCCTCTTTTCTCTCTTTTCGCTCTCTTACCCCTGCCTCTTAATATTCTGTCTTGCAGACAGGTACATGCATTTTTCTCTCAGGAATGTTGCTGTCACATTTATAAATGTTTTAGAAGCTGCAGAGAGAGAGAGAGAGAGAGAGAGAGAGAGAGAGAGAGAGAGAAGGAGAGAGACAGAGGTAATCCAAATGTTGTGATTGTCACTTTGATTCTGGCTTAAAACACCCTGAGTGCTTTGATTTTACCCTTTTTAACAAAACATTACTCATGTTTTGATCTGTGATGTAGAAACAAATCACAGTTTCCTTTGGGGTGAATCGAAGGTGTGGCCACACTGGCCATTCGTACTGTGCCCAAGCACGCTTCAACCCTAAAGTCCAGTACCTTTGCCCATAGTGACTGCATAACTACCATGCTCAGGCTTTGGCACACTTTGGAGGGGTGGCTCTGATGAGACTGTGCTTCTTGGGGCCCACTGCGAAAATGTTAATATTTTGAACTTGAGGAATGATTGGTTAGAGCTGGTCACATGGCCGGACGATGCCATCCTCCTTACTGGAAAGGGCTTTAGTATCTGTCTGCAGGACGGTGCAAGACTGGACATGTTCCACCCACCAATGCGTCAGTTGGTACACGCTCTGCCCATTTTTTTTTTTTGGAAACAATTACTTTTTATGGCCAACAGCTTCTCGTGTCGACTTCTTGGGTGGTTCCGTGTGATTTGGACAACCACAGGAAGTTAAGATTTTCCTGCAACCACATGAATCAAAGAGAGGTTCATTTTTTGTGACAACAGTCCTCCATAGGATGAAAATCTAACCCCCTTCATTTCCCTTTTAATGGAAAATGTCATGAGCTCAGTGAAAAATGAGCAAGAGAGAACAAAACAGTAACAAACAACAAACAGTGGAATACCAAACTTAAACCTACCCTGCAACCGCAGTGAACTGTGGGACTTCACTGTCTGTTTTCAAAGGTTGTTAATGCAAAGATTGTGCTGACTATTATGGGACAAAAGATAAAGGAGACTGCTCCTTTTCTTTCAAGAGTTCAGGTACCACTTATCACAGCTGACACCATGACAATACTCGGTTAGAGGAATTCCCAATACACCAAAAAATCGCACACAGGAAAAAAAAAAATCTGCGGCAAGAAAATGGATTGATCCACCTTTAATAGGGCTAGGACAGTTGTCCCAGTCCCAGAAGGCTCTGTTCTTCAGTCCCTCTCTCTAAATCATTTCTTGTAGCTTCAAACTCATCAGAATACAGCAGAACTGAAAGTAAATGCCAAACCATCCACCATTACTCTGATTTTCTTCGTGGGCTACAACCTTTGAAACGGTGATGACTCTAAACGGTAACGGCAATTTTCTTACAAAATCTGAAACATTTGGGAGTGTGAGACACATGGTGATGCAGTTGGCATGCACAAACTGAATTTATAATTAATCCTCTCTCCTCTGAAATCTCCTCTGCGTGTCTCACTCTAAAACATTATGCGTCTCATAACATCTTCAACTCTGCCTTAATCTTTAAACATGCCAAGCTGATGAAAAGTCAGCACTGACGTCATCCTGTTTCTAACATCTTTATCTTACCCTTCTTTTTGCCTTAAAGAGAACCACAAAGTCAAAATTAATGTCACAAAATCTATGACCTTTAATGCTTGTATGTGCGCTAATGCTAATGCTAATGCTAATGCTAAAGCACTAATCTGCTGCTCTTAATTCATGCACTTTCATTGGTAAATTTTCTATAAATTAAATCAAAAAGCTGTCAGAGCCAAAATAAAGTTTTGTTTAAACTTTTTTCACCTCTGAAAATAATTTACGAGATGAAGTTGTAAGGGGTTTTGAAACTAGTCGACCTCAGGGCTTCCTTGGCTCAAAGGTAGAGTGGATCAATGCCCAGTCCTCCAGAGAGCTTTCAAATGATGTATGTGCAAAGAACTGAGCTGCAGCTTGCACTTGAAAACATAGTCTTTAGTGTGTGTTTATGTGAATTTAAGTCAGTTCATAATTTTTTTTACATTGCACATAAATAATTTGAGCGTAAACATGAAATCTATGTCATTGTATTGGCCTCTTCCTAAATGAAGGCCTTCACAGCCAGCCTGCACCTCTTCTACAATGTCATGTGTCAAAACAGCGCAGACCACAAGACTTACGATTTTCATGCCAGGCATCATAGATTTCCTGCATTTACAACATTTTGAGAATCTCAGTAAATTCCATCTCTGATGATTTCTGCTCTCTGTCTGTCCATCTTTTTACTGGCGTTAGATCAACAGTTTAATCAGTTCCAATACGCTCTGCCTCACAGTTCTGGAACCTAATTTTGAACTGGCAGGCGTATTCAGACCGAAAAAAATTTGGTTTGGAACCTGAAAAGTTCACGGCTTGACACAAAACAAAAATTAGTTCCAGCTTGCGAACCGTGACGTCACTGGTGGGCGTGTTGTATTCTGTGTTGATAAAATGAGCAGAAAATTGAGGAAAATGGAGAAGAGCTTGCAGTATACTTTTTATTTTTTCTGAGTGTTACTTTATGTTGTGAGAATTTGATTTATTTACAGTCATGTATGTTTTATTTATGTCGTTGTTTACATTTTATACCAAGAGAGACGGCTCCTCTCTGTGCTATGTTCTATGGGTGTTGATGAAATCAGGTGCATGGAGCAGAGAAAAGCCTGGTGGAAGTCTGGCGTCAACCCGGCTTAATGTGGCATGTGGTTTTTAGCTACTGAGCAAAAATTGGGCCTGATGCTGACACAGAGTAAACAGGCTTGAATGGAAAGATGCCATTTAGGATCAGACCGCTTCCTGTTCGTCACATGCTGGAGGTCTTCATGAGTCTATACCTAAATTCTCACCCATGTGGTTCTATGTTTGTTTACATCACTCAGATCCTGGCTGAGTCTCCTTCTATTGTGTTTACACTTCAATCCACCTTATTTTTCTTTTTTTTTTTTTTTGTAGATTACACAGAAAATCTGCAGAAGGGGAGGCCTGGATTTTTAGATTAGTATGTTCGTGTTGACCAGTCGGGTCTCAGGGTTTTGGTGTTAGCAGGAAAAGCTAGTTATGCATATTTTTTCAAGACCTCTAAGAAAACTAATCTTTGTAAATCTACTGTTACTCAGTAACGTAGTCCAAGTCGTGTTAACCAAAAGCAGTTTTGGGAAGAAAAGTTTATCTGGACTGAAGCAGGCAGAACATATCCACCAAACTGACATCTTGGCTCGCATTGGTGGTAATCTGAGAGCAGTTTGTTCATCTTTTAAACAGATATCTGCAGGCAGGTGAAGCTAGATTGACTGGATAAAAACAAACAACGCTACATGATGCAAGTGCATGACTGCTGAGCAGTAACCCTGACTTTCTTGAATACATCAAATCTTTTCAGTCTGACCGCCGTTCAACAAACATTTAAATAGTTGTTTTGCCTTCTGCTATCTTCAAGTCATTCCAGGGCTTAAACGGTCAAACCAGAGGTTGATCTTCGATATTTTTTGACCATCTCTCTTTAGATGATGAAAATGTCTCAACCCAGAGTCACATTTCCCATAATTGGTTCCTTTAACCAGAGAGTACTTTCTGTGATCACAAAGGAGAGGAATCTTCAAATGAAGACATCTGTTGTAAAAATTGGGACAGCTGAGAGTTACATCACAGCTTCACACACACTGGTAAATACAGCTCCATAACAGCATGGCAGCTCTGCTTCTATGTGGTATGTGTGCTACCTTTTAATGTTTGGGAAATTAGCTCTCAGGCTACAGCTGTGCTATATCTGTGAAAGTGTGATCAAGATTACACCAGCCCACTCTGAAACAGGGGCAAACATCCATTATTGATGACCACATCCCTGTGAAGATGTCCTAAATAGACGTGTGTGGTTGCATAACAAACATGTAGCTTGTTGAGCTGCTGATTTTTCCGTCGATGGTGCTTTTATGAATGAGAGCAACTTGTGACACCGCGGCCTTAGTGAGTCTGACCTTGTTTGTTAAGGAGCTGATTAGCTTCAAAGAACTGATTGGTTCCAGCTTTCTTTGCCTCTTAGCTCCCTGGAAGTATCTCTTATTTCTTTATTTATTGCTTATTTTTCAGGTAAATATATTTTGTTGGGTGCTGGACGTTTTTGTTTTGTGTGTTCCTCATATTCTTGTCTTATGGGTTTATGTTGTGTTTCTTTGTCATTACTCTTTGTGATCCTTGTGTTTCCTGTTTTATTTTGTAGTTCTTTATGGCTGGTTTACTTCTGTAATGAGTTGGCCTTTTTGCTGTGTGTATTCCTTGTGCTGATCTTTCTTGTGTTTCTTTGTTTCTTATCTTAGTCTCTCTTGATGATGAAAAGTTATCAAAGCTTTTTCTAACTCAGTGGGCATGGTCACAAAAGATGCCCAATGATTTCCTTTTTTTGGGCTACACACAAACCTTAATAATTCTCATTTGACTCTGGCAACAGATCCAGACATGCTGGCTCTCAATCCTGGAAAGAAGGTAGTCATAACAAATCCTGATTAAGAGGATTCTGATGGACCAAGACTGATGGAGGACTCTGACAAAAAAGCATCAAACTCAGGGATCCAGACATCCTCAGACTTATCCCTGTGGGTGTAGTTATTGAAGCTGACTCTGTGCTTCTCGTCCTCTTAACCCTGAGATTCTGCTCTAAACGGAGAGCAGAGATGAACATAAACAGGAACAAAACCAAGTAAATGGAGTGGAGGACGGACTGGTAAGGGGTCTGACATGGAGAGTCCTTATTGGAGCAGTATTATTGTACAGCACGGTGAACGGATCTAAGGATCCCAGCAGGAGGGAGGAGTGTTTATCACCTGGCACATAATCCTGCTCAGACAGGAGGCGTAGGTGAGGAATAACCTCTGACATCTGCTGTCTCATGGGAGAGTTTCATCACATCTCATGGACTGAAAGATAAAAACAGAAACTGTCGTTTCAGTCGTGTTATGGCTAGTTCCTCGACAGAAACTGGAGATGTTTCCAGGAAGTACGAATTTCAGCGAGACTTCAACATTTCCTTTATTTTTATTTGACTGTTTTTACTTTTCTTCTACTATTTTGTCTGTATTCATAAACTATTTTCAAATTTCCAAATTACCATCAAACCAATACTTAGCATCTCCATTCTTGGATTTTAATTTTCCTTTAGTTAAAGTTTGTTAATTTCATGTTTTTTTTTTCATTATCATTTTCTTCACAAGCATTGAATGATTATGATCATTTTTTATCATAAGGAGTTGGGTTATTCATTTCTGATTTCTGTCTTGGGGGATGAGATTTTTGCTCGGTGGTGGGACAGAATCATTATGTGTATGGTTAGCGGTGTTGAAATTATCGGAACACACCACACACAGTACGATCAAATGTAGCATATCTATAAACGATGTTTATCTCTCTCTTTTATTAAGATTCCAATAAGCCTCTGCAAGTGACTTCAGTGTATCAGTCATGATCCGCCTGCACTTGCAGCTAGTGTGCGACATAAAAGCAAGTTCTTCAATGCCACATAAAAAAATGTCTAAAATAAAATTCACAGCAACAAATATCTCAAAAATAGAATTTCTGTTGAATTAATATTCTATGTAAGGAGATTTCCACAAACCTCCACTCTGCCTGAGTCCTCAAGACCCATGTCAGTCTCTGAGGAGCTTTAACATGAACAGGAAGAGAAGGCAACATGTGACAGCCAGGCCCCGTGGGCAGCTGTCAGAGAGCAGCGCTGAACTCTGTAGAATTAGATCAGAGAGAGCCGACAGGCTCGTACTTGTGCAGAGACACACGCATACACAGAGAAGAAAGGAAGCAGAGGGCCGGTCAGATCATTTCCTCTCTTGCTGAGTGAGCTAATTGGGAAGTGAAGTCGTTAAGCTGCTCTCTAGCTCTGGTTTCAGTCTCTATAAACAGCCTGCTGTGTGTTCACTCAAACGTTTTGTATTTCAAACACAGCTGTCTCTGTCCATCAACACCAACCAGACATTTGTGTTGGCTGGGTGTGTGGTGTTGCAGTCTTTGACAGGTACGGAGAGGGAGGAGAAGGCAGATCTAAGGAAGCCGACCTCAGCCTGAACAGTCAGTGAGATTATAACCTGGGGCGCTGGAACACAGCCTATAGTACTTTGCTAGCAGTCATGAATGCAGCCTGATAGATCATAGATAAGAGTTAACATCCCCCAGGCTACTGTCGGGTCTTGGTTCTGGCTGAGAGATCTGTTCTGAAGGCTCTCTTCAGGGCTCCTATTGAAAGATCCATCATTTAGTTACCGTTATCTGTGAAGCGGTCAGCAGAGGCTGCGCTCAGATCGATACTTAAACACATGAAGCAAAGTGTAGGTACAGTAACAAAGGAGCAGCTTGTTCGGTCTTCCCTCAGAGCTTTTGTCAAACC
This sequence comes from Labroides dimidiatus, assembly GCA_030710495.1. Lineage (NCBI taxonomy): Eukaryota > Metazoa > Chordata > Actinopteri > Labriformes > Labridae > Labroides > Labroides dimidiatus. The sequence goes on along the minus strand of CM061162.1, from coordinate 11,349,505 downwards.
TGATCGTGATCGGAATCAGTCAGGTGCTCGCCGTTAGAGGAAGAGACCTGGAGATAAGGGGAGGAGAGGACAGAGGTATAACCATTTTGATTTCAAAACATACTGATTGTATTAATACTTTGAGGGACCAATCTTATACTCTATTTAAAGAATGGATTTTTCTTCTGTTTAGAGTGGGGTTGTATGAGGTACCCTGGGATCCTGTCAGCTTGACCTCTTTATTAAGAAACGCTGCGGAGAAATGGGCAGAGTTTGGGTTATTAACCTCTGCAGGTGAGGTCAGTTCAAATAATTAAGCTGGTCTCAGTCAGTCAGCTCAAATTTTAAAACTTAGAGAACAAACAAAAAAGGTTTGGCATTTTCCTTTAAGTTCCACGATAAGTCAGCAACAAGCCCCCAAAAAGGAAGAGGGCTGAATGAAAAGAAGTCTGCATACACATTTGCGTTGGGGTCTTGCTCACCCTGTCGAGATTCTAATTTGCAAAACCACCCGTTTACTGAGCATTCTAGCTTTTTCAGTGACGTTCAACAGATTGCTAACTCCTCACACCAGCGTTCTACTGCAGCATGCTAACACGCTAACAAAGATAATGCTGATTCAAAACACATTTATTTGAGAGTCATATTTTGATGGGATCATCTTTTGTTTAGCAGATGTTTGCACAGATATCGAAGGGTTACCTTTTGTAATGTAGATCATGAATATGACTGAGCCGGAGGACTGTTAAATATCAGTATTATTAGTTTACAGATGAGACGCATGCTAACAGTATGAATGTACAGGAGGTCTAATGAGTCTCTCTTTACCCCACGCTGCCTCTCTGACATGTCATCACCCAGAATGCTTTGCATGTTTTATTTAAAGCTGATATATAGTGGAGAGAGAGGGGAGGGCTTGCGTTGCTTATTTGTAACCTTCACATGCTGTGTTCAATGCCATTAATGAACAAGCCTTCATAATAAATTTACCTTGGTTGTGTTATGAACAATGCATTGTCCAACGTAAACTGGAAAAAAAAACCTAAACATATTCTCATCAAACATGTTACATCAGGTAGTTTTCCTGATAGATCCTTTCTCCATTCTTTATAAGCAGAAGCTTCCTGTCGTTTTTTTATTCCCTTTTATTCTCTGCATGTATGTGGGACAAAATGATTATGGTTAATGATTATATAAGGCTGATTATCTCTGATGTTATTTTTTTATCATGGCTCCTCAGAGTCACAGACATTAGCAGTAAAGAGAAGTGTCCTCTAATACTCTGTACGACGCTGTTTGTCTCTCTGACTGTAATCAGGCTCCTTATTGTGTTTCAGGGACGATTAGATCGAACCATACAGGGAGAATCTGATTCCAGTTTGATGAGTGTTCACTTTATACTGATGGTATACTGAAGGAGAGAGGAAGAACAGAGACTTTACTGATTGGAAAAAAATGTATATTCACATCTCTTAGGTGTGAATTGTTTAGGTACATATTATTTCGTACTGTTTGAACCAGATCAAACTGAGCTTTCATACATTTGTTAAATCCTAATGAAAAACATGTTCCAGACTTCATGTAGAATGTTTTTTTTTTCCATGCTTCTCCCTGTGTGCGGAAATGTTTTAACACACACAGGGATGTGAATTATCTTAATATGAAGGCACAGGGGCAAAGTGGTAGCACTGTGGACTCAACATAGGAGAGTGGTGTGTTTGAATCTGAAGGGTCTTCAAAATATGAAGCTCACAAGCCAAGTGCCTGTTTGTTACTTCTGGTTCTCACTGTGGCGCACTTATTTTCTGCAGTTGCAGAAAGTGTCACAGTGTGAGGTGGTCAGAAAGTTCCGTCTGGTCGGCTTTAATTGTTCTTGATGAGGAGTTCATATGATGGAGCACTAATGGAGAGACAACTGTAGTTCCAACTCACTGCGAACGGATTTCACTGACATGCATCACATCACAACCACCTGATAAATGTATCCCTCCACTTTGGTGGCTTATTTCATATTTCTGCTGCAGGAGTTCTCCTTACTGCCTCTGTCAGTTTCAGGGCTGCCATGCACCTGCACAGCACCCGTGAGTAGTGGGTGCTAATTATCAAAGTAAAAATGCCTGAAGATTGCACAAACTTTCCTTTTGCTGATTTTCAGCTTGGTTATGAAATACCGAAAACTGAGTGATTTAATTTAGAATTTCGAAATAAAGTTCTAAAAAAGACTTTAAAAAGTTTTTTAATGACACTGAACAGTTTTCAATACTTTAGGCAGCTAAAGTCAACAAGTTTGATTTGAGCAGGAAGTGCTTTAGTCTTACTTTTAGTAAAAATGTCTCTTCAGACTTAATATGAGCCTAATTCACCAGACCAGTCCAGAAACATGTCTCATTTAAAGATATTTAAAGACAAAAATCAGCTCTGAATCGTTTGTAACAAGTAAAAAAAATCTGCCAGTGGAGTAAGTGAAAGTTTCTTGTATTTAGACTTAACTTGCGAAATGGAGAGAATCAGAATCAGAAATACTTAATTGATTCCCAAGGGGAAATTGCTTGGAAGACAACTGCATCTGTAAGGAGACTGGAACCGAATCCATTTTTTTTTTTTTTTAAATTTCAGCAGTATCTCAGACCCCATAAAAGCAGCGGCAGAGTGTGTGTTTACTGTTACTGTCAGCTGGAGTCATAAAACATGTGGACAGCAGGCGTCCTCTCCCACCGCCAACACTCCCACACACCTCACAGGGTGCAGACGGCTGGGTGCCACATTCTCCAAACATGTGTGTACAGTATGTGAGTGTGGAGCATGACCTGGTGCATAGCAGGTTCAGAGGCAGATATGATTTGTCATGTCAAATTAAAGAGTAAATAGCAAGACGTTTTTTATCTTTTACTTTGAGTCAAATTGAACTTGTAATGGTCTGCCTTACTCAAGAGACTCTTCTAAATGTTAACAGGCCCTTTGTTCAGAGCTTTGACTCCTCCAAAGCGGTTTTAACCAAAAAAAAGAAGAGAGGATGAAGGCTCCCTCTGACTCACCCGGGCAGTCATCTCTTGCTCCTTTGATCGGTCAGGAAGTACGCAAGCCTTCACTTACTTTATCACCCTCATTAATTTGTTATCAGACACACATGCAGCCCCTATGAATCCCTTCGTTTCCCTGCAACAGAGTTAGAGAGCGGGCAATGACTGATGAGGATGTGGTTGCTGTTGCACTTGTGTGTCAGATCCCTGTGAAGTGGTAACACTCAGTGACAGACTGCAGTGGACATGGTCAGGCTATCAGTTGGCCTCAGTGAGGAGCAGCGGATCAGTGGGAGACTGATTTCCTGCCAGAGTTCAAAGGGCAACTGGGTAGAGAGAGGAAGTGACAAGGACAAATGAAGGGAGAAGGTCATGTGTTGTGTTCAGGTGAATACACTCTCCTCACTGGGTGTTCATGTCAGGTGTAGTCAAATGACTTGATCAAAAGATTAAAATATTGAATATGTAAGTGAAACCATATGTGTAAAGTGCAGTCCTTCCAGAAACCACTTCTTCCTCTACTACCTGACCTCAGTGCTACATTTGATACCGCTGATCACCAAATTATTTTAGAAAGATTATATGGGCATGTCGGCCTGTCAGGGATGCTTTTCTTTAATGGTTTCAATCCTATCTTTTTAACAGAAAAAAAGAAATGTGCTTAAATATTAATGATCACTGCTCCTAACATTATGAAGTGACCTGTGGAGTACCACAAGGATACATTTTAGGACCACTACTTTTTAACTTGTACATGCTACCCTTGGCAAATATCACCAGGAGACATGGAATGGCTTTCCATAGCTATGCTGATGACACTAAACTCTATGTGGTCATGTCTCCTGATGATGACACTGTGCCAACTGACTCTTTAACTGTTTATTTTTTTTTTATTTTTATTTTTTTTAGATATTATAGCTTGGATATCGTAAAAAAAAAAACTTTTTACAGCTCAACAAGGAAAAAACAGAAGTACTTGTCCGTTTGAAGGCTCTGAGAGAAACTAGCCTCCGCACTAAATGTCTTGTCTATTCTGTTTATAACATCCATTTCTTTATTCATTGTACTGTACAGCAGGTTCATGCAGATGGGAGCATTGTGGTCATTTACCAGACAGAAAGGAGAGTTTTAAATATGTAGGGGATAATGATTGGTGGGGAAAGTAGAAGGAGATGTTAATGTTGGTAGCACCTCCCTGGCAAAAGTATTCTCAGGATTTTACATTTAACTCTTTCATACACTTTTAAGTCTACATGTTAGCTTGCTATGCGGTCATAAACCAAAGCTAACTGTCCTCGGTTGTAGCACTTGCTATTCAGAATAGATTACTGGTGTTATGGGGTGTTGAACACAGACGGATGAAAGCTAAGTAATAAACTGAACTTTAAAGTGCAAAACACAATTTAAGTGTAGTGTTTTAATAATGAAGTGCTGTAGTCACTAACTAAACAAATTACTCTCTGACCAATTAAATCTCCTAATCACTACATCAGAAACCAAAACAAAAAACAAACGAAAAAAAAAAGAACATTTATTGAAAATTATTTGACACATAAATGTTCAGAGACAGAAGTTGTTGAAAATGTTTCAATGTCGGCAGAGTTTTGGAGGCTTTATTCATCATAGTTTGTAACATTAAAGACGTCTATCTGTCTGTTTTTGGTGTCCAGTGAAGTCATTTCCTATCCTCTGCCTTTAAAGTCTGTTTACTCCCTGAGTTTTTCCTCTTATTCTCTGCCAGCCCTTAATTTTGCTGTCATTTTATCCAGCTAGCATGTTGATGTGGACTTCAATCCTTTTCTCCCCACAGACAACAGGAAACATAAGCAGTCTTTGTGCAGCTCGGTGTTGATGCTCAAGCTCTGGAGTTCTGTGTGACAGCTGCTGTTATGTTTTCAGTCTTTAGAGGGTTAAATTTTCTCCTTTAGGACCAATTTCACAAAAACATTTAAGTTGACAAGATTTTTTTTTGTTGTTGTTGAAGATGACTAACTTCAGATCCATTTAAAAGAAAGGTTTAATTTGTCTCCAGCATAACACATCTGCATCTGATCCAACTGCCAGGAGGACGTGACAGAAGTTTTTATCACAAAGATAATTCAATGGCAGCCATGTTTCAAAGAGACTGTAACAACTCAAGCTGAAATAGTAGCATACAAAAGAGATGTAGTTAGCAGTACTAACATTAAGAAGACCTGATAAGACTGTGGAAGTTTCCAGGACAGTTAGAGTTTGTAGGATGTGCCATTACTTCCAAATCACTGCTTCTGAAAATCCGCAGAGCAGGAAGAATGAAGCAAAGAGGCAAAGACACCAGATCTCCAAGTGTGTGTGTGTGTGTGTATGTGTGTGTGTGAGAGAGAGAGAAGAGTGTCTGAATGTGGCTGGCGAGGTAATTAACATTTCCCTAGCATCAGCGACTGGTGCTCAGGGCAAAAATGATCCGCGGAGACCTCGTCGAAGCTGTAATGAAGTCCTAACACTTCTGCACTGACAAAGAATAGAAAAGAACAAAATGAGAGTTGAAGAGGATGAGCAGTCATTATGGTTGAAATCACTGAGTGTGTGCTGAATACTGCTGGGAAAAAAAAGTTTGCCTGGAAAGATGTAGAAAAGTTTGCCTGAAAAAAGAACCGCTATGAATTCCAGCACATGGTTGGCCTTCTGGTTTATTCACATTGTGCTCTTTGCTCAACTGTTTTCACTGTTCACTGTAAGAGAAAGGGGAAAAAAAACATATATTAAGTGAAGAGGAGTCTTATGAGCTGCTGTTACTTTGTCCATACCAAATGTGAATGGATATCTGGGGCTGGCTCACTAGACACAGCGTTACTGTAGTGGCAGAAAGCTCAGACAAACCAGTGAACATTCACCATCTGAACACCTCTGTAGCTGCACTCTAACTCCTAACATGCTAGCTGTACAGCCTCAATAATCCCATGTCACACAAACCACAGCACACACAGGAGCAGCTGTTATTGCAGCACAGCATCATAATTAAAGATATCTTCAGACACTTTTGAAAGCACAGACTCGGCTCTGTTTTAAAATCGGAGATAAATTCAGACAGTGAGCCTTCACGCCTGCTCAGTACCACAGACAGTTAACTAACTAACAGCATTTTGACCCCTGGGCCTGTATGCACTTCCAGTCATTACACAAACGGGACCATTAGTTCTAACGTACCCTCATGGAACGGCCCATTTAGCTGTAGCGTTAGCTGCATGCACAACTGCCAAAAATTAGCCTAATTGCACCATGAAAGCGTGGCCAAATATATCCGTCCTTAAATATCCATTCTCTTTACGCAATGTCTGCCATCTTTAAAACTGCAGAAAAGGTACAGTGATCCTGCCGTTAGTGTATGTAATTTTGCGGTTTGCCACCATCAAATTTAATGCTCTGTTGGGGCGTTGACTTGGCTCATACGTACAAAAATTGATTTCTTATTTATTTATTTATTTTATTAATTTTAACCATTAGTACAAACATTATGTTGTCATCACTGATGGGTGGTTGTGCACAAGGCCCTGGCCACTATCAGGGGGACTGTAGATTTGCACACTAACAGGCTGAAAGGCACCACGGTGACAGGATGAAAGAACATGCTTACAGGGACAATTGATTGTTTCTGAATAAGAGTCGTACAAGTTTCTTGTCAAGTACAGTACCAGTGAGCTAGGCTCCATTGTTGAAAAAGCAGCCAGAGACCCAGAACACAAGCTGAGCTATCCATCCATCCATCTGCGTTGGTGCAGACATTATTAACTCAACCATGAAATCTAGCTCATTCTCAGAAACTCCAACCCAAACAACAAAGGTGATGAAAACGTACGCAAAATTCTAAAAATCTTACAAAACTTTACTTTCCAACCAGAAAAGAACTGAACTGAAAGAACTGAAATGAACAACTACCTTTTAAGTTACTGTATTGTAGCACGATGAAAAATATCATGGTTAATGAGATTTTTTTGCGTATTTTTTTGTCTGTTTCTTATAAATTTAAAATACGGAAGTATTTTAGCTTGTAAAAGGTATTTACAGGCTTTTGTCTCAGACTGCAGCTCCAAATTCACTCAAACGTTGAGACCCTGTGAATAAATCAATAGAGTCAGCTGGACTGTTGATTTGGGGATACGTTTAATTTCAGTTAACACAGGCCTGAAGTGTGCACAGTGCTCAAAGAGGAAAACATACAAACCATCAGAAAGAATCCATAGCTGTTTTGGAGAAATGTTACAGATCGTTAAGTCTGTGTTGAATGCCAAACAACAGTGCAAGTGGAAAATTTTTAATGTGCAAGACGTCTGAGCTTTGGATGTGTTTAGATTACATTATCCAAGTTAAAGGAGTATGCTCATGTTTGATTTGACTTTTTGTAATTGAGTGTAATTTCACTCTGATTTTGCTCTTGTGTGGATTGTTTGTAATGTCTCATTTTTGTACATCACATATTTATTATCTCAAAAATAATTTACGGACACTACTGCTGTGGAAATCAATCCAGTGTGTTTGATTGGTTTAAACCAAGAGCTCTATTTGTGTTTTTTTTCCAGCTGTGGGCCTTGATTCCTGACGTAGAGGTCTTACTTTCACATCTATCATAGTCTGTGATAAATGTTTTAGAAGAGCTTAGCTTATCTGAGGGTGACCTTGCCCCACAGTTTCTGCTCTTATCAGCCTGTCAACTTAGGGATCATTTTTCAGTCTGCAAGCTGGCAGCAACAAAGGTTCAGCCATTTTTCATCAACTGTTTTTTTTTTCTCTATAGTTTAAGTGTTCAAAGAGAATATCAAGATAAATACTTTATTCTGATGTCAAAAGAGAGCTCAGCAGAGCACTATTGTCGCTCATGAGATGGTTTAATAGTTGGTGAAATTTGGAGGGGTGTTTGGATCATTCTCACAACTTAAAAATCTCAGGTTTTGTTAGACTTTCTGTTCTACTTACACCAAGAACAGATCAGCGTCCATTATGTCTCTGCTCTGTTGCGTTCTTAATGCGAGTCACAAGACCAATGAGTTCCTGCAATCCCAACCCAATTATTATTACTTTAGTCCACTTGTCTCCTCTTACCTCCCTTCCTTCGCCCACACACCCAACACAGCATTGTGCGGATTTGCTGTTCATCATGAGACTGGGGTCCACATTCAAGATTTCCTGCTGCTTAACAGAAGGTTTTTTCTTCCTGCCATGATGGAGGGATTCATGATTGGCTATATGGATTCATGTTGGGTGCTGGATGTACATATTTGTATATATATGTATATGTGTATCTTTATATGTATATATGTATCTATGCATATATGTGTATCCACAAAATGAAGAGCTTTATGCTCTATTGTAAAGTGTCTTGAGATTTATTAGATAGATTGATTGATTGATTGATTGAATAAATGCATAATTATGCCATAAATGCAATTAAAGGGGCTGAGAAGAGTATCTGTTTGAACTGGACTGCAGCGACACTGTTGGCTGTAATCGCACACTGTTGTTTGAAACATGACAACAAGCAATACTGTAGCATCTGGTGTGTTATAATTCACACTAAGGCTAAAAAACGAGCTAAAGGCTAAACCACGCGCTCAGGGCTAAAACATGGGCTAAGCTGTTTGTGATAATGTTCATTCCAACCCACATGTAGCAGTTATACTACAGTGATTTGATCAAACTTGAGAGTCTGTCATAAAATGAAGAGCGAGGTTACATTAGCTCTGCCTGGTAGTTGAGTTCTTTGCTAACATTACACATTAGCCTGTGGTTACATCTTAAAGCCCCTGGCTGCAAGTAGCGCTAAAATAGCCAGCAGCTAAACAACAGTACAAACTGACAAAGTTTACTTGTCACGTTTCGAACAACAGCACTGCATAATTTTTAATACGTACCTTACCTCGTTGCATTTTATCCGGTAAAAAGTCATCTTGAACAATGAAAAGTAGTGTTAAAAAGAAGACCCAATCTCCATCCAATTAAAAAAAAAAACACACCCTTTTTTAAGACTCATGTCATCATAGTGTGTGTGCGATTCCAGCCAGAGATCTTGCTGCAGTCCAATTCAAACAGATACTCTTCTCAGCTCCTTTAACTGGCACATTTTGCCAACAAAGCAAGCGATCAGTCTGAGTTTGGGAAAGGCAAGCTAAACAACAGACTAAAGTTCCATTCCCATTGTTGACCACTTCAATATGTAAAGAAGAAAGAAGGATGTCTGTTTGTAGTTTATTTACAGTAATGTTCGATTTGAAGGAGCCACAGTGGATTGAGATAAATAAAAATCAGCACCCACGTACCATCTACCTCCTACTGGAACATGAAGTCAGCCAGAAAAAAGAAAGCTTGATGCACAAAATACAGCGCTTTAAGCGAGCCGGTACGCTCTGCTTTGCAGTAACACCACCTTTAAATTCAACCTCATAGTGTGCAGCAACTTCTCCAGTCTACCTAACTTCTCACCAGCTGCCAGTAACCTTTCCTGTCATCTCTATTCTGTTGTTTCTCTTTGCAGTTCTTTGTAGCATCTGAAGTACATTACCCATGGCGCACTTCATGGTGCCAGCATCCAATTCCTAGGCATTACATGATGCTGACACATTTAGAGAGCAATGTCAAATCGACGCAAAGTGGAGGGGCAGTTATGGCATGAAATCTTACATTTTGTAAGAAGCAGACGATAAAATGCTGCATTTGCTTGCTGCAGGAACTTAGGGTGACACACAAAGTGAGGTGAATTATTTGTTACCCACTGTCTGCATACCTCTGAGAAAACATGTTTACTGCTGCCTTGTTCCAAAAAAAGAGAGTCAATCAAAAAGGTAGGAAAGGAACAAAATACAAAAACAAAACAAAACAAAAAATTGGCTGTTGTGAAAGCTCTGGATAAAAGCTGTCAGTGAGGATTTAAAATGCCTAAAAACCCCTCAATGAGCCGAAGTCCCACCACCCTTCTGTAACGCTCAGTGCGCCCTGCCTGTGTACTGCATTTCATACACCTCTGAACTCTTTAATTAACTGCAACACCGCTTCAACCACAAATGCAAAAAAGCACAGCTCTCTACTGCCACGGTGCTTGACAGTGACTCGGCTGCAGACACGGGAGTACTCCATCCCCCCTGAGGCCTCATCACCGAGTTATCGTGCATCATCGATTGGGCACAGGGAATGAAGCCGTGGGGGGACCACCCATTTGTTTCTCTGCTGCTGCTGCTGTTTACGATCAGTGCAGTTCCTCACGCTTACACACACACACACTCATCCACACACACACACACACAGGCTTCTAGTCCCCTTGAGGAGTTGAGATAGAGGCTCACTCCAGATTAGTCCCACTGAACACTAAGCAGGGGTTCGTGCGTTTGAATATATGTGTTTTTATACCTTTAAGTGAGCACTTTGCAAGATTTTGTTGAAATGGAAATGAAATTCAGTTAGAGATTTTCTAAGACATTACATTTACAGCATCCTGTGTTTATTTTGGCTTATTTTTGATTATGAAATTTGACACACAGTAAAAAGTTTTCTTTTCATTTTTAAGTTCTGCAGAGGTTTTCCTGGCTGTTTAGATTAGGCTGTGCAATGATATGGAGCTAGCTTAATTCCTCCATGTAACACTACAGGACAATGAAGATAGCTTGGACTGGATGCTGGCAAGGCCCTAATGATACAACACTGTGATCAGGCGCCACCTGTTTCTCTTGTGCTCTTCGTCAGTCTGTGACAGACACAAATGTAATCGACGCATGAGAGGGTAAACGGACTTTACAAAGTACAACGTGTTAACCGGTGAATTTCAAAAGTCTGTTTCTGTTGTTGCTGTGTGAGAGCGTCACGTTTGACGGAGAGCAGGTCAGATTCACACAGCAGGAAGCACGGAGAGCAGCTGCTTGCAGACAATACTCCGCTGCTTGGTTTGTTTAGCGTCTGTCAAAAAATCTAAAAATAAGATCTTTTTGATTCACAAGTGGTGCTAGCTCTCTGAACTAGTCACTTAACCACTGCTGCTCTCGCTCAGCAGCTTCATGCTTCAAGAGCCAGCCTGCTAGCCAAACAGCAACATCTACCGAAGGAAAGGAAAGGACATTTTTAAATCCATTTAATGTATTGATGTACACATCCTTAATTTATTACCTTATTACCACAATCGTCATGAGCCGACCTGTTCTATGAACTGAGAACAGCACTCAGTTTGCAGTAGCTGAATGTAAAGTGATGTAGCTTTACATTTCAGCTGGTTAAATGAAGTGTTTTTGCTTCACTCATTAATTCTGTTCCAAAACTGTGTTAAAACTGCTTTTTTATCTCTCAGTGTTTGGAACAATAAGTCATGTTCTAAATCCATCGTCTCTTTTTTACTCCAACTTGTTTCTTGTCTTTTCTGTGGTCCAACAGACAGTGCTATTTGCAGGGTTGGAGCAAGGTTGATAGACTCTCTTATCCATCGATTGATACATAAAAGGGATCACATTCATGTTGTTTATTTTTAGAATTTTATCTTTTTTCTAAAAACTTATTTAGAGCTCCAACCTTCACGTCTGTTTACTCAGGAGCCTGGAACCTAGAATTGAATAAAACATCTATGAGCTTCTGTTTTGGTCTGTATTCATTTCCTTCATATAAATCCTTAGGGTTACACCTGTAGGGAATATTTTAAATATTTCAGTATGCAAGTGTTACATGAATGTGTTTAAGTGTGTAGCATGTTTAAGTCTTAAGTCAGTGTTTGCATGCATTTGTTGTTTTTACCATATGGGAATGTCAGAGGTCTTACTCTGCCTGTGTGCTCATCCGTGACTGTTCATATAGATTCAGTATATGCATAGTGTGTGTGTAGGTGTGCTCTCAGAGTGTGTGTCTCAGAGGACTGGCAGAGGAGCAATGACTGAATTTAAATGCAGGTCATTGTGCAGCTTGCACATCCAGGTTCTGTCTCTATGCCGCTCAGGATGGAAATCCCTCCGCCATGGCACACATACCGATAAAATCTAATGACCTCCTCCCTCCTGCTGGGATCGAAGCCCGTCAGTGTCTTGGGGACCAATGATGCACCCAGAAGAGTTATCAGGTGATCCTGCATGGTGCCAGTTCCCACTTTGATGTTTTCAGAGGGAGTGGGCTCAACTTGTTTTGTCTGTTCCTACAGGGACAAAACTGACAAGGACACTGGGATAATTAGATTGATGTAGGAATGTGTGTGTGGCCATCAGCTTCTTATTTAATTCCTCTGACTTTCTCATTACAGTTGGAAGCAGGTCTTTAATTAATTTCAGCACCAGCTAATTACGGATGGAAGAATGGTGTGAATGAAAATTAATGAACGGGGGGAATGAGCTAGTGTTTGTTGATGGCACAATACATTTTCCATTTCAAAAGACAACCTAGGATGTGACTTGTATGATTAAGTAATGAAATAGAAAATATGGAAACCTTTTCTCCTCTGTATATATAATGCAGGGTGAGAGTGACATAGGGATGCAGAGCAGCTCCAGTATAAAGTTATGGGTTTCACAAGAACTCAAAATGAGTGCAGCAGAAAGTGAGATGACAATCAGGAGAAGTAAAAAAAAAACACTGAATCCTCCACTGCCCACAATGCAATGCTCTCTCCTGGTTTCAGTTTTAATACAACTTCATTTTATTTTTATTTATTTATTTCACACAAACACAAACATAAAATAAGAAAAAAAATCACATTAAGTGTATAAATATATATATATATATATATATATATATATATATATATATATATATATATATATATATATATATATATATATATATATATATATACACCAATATCAAAAGGATCTTCTAAAAATGGGCAGGGTCTTTTCCAAGAGAGCTGATTGGTCAGGTCAGGAGGTGTTGTTTTTCTACTTGTTGATCTCTTATCCAGATCTTAACCTGCTTCGGAGCAGTTTAGCTGTCCAGCATACGTTACCACGGTGATTCATCCCAATGAAAAGTGAACTAGCTTCGTAGGACAGAAAATCCAGGTTTGGTTAACACACAAATCTTGCGTGTTTTTGTCTTCTTGTTTAGTCTGTAGTATTTCAGTTTTATTTTGTAGTTCTAACTTAGGTTTCTTTGTTTCTTTCCTGAGTTTTGTTTCTTGGTGTTTCTTGTCTTGTGTTTTTTTCCTGACCCTGTTTCCCTCCTGTGTGATTCCTCCTCATGTGCTTCACCTGTGTCTCCTCACTCACCTGTTTCTTATTGCCCCCTTTGTCTATAAAGTATCTGGCTTGTGTTCAGTTCATTGTTGTTTGTGTGTGAATTCCCTGTGATGTTCTGTGTCTCGTGCTACTTTCCAGGGTTTCTAGGGTTTGGATTTTTGACTTCTGTTTTTCATGAACTACGAGTTGAGTTAAATAAACCTTTTTAGTTGAATCTGCGCTTGGGTCCTCCTTCCTTGTGTTTTTCCCTCGCCACTTCATGACACCTTCAGATCAGAAACTTTCTCTTTTCATATTAGACAGGTATAAACTCCACAGGAATAATCACTCTCTCACTCCTCCTGAAACCCTCTGTGTCTGATATCAACCTTTCTTTTGACCTTTGAAAGAGACATCTTGATTAAACGTTTTGAGGGCGTTGGCAGTGTGCCACGTTTTTTATTTTTTCCACTTGGTGTCTTGCAGTGATTATGTTGCGTTCAGGGTCAACCCAGAAATCAGATATTTCTTCCTCAGTCCTAACAGTGGACCGGACCAGATTTCACTATTAAATGATATGAAATGGTTTCAGCGGCATCTGACCTGCAGGCTGAGTTTGAAATCCCTGCTTTAAAGAAAAAGTGTCACAGATTACTTAAACTGCAGAAGAGACATTGTATATGTTACGGATTACTTTACTTCAACACCCGCACTACACTGACTCAAAATAAGCAAAGATTAGAGCTTAACTCTGTAGTATCTGTCATTTAAGGTGATTTGTTGGATATCACGTATATAGGAAAGTCTAATGAATATCATCTTATGTGTTTTTGTTTATGAAAATCCTCATAAGTTTTCTGGAATTACATGCTCTAAGAGTTAACATTTTGTTACTTATGGAAAAAGATTCATTCTCCTTTTGTACTTATTGTTCTACCCAAACTAATAGGGATCAGGACAAGACATTCATCATGTCTTTACTACAACAGAGGATGCATGAATTATTTTTTGCATGTTGTTTCAAATGTAAAATAGAATCAGGGTTCAGTTGAGTATTTTCTTCTTTACATTCTTACTCATGTCCGACAGGGACACAGCGATCTCAGATTTAAGAAAGCCCCCACCACTCCTTTTCTTACAAACACAAAGAAATCACGCTGCAGATCCTCTGTTCCCACAGTGCCTAAATCCACACACTGACACTTTCGAATCCCTTTTGATGTGATATTCACATCTGCGAAGAGTAATCCTCTGAGCAGTATCTGCAGAATCTCTTCTCAGCAGACGTGCCCTGATCCAGTCTGCTGTTTCCAACAAAACCTCCTCGCTCTGGGCCCCCTATTAGGCAGCTTAACTGGCCTGTGACGAACAAATTACAAATTACCTACCATGGTCAGGATGGATTTTAATTTCTGACTGTGCCTCTGTGGTTTCAGCTCAGCGGAGGCCTCACAGATTAAGTTCTGCTGCATTACACTGATGAATAATTGAGGCTGTTTACCAACCAGTTTGTTTACTTTAACCTCAAATGCCTCTGCGAGTATTTCATTGTTTGTTTCGGCCCAGCAGTCAGCGAAGTCTCTCAAGTAATATTTGCACAGTGAGTGTGACAACATAAGGATGCAGACTGACAAATTGAAGGTCAAACCACAGGTGGGTGTGTGTGTGTGTGCAGAGGCTTTTATTTCTGAAGTTTGTGAATTACTGCCCAACTGTTTGGTCGGACCTGAAAACGTACGCACAGATGGTCTAACTTTTTTTCATTTGAAGTGCAGCACAGAGTGCAGCTCATCATTTTGGCCAGTCTGCCAGCGCTGCTGATCAGGCTGCAAATAAGCATCTCATTGTCCTCTCATCTCAGCGTGTGTGAAGCGTTTCATCTCGAGGACGACTGGTCTTTAATCGTAGCTCTGTGAGGCATAGAGATGTTCTCAGAGTTTTTGTTGTTGAATGATGCTTTGTACGTACAAATCATCACTCTGTTTCAGAAATCCTCAGCCCCTCAGGAGGCGCTATGACTCATACAGTGTTGCACTGCATTACTAATAGGAAACACACAACACACAGCAAGTAGTGTATCACTTGAGATCCTTATAAGCAGCTTTTTTGCATCAGTGGAGCTGCAAACAGAGAACTATCAGTAATACAGAGTTCAGACAGGTTACCAAAACTGATGATGAAAAAAACATGTTGGTTAAAATTTTTAGATATTTCACTTTGGAGTCATTATCTGATGTTTTGCAACTGTATTCGTCCGCTCGTAGGACACTCCAACAGTATCTTTAGCCCGATTTCCAGTTCAGTTTGGTTCATCCCAGTGCAGGACCCATCTTGTAACGTTTCTGTCTATTAAAACCGGGACAGGTCCCCGAATAACCGACCAGTGCCACTTTTTGGTACCCTTCTGTTGAGATGCCAGACATACCTATCTGACCCCAGAAACTGGAGCTAGAAACACTGCAGTCTTCTGATTGGTGGAAAGAATCGTCACTTCTCTTGCTACAGCAGTAATTTCTAATTCATTTTGATAGTTTTATTTGATTAAAAACTATTACCACATACACCCGAAACTCGAAAATCATTCAGCTAATTGCAACAAACAAAACTAAATTGCTAACAAAATATCCTTGTTTGCAGCAAAAAACTGCAAATTTTTGTTTCTGAATTGTTTTAATGAACGTTTGTACCCTCTGGGATGTGCAACAGAATCAAGAAGAATAATGCACAAAGTGACAGATGCTGTAAACACACATGCACAGACTCAAACTTCTACTTTGTCCACTGTTATGTTTGAACATTACACTGTGTGTTTTTGATGTCATGATTCAAATTTCAATTGTAGAGTGTCTGAAAAGTTTTCTTGGAGCACAAGAAAAAGAGGCCAAAGTGAAAGGGCTGTCCATCCAACCCAACATTAGGGGGGGGGTAATCAGCGACCATTCTGCGTGAGGCCAAGCGAAGTGACTGACTGGCTGAAAAACAATGACGTGTTTTACAGTATTATTTCTGAATGTAGAAAATTGATCAGGCTTATTAGCATCAGCAGAATACTGTGAGAAAAAGCTCTGTTTGTTTTCTAATGTGCACAGACTTGGCACATCTAGTCTTCATTTCTACGACAAAAAAAAAAAAAAAAAACTGACACACGAGTTTCCAAACAAAAAAGTCATTGTTGTTGTGAAGGCTGCACAAGATGAATGGTTCAGTTTTAAAGACTTGACAGCACGGCTGCTACTTTCTACTAACTTGACAGCTCAAACCAGATCATTTATTCTTGAATGTAGAAGAAAATCACCTGAAGTTGTTATATATTTACTGAGGAAGTCATTTCTGAGCCTGTAAGGTAGGCAGCTTTTCATCATGTCCCATAAATCCCAAAAGGTCTACCACACAGGTCACACTAACACCTGATGTTGTTACGCAGAATCTGCCTCATTCTGTACTGAAGTTCTTAACGCCTGTGGTATATTTTCAAGCAAGTCTGGGATAAAAAAAAAATGCTTGTCAAGTTTCTTTAATTTAGAATAATCTCTTCATACAAGAAGCTTTTTTCTTATCCCATCGGAAGATATTTATTTATTTATTGTTACTTTTACAAGCAATTTAGAACACATTTTGTCTTCAAAAACTTGAAATAAGACATTTTCTGGACTGGTCATGTGAATGTGGCTCATTAAGTCTAAAAAGACAGTTTTTACTAAAAATAAGACAAAAACATCATGCTTGGATTTCATTTCTTTTTGCAGTGTGGCTGTAAGTGCTGACGTCACACAGATTGTGTGCGACCCTATGGAAACTCTCTCCCTCAATGGCCTCTTGTTGTATCATAGCCCGAAGGTAGACATAATACAGTGAGCATGCCTTTTGTTTTGTCCCCACAAACACGTGCTGCTTTCAAGTCTAGAAGTGATTTAGTAGAGCTGTTAATATCCTCATTTCATGGGATTCTGCATAAAGATGGGTATAAAATTGATATAATTAAAATGACACAAGCATCAATCAAGTCGTGACTTAAGAACCGACCACTTACTCATCGCCTCTGTCTCTGCTTCTCTCGTCAATACCAGAATATCAAACTGAGAGTATATTGTGAGTGTGTTTTCATGGGATTCAGAGCCATAATAATCTTTAATGTATTATGGATTATTAATTTGATTGTTCGGTCCCTGCTGGCTTGGCACAGTTTAACATGATTTGGCATTTAGACATAGAAGAGATACGCATACTGTCACTAGAAATGCACAAACCAAGAGCTGTTTGGTGGCAGCATTTGGCACAGTTTAATGTCT
Source organism: Labroides dimidiatus (assembly GCA_030710495.1). Lineage (NCBI taxonomy): Eukaryota > Metazoa > Chordata > Actinopteri > Labriformes > Labridae > Labroides > Labroides dimidiatus. Next base: position 11,332,072 of record CM061162.1, on the reverse strand, counting down.
TTAAAGAGCCTCCTTTCATGAAAATCGTGTTAATGAAGCCACATGAGAATTTTTTTTTTTCCTTTATTGGTAAAATGAATGCAAAGGAAACTGGAGTTCTGCTTCTTCCTGGGTCTGCTGTTTTTGGAGTTTTTGGATGACCATGTCATACTTTGAACCTCGATCCTCCAGCTAACATGAGTAACACGGCTCATCGGTTAATGCAGAAGCTCCTTGAAATTCCTTCGGCTGCTAATTTCAGCCTGGGCTCCATGTTCCTGCTCTTTAAAGCTTTTGTGCCTAATATTCAATTTGTTGCTGCTTATCAAAAGTGTCCAAACTGTAGCCATTCAGCTCCACTAAATTATGCCTCTGTGTTCCTTCCAAAAGACTGACAGTGCTGACAGCTTGTTGGTTGATCCCTGAAAGACGTCTCTGAGGATGGGGCTTAATTATAACCTCTTTTGATCCACAAATTCTGGCAGAGTCTGGCTCTCTGTGGAGGAGGAGTCATCCATCTCTCCTGCCCACGGTTTGACTCTGATTTGCAAGGCAGATTTTCTTTTTCTGACTTTTGTAATGTTTTTATGTGTAAACAGCTCTAAAGAGGTCCCAGATGGGGTTACCATCATAAAAAAGCTGTTCATAGGTAAAATATAATCACCACATGGAAGATGAACGAAAATAGCTAACTATCAAAATCAAACATACGTTATTTACTTGAATCAATCTCCAGCCGAGGGAAGCCGGAGGTAAAAAAAAAAAAAAAAAAGCTTCTGCATTGCTTTTGCGGCCTGCCTTCTGGGAAAACAGCTTCTTTAAGGACATTTAGACTTTGTTTTTAAGCTTTTGTTTCACAGTTTCTACTTTGCATTTACAAAAATAAATAATTCACATGCACCTGTACCTGCAACTAGGGGAAAACACTTTCTTGAGACTTTTGGAATGTTTCCACAGACACAGATACACTTAAACATCTTGATAGAAAGACAAAAACAAAACAAAATAATAATAATAATAAAAAAGCTAAGACAAGATGATCTCACATAAGTTTGATCCCACCATTATGGTTTTATATGGATTTAGATCAAGGATGACATTTTTGTTGGCTGAATAATGACCAGCATCAACAGAGGTGAGGGGTAACTGTGCGGCTGAATTTTCTCTTCCCTCCATCTCAGTCTCAGGTCGGCTCCAAGAGTTTGGGGCCTTTACCTTTCCCCGCACCCCGCCATCTTCCACAGACATGTAAGCAGCAACGATGCATGAAATTGTGAAATCGCTAATGACATTTTCCTTGCATAATGGCGTCCCTCGAAATGGTGCTTAGAGCTGCCGGTGCTTTGATTGAAGAGTATAGGTAGTGTGTATTAGTGTGTATAAAAATGTGTGTGTGTGTTGGAATGGCATGCCTGAGGAAACAGGTCCCATATTTTTCAATGTCTGCACCCCAGACTGCCAAATGTGTTTAATGCAGGTTATAAATTTGATTGGATGGCTAAGCGTGCCCTTTGCAAACCCCACCTTGTGCCATGACCTTCACTCTATCTATCTATCTATCTATCTATCTATCTATCTATCTATCTATCTATCTATCTATCTATCTATCTATCTATCTATCTATCTATCTATCTATCTATCTATCTATCTATCTATCTATCTATCTATCTATCTATCTATCTATCTATCTATCTATCTATCTATCTATCTATCTATCTATCTATCTCATTTAACTCACCTGTGTAAAAAAACCTGATTCATTTCCCAAAATGGCCTCTTACCATGATGGTGGAGGCTCATGGGTGTTGTAGGTTGTGTCTCTCATCAAGCACATCTGTGCATGCACTTGACATTTTGAGTGCATAAGTGTGTTCACACTGACACAGAGTACAGAAAACCGCAGTGCACTTTGATTTAAACAGAAAGTTGAGTGTGAAACGCTTGATGCTTCTCACCCTCAAAGGTCGCCATATTGGCTACATAGAGGAAGAGGCGTGAATGGATCAAATGGAGGGTTTATGGTTGTAAGTAATAAGTAGCAGAAGAACACCTGTGAATGGTTCTGGAAAGCGATCGTCTTTTCCAGAAAGTGCGAAGCAGCAGCAGTGTTTTATTTGAGACAACACTACTCTGTAAGATTCTGTGCACTGTTCTGTTGAGTACATACTGTACACAGTGCATGTCATTCAAGTGCACCTCCAGAAGTACTGTATTTAAGACACAGCCTTACAACTGAAATACACCAGTTGCAGCACCGCTCCGTCACGGGTTTCCATTCAAGTCAATGTGTCGACTCACACTGGAGCCGTTCCGTTGCGGTTCAGCTATCCTATTTTTGCTGGATATCGGAGCTGTGACGCATCAATTCAGAGTAGAGAAGATTGAGCAGGAACAGGAAGTAGTGCACAGAAACGACCTAAAAAGAGCCTGAGACTTTCAAAATAAAACAAACTGTGTCAAAACTCGATCGTATTTAGCTTTACCAATGCAAGAAAACAACACACTGAGCGAAGACACGCCAGGAGTCAACAGGTTTGAGGTTTAACAGCACAACATGAATGAAGAGGGGTTTATTAATGGAGAGGAAAGCGCAGGAATTCCTCGGTCTCACGACTCCAGCTGTTTGGCAGACCTGCGGCTTGTCGGACTAAACACACAGCCGGTGTGAGTTGACAAACACAGTCAACACGCAGCGGAGTGGAGCTGCAACGCAGATGCAGCCGGTATATTTGAGGCATTAGTATTTGAATCTAGCCACCTTCAGGGAAAAAAAATGACCTGTGTAATTTTGATATTGGACTGCAAAAATCAAGACTTGTATGTATTAAGACATTAATCTTACGTTTAAGAAACTTTTTCTTACCCCTATGGCAGATTTTTTTACTCTGAACATTTCAGGTGAATGAGGCTCATATTGAGTCTAATGAGACATTTATTCACAAAATAAATAAACAAATAACCCCAACACTTGCTTAGATGTTAGTCTTCCCAGTGTGACTTCAAGGAAAAAATAATAATTGAGTCATATAGAATCAAAGAATGTGGATGAATTCTAGCATTAGTCAGCTCTTACCTAACAACCCATAGCTGGAGATTTTGACAAGTGAAGGAACATGCATTGTGTCAGAAATAGTAAATGTTTAGTGTCAGACAACAGCATGTCATTTTGCACTGTACAGCATGTATCCATAAGAGCTCACACACTGTGGTCTTTGTTGATCAAACTGAGTTTTGTGTTGCAAAAGTGAACAAAGACACTTAAGAGCTGCGAAATCAACACCATAAAAAGAGCGTGGAATATAAAAGTTTCATTCACTAACATCTATAAGTGCTGCTATTTCAGTCCCAGCATGTGACCGAGTCTGTGTGTGTGTATGATTTGTAGTTATGTAGTGTGTGTTTGTCAGTATTGATTTGTCTTTTATATATTTGGGTGTTTTTTATGATTCTGTAGTTATCCTGTGAGCATTGATACTTGTTAGATACAGTCGTCTCTACTGTGACACCACCTTTTTAACAAAGTCTTAAATTTGAAGCAGGAGTGTGTGTGTGTGTGTGTGTGTGTGTGTGTGTGTGTGTGTGTGTGTGTGTGTGTGTGTGTGTGTGTGTGTGTGTGTGTGTGTGTGTGTGTGTGTGTGTGTGACCAGCAGGGAGAAGAGCTCTGTTGTTCTGCAGTGTTTTCAGGGTCAGTCTTGGCCTTGCCTCTGGCCATGTCGGCCAAAGCTACTGGACTCAAAGAGGAGCCTCTCTTCACACGAATAATAATTAGGATACTCGGTGCCAGTCCACAAAGAAATAGACCATCTGGGTTCATCCCTCCAGCCTCACACAGTCCCTGCTGTCCAGTGTGTGTCCGTCTGATGTGCTGCAGACTTTGACCATGTGGTAGAACTTCTCTTTTTGTAGACAGCACAGCCCGTGTCTGGCTGCAGAGCATTATTCTCTGTGGAGAGCTGAACATGAAGAGGACTGTTTGTCTCTGATTTAAGGAGTCACAGTCTGAGTGTACTTTCCAAAACGATTTCAGCTCCAGATTTATTAGTCATTTTGACTAGATTTATTGAAACTTAAGTGTTGATTTAGTTTTTTTTTTTTGAGGTATCTGTATCTTGAATTGTCCATGCTCATGTTTGGGATTTTGGGTTACGTTTACTTCATTGCCCTCTCTTTCTGCGTAAACAGTTGTTTTTTCTGTTTATTGCGTATTCGAGTGACACGCTGTAAAACGCTGTCATGTAAATGTTTCACATGGAACCCTGAGAGAATGAAAAGCTATAGTATGTATACCAGGCCTGAAGGTGGCGATGTACCTGTAAAGTCTTTTGGTAGTGGAATGCGAACACGCAAAGTGAGCGAAAACTCTGGCTTGCCATTTACACGGCAACAGTGGCTCCAGCAAATCAGAAAAATTGCTGCTAGGGCATTTTTAAAAAATTGCATTTTAGGTCGACTGAAACTGCATTTTCATATAAACGAGAAGCTGAAACGCAGCAATACTTTTGCGTTTTATCCTAAAACCGTTGTCGTGGAAACAGCCCCTCAGTATGGTCTCAGGGATGGCATACCCCTCACGTTGTATTAGCCTGTGAACTCACTGAAGGGCTAAAGGATATCACAGGCCTGTTTTGATACATGATTTCTCTTGCTGAGGATCATGGTGCCCTTTAAGGAGTGATTTAGATCCAGGGCTTCAGACAGATCAATAATAAATACCAAGGATTCAGTGAAAGCCGTATTCACACATGCACAAAATCTGAAATTTACAAAATTTCAGGGGCCCACTACATGTGTGAATGCAAACAGCTGCTGTCTTCATCTTGAAGGTTGTATTTCGTATCATTCCAGGCAAAATTTCTGCATAAAGTTGGGCCAATGGGGGCACCAGTATGGCCTTGTAGTTTGGTCAAACCCCACATGAGGCAAGCCTTCGAGGCGTTGGCTCAGATTTTTGATTGAATAATGCATCTCTTACTTTTACAGGAACATTCCCTATGAGTGAAGTTTCTTTGGAACATTTCATTTTGGACTCTGATTTTTAAAAAAGTGCATCCACTTCTGTATCTGCACAGATCCTAAAATGTCCTGTAGTAGCGACATAGGATGTTTTTCCTCTTTAACGCCAAACTTAAAATGGCAAAGCTATAAATCAGATAGCCTTTGAACACCCCAGAGTCAAAAGTTAAATAAGAAGAGGAGGGTGTGAAGTCATTTATAGATAATGTCAGCTTTCCACTGAGGAGAAGCTGCTGCTCATCTTCTGCTGGGTAGATAAATCCTGTGTGCCTTCTCTCACCTTGTCAAGCAGCCTGCTGGCACAAGGACCAATAAATTAGCAGAGTCTAAGCCTGTCTTCTGCATTCCTGCCATGCTTCTCCTCATTTAGTTCCCCTAAAGAGAATCCCCTGCTGAAAATCCCAACCTACCCTCTTCACAAGATCTCCACTGCAGACGCTGGATTGGAAATATTAAACTGTAGCCAAGCCTCATTCATATTCATATATGGACGTTGCATTCCTTATTAAGGACCAGTCTTGTATCAGCTTTCAGGCCTAACATATATACCTCCCTCACACTGTGATTTCAATATAACACAGTGCAGCACATGGGAACTTCTCTACTCTACACTCTGCATAGTCTTTAATTTTTCAATAATGCTCGGGTGTATGCTCTCTGCAGACATGCAAACAAAACAGATTGAAAAAAACACGTTTATACAATTTGCATTTCTCTCGGACTTGATCTTTCATTGAGACCCTCGTACAGCTTCACATTATTGATGCTGTGAAATTCATGTGATATTCATAGATATGACCTGCAACAGGATACTGAGAGTTTTCTCACCTCCGCTGTTGACTATACTTCTCTGTTTCAGGTGGTGGGTGGTCCTTCCAACATACACTTTTTATAATCTTCTTTTTCTGAGGTGTCATCTCATGTGCAGCTTGTCACAACTTGAATGCTTGATTCTTTATCTGTTCTTGTAATTTGATCTGTTACATGATCCATTTTTCTGCATTAAACCCTGATGTGTTGTAGGCTGCAGGATTCTAGTTTTACGTTCTGGTATCATTGTGTGTATTATGCAACTTTAAAATCCTCAGGCTGTCATTTTCCAGCCTCTGAAACACTGTAATTCCATCCTTACTTCTTCTGCCATTTCTTCACCTTTGAACTTCCACATTGTGCACAGAAATGGTTTACTCTTCGCCATTATGCATCACATTAAGGCACTACAAAAGCATGAGAAGCATGGCTTGTGAACACAATAGACAGTATAAAATATGGAGGTAGTCTCCGTGATGTCACCCATCTGTTCCTGATACAGTCAAATGAAGCCAATCATTGGACGGGGCCAACTTGGATATGATGCGGACTTTGAGCTTCCGTTCTAACAACTATAGGGTGTCCGTCAGTCACGTGAGCTGAGCTGAGCCTCTGAATGGACAAATTCATAATCCCAATATCCTTTGAACCGCTGAGTTAGAAAAAAAAATCACTCACTGTACAGTGTGTGCCGATGGTGAAATTAGCGTTTCAGACCCAAGTCGTTTTTTTGAGCCAGGCTGTAAATATGCTTTTTAATGCCGTAAAGGCCTGTTTTGTTTTGTTTTTTTGCTTGATGTACACGTAACGTCCAGTCCATGAACAGCAACCTTTAGCACTTCTGTATAGGCTTCATTCTTCTCTACCGGATCTTGCCCCTTGGTAAACACAGCAGGGGTGCACATACAGACATGGTTAAATACTAAGCAGCAATCTCTTGTCAAAAATTTGAGACAAACAGGAAGTGCTAAAATCTGCAGTTCGTCAAGTGTCCGCTTGAGGCTGGCTCCAGACATACTGGAAATCACGTACACACCAAGCCAACAAAAAAACAAAAAACAAAAACTATTTTCACAGCAGAAATAAAAGCCTGGTACAAAAAATGACTTCAGCCTGAATAGCTTCCTCTATTGGCACACACTGTACAGGGGGTGAGTAACTCTGCAGTTCAGAAGATAATAAGTTTATCCAACGAGTTCATCCAATCAGAGACACAGCTCAGCTGATTGACAGATGGGCACCCTGTCGCTGTTAAGAGTTGAGACTCCAAGCCTACCTCATTTCCAATCTGGCTGATTTCCCACCAATGATTTGCTTCAAAAGTCCAATTCAGGAAAAATGGATGACGTCACAGAGACTACATCCATTAATTATGCAGTCTATGCAAAGTGCTGGTCCACTTTCTGTCCTTCTTTTCTGCCTGTGTTGTTACCTCTGCTGGAGGATCACAGGCCCTACCATTGAGCCAGTGTGTGAAACACAATGCAGATAATGTGTGTGTTAAAAATGCAAAATAATCAGCATAACTCATTAGTTAATATGTGTCTCCTGAGTCTCAGTTTCACTGTATATAAGCTGGACTTCACTCTAAATTAATTCAGTGTTACAACCATTAAAAATAACAGATTTTGTGATTTACCTCCAGTTAAAAGGTCTGATTGTGCAAGTTTATTGTTCTGATACATTCCAGGGAAATTTCAGGGCTTATGTTTGCAACATGGCATCAAGTAGACTTTTTAAATCACACAGATCTAGAGCCCTCGAAGGCATTTTAAAGTTAGAATACACTGAAACCAGATTAATTCTCCTGAAGTCAGGATGAAACTGCTGTGGTGTGGAAGTGAAACTCTAAGCAAATTTGTTGAGACATCTGGGGCTCAATATTTTCCCTCCTCATTTTTAATCAAAGTTGCATCAAGAAGCACTTCCTTTCTTTTTCTTTTGGTTTCACTGCTGAGAGAAACCAGTTAAAGCTCATACTTGGTTTATTCTTCCCTTCCTGAAGTATCTGAGAAAGCGGGGATTCTGGACCCCCACTCCTTGCAAAGGTCAGAGCCCTTCTGAGCTTGGCTAAGGAGTCATCTTGGGTCAGGGAAAGGAAATGAAATAAGAGGAAAAGGCAAAGAGAGTGGATGACGGTAGACCATTAAATAACCTATGCATATAAAATATCTTTGAACCGCAGATGTGCAAGAAATCCCTTTTAAGCTCAACTGCTGAGGGACTTCATTTAGCCTAACACGGTGTGTAAATTCTTTAGTTCCACTGTTTGTCACTCTCAGGACTGTATAAAGCCTTAAAGCCAGGTGACTGTTGCAAACGTTGGTTGGAACAAAAAGCTTTGTCAGTAAAGGCTTTGAGGAGTGAATGAAATAGAAGTTAGAGGGTTGAAACCCCGCTGCAGGCTCAAAAAAAGAGGAAAATGTTCTCTGCCGAAGCGCCGTGGAGCAGGACGGTTAAACTCAAAGTGCACCAGAGGAACTGCAGACGGGTGTGTGAGAAACTCCCTGCTGTGGAAGCCAAGCTGTAAAAGAGCATATATTAACAGTTAACATTCAGCAGATAAATAAATATTAGAAAAGATATTTCTCTGAGAACATCTGCTGCCAGAAGCTGCAGTCTGTTAACTTGGCACATGATGAGATGAAAACATTTGGATTCATCTTTCCAGGGCGCTGGTGACGACCTCTCTGCAGGCCTGGGTCTCTGATTGATGGGGGCTGATGTCGCTTGGACCAGTCATCCAGTGGATAAAACTGGATCAATGTGACAGTGATGGTGTTTTATGGTGCCAATAAGCAGCTCCCCGCATCTCTCTGTGCCATAAATGTCGACACTCAGAGGCAGGGTAATGGACTGGGCTGGTACTTGTAAAGCCAGAACACGCTCGCTCTTAAGAAATGGGATTCTAGTGTCTCTCTCTGCTTAGGGACGAGTGGGATTCAACTATTTTGCTGCTTTTTGTGATTCTACATGGTGAGAATGGATTCTGCACACTGACCTAAAAACATAGCTCTCTCCCCTCTCTGCTGCATCTCTCAGATACATTATTAATAATGGATTGCATTTATTTCTTGCTAGACTATTTCCATCTCCCATGGGATTTAAGTGTGCATGCTGACAATGTACTTCTAAAAGTAGATAGGCACTCCACGGTGAGTGGACCGGAAATTACTGAGCAACTGTTTTTATGATACATAAAAACATGCTATGATTGTATAACATATAGAATGAGAAGCAATGACAGACATGTTCAATGTAACACAATAAGTCTGTTAAACTGATTGATTGGAGGATGGAGAAATGTCTTGATACGCCTTGTGTCTCACATATACAAGGTGTACAAGACTTGAATTGGATGTAGCTTTAGCTCTGAAAGGAGAGTCCAGTGTAGAAGTATCTTAAGCCTGCTTTATTCACAATAGCAAATAGATCCCTTGCGAGTCGACGTCACCATAAAGATGCACACGTATTTTGGCAACGGAAGCAGCATTTAGCTCCATTCATTTAGACAAGTTATCATTCTTTAAACATTAAATCCAATTTGTTAGCAGCATAAAAGTACTATACTATGGAGTCAACTTCTATCGAGTTTTGACCGTTACAGAGCAACCGCTGTTTTGGAGTAAAAAGTGACCCTGTTTACAGGAGACTCTCAGCCGAACGTGTCAGTGATTGTTGGCAGAGAGTCTCCAATTAACAGGGTCACACTTTACACTGATACTCTAATGATGTCTGCAGCTGTGATATTAAATGTGTCTTCTTTATCCAACCTCAGTTAACCAGGTTTGAACACCAATAATCAACATTAACTGCTGATATTCTAAATCCAGTTTTTACTTTGAGTGTTTGATAAAAAAGTTGGTTTGGAGCCGAAGATATGACCAAATATGGACTCACTATGGAGAGGAAATAATAAGTGAACCTATAAATGATGATTAACAGAAACAGATTTAAAGTTCAATGTTAAACTACGGTATATTATCAACCTATGAATCAGTCTGATTAGTGATCTGAAAATATCGAACCATTAATATTCTGATAGATTTGGAGCAGTTCTCTGTCTGGACGTAGTTTTCTGGATCCTTTATCACGACCCAGGTCTCAGACTCAGCTCACTGTGAGCTCTTTTTGGTTTGGGAGGGTTTCTGCTTTATTGACGCAGTTCATGTCTTGATATTTCACAGTCTGCTCAGAGTCCACAGATGATGCAGTCATAAGCATGGAGTGACATGTGTTTAAACTCCTCTCTGGGGTACACGCTGGATTTCTCCAATAAAAACATCTGTCCACTTGTTGATGTTTTCCATCCGCTAAATGATTTCTCACGAACCCGGGAGTCGTTTGCCAGCCGTCAAATTGGTGTTATTTGGGTAAAAAATGCATTTTTTGATAGTTAACACCCTCAAGTCCCTTGACCAGCCATTGTACTCTGCAGCATTTCCATTGCCAAAATGTGCGCACAGCCATAGAAATGTCATCACTGTTTACAAACAGGAAAGGGGTCTATAGGGAGCGACTGCTCTGGTCACAAAAGGGTCTGAAGTTTCTCGTCTTTTTTCTCTTCTCATCATCAGTGTATAACTGGATGTTTTCATACAACCCCACTTAAAAACAGCCCTGAAATATCCCTTTAAAATAGCATGAATGACTAAAAAAAAAAAAAACTATCTCGACTCTGACCAAACAGTTTAGTGAGGAACTAACTGATTGGATCTATTTCTCCTGATCTATCGCTCCGCAGTATTTATGGATTGTGCTTCTGAACGCGCAGCAAAATCAATTGAATCTATTTTCAGTGTTTTTTTGTCCGTGGAACACTTTTTATTTTCCTGTTCAGCCATCAATATACAAGAGTCAAATGAGAGGAAAGGACACGAAAGCCTGTAAAACAGCAAGACTGTGGTTAAAAACATTTCTCTTCCTCTTAAGGGAAATCTCTCGTTACCCTGAAAGCTGCAGTGGACTATTCAGTGTCTGAAGATGAATTATTCTCTTTGTATGAAAGAGAACTTCAAATGTTTAGAGCTTCATGATCACTGCTGGTCCAGTATATCTTCTCAGGCTTCTTTTTATGTTGGATGTTTGATCAAAGATTAAATATATGCACATGCACATGCACATGCACACAGAATGTCTTAAAGTATCACTAACCTCTTTTGCTGTGCTCTTCTTCTTTCTCTCTCAGTTTCCCCTTGTGATTTGACCATCTATGACTTAGCAGAGCGTGCCCAGTGCATGTCAGGAGGTATTGGTGATGTCAGAAGACCCTCAATCTCAGAGCTTATGTTTGCTGCAGAGAAAACAGGGCAAGGGGCCTCTAGGGAAATAACATGGCATCAACAAATCCCACGTAATGTCAATAGTTCCTCACCACTACATTCACAGGTGCTGGCTGCAGAGCTCACTGCAGTGCTCTGAAAACACCACCTGTAAAAAAATATCCTGACCATGGACTGAAAGACGAAAAGCATGCACAGCAATAATGAGAACGTGTAGCAATGGCAAAGGCAATCAGCTAGCTGTCAGGTGATGTATCCTTTGGGTACATGAGCCCAGGGAAGCAACTGGTGATGCCTCTGAGTGTCCAGACTGGACATGTCAACAGCCACAATGGGTGTGATTAAAGTCACGTTAACTCTGCAAATGATGTAGCCAGCATTTGTCACTCTGCTTCATGCTGTTTGCAAACCTCAAGCAGACGAGGAGGACAGATGTTGCAGTCGGTCGTCAATCTATTCTCTCACTCACTCAGTTGTACACCAAGTGGTGAATCTCGCCCCATCCTTGATGGTGCAGGACTTAGCATTTTGTGGATGCTCCTTTTACACCCAATCATGACACTCACCTGTTTCCAATGAGCCTGTTCACCTGTGGGATGTTCGAACAAGTGTTTTGGACCACTCCTCAACTTTTCCAGTGTTTTATTGCCCCTGTCCCTGCTTTTTTGGAATGTCTTACAGGCATCAAATTGAAAATGATTTAATATTTGAAAAAAAAAAAAACAACAAAAAAAACTATAACGTTTATCAGTTTGAATAATAAAATTCTTGTCTTTTTTGTGTATTTAACTTGAAGGTTAAATAGGATTTGCGAATCATTTTTTCTGTTTTATTTACATTTTACACAACGTCCCAACTTTATTGGGGTTGTACTTAATGTGTATGAACGTTGGTGCATTAAAAATGTATGTCTTGACTAATGGATAAGGCTGAAAACACAGATTTATTCATGTGATAGATTTGTTAACCTCTCTCTGCAGAAATGAATATTCTTAATACTCTTTTTTTTACTTTTCCTTTGTATACTCCTTTATTTTATCAAACATCTATAGCACTCTGCTTCTTTCCCTCCTTTTAAAAAAGGAAGAATATTTTCTGGGGCTGAAATCTCGGTCTGTATCTATTATTCATTCCCTGTCCTGCTTCTGGTCAGACATGGCTGAAGTACAACACTCTACATTTTGTGGTGAAGTCTTCACTTCCTGGGTATTATAGCGGGGAACTGCCAACTATCCACTGATTTCATGCTGCCTGCTTCTCTCTGTGGAGTACAAACTGAAAGACCAAACAGGAAATGTGCCTACATGTCTCATCAGGAAAGTAAAAGCAGACTTTGAAAAGAATCACATGTCTGATGCTGTTTGTGTTCCTCACTTAAGCTAATGATACGGGGTGCTACGGCCTCTGTGCAGACTGCTCCCAGAGAGGCTTTGGCCGCACTTCACAGCACACTTCAGAGACTGCCTCACTTTATCAAAGCAAACTCAAAACCATGACAGATTATTCCCTAATATTCTTCAAAGAGAGTACGAGCTCAGTGTCTTTTCTCTGGCTAAGTGTAAAGTCCTGTTTGTCAGTTGAGGCTTTCAGAGTTCAGTTACATTCTTGTGTGATATGTCTGCTCCTGTCCTCTCCTAATTGTGCCTTGAGCACTGAGTCTGTCCTGTGTGATAATGAGAGGAAACACAGTTTGCTGTTTCTGTTTTGTAATTTTAGATGGCAATATTATCTGCAGATGTCACATTGACTGTCATTTGGATGTTACTTATGCTTCTCTTCATTTTTCATCCTCCCATCTGAGACAAGATTTCTTCCTGGTGAGGAATTACTCACAATAAATCTTTGTGAATTTTTAATTAACAGCTGTCTAGAATCAGTCATTTCATACATTGATTAGCAGTAAATGGATTATTTTTATTTGTTTACATTGTGTGAATGTGCTGACTGTGGAAAGATAATTTACTAACTGATAAAAGGAAATACATCAATTTTGCTTTGACTCAAGCTAAATAAATATAGTTAAAAAAATTCAAGGGCCTTTCTATACATCTAGATTGTATTTATTAATGGTTAAAACTTTTGTAACACACTGCTCTGCAGGTGATTTGGATGTGGTTTCAATCTCTGGCGTCCCCTTAGAAAAAGTGTGTCTTTTCTTGCATTACAGACGATGATTCAACATCATTTTTTTCAGTTTTAGTTAAAAAAAAACAACAAAAAAAAACATTTTTTTTTGTCTTTTGCATCGTCTCTTAAAGGTGCTTTATGCGTTTGTGTTTTCACACATGGCTTAGAAATGATGAAGCGTATTTAACGTCACCGAAACCAGTGCTGACTCCTGACTTTGATATCTACATTAGACGTAAAGAAAATAAAATAAAAGAGGCTTGTTTTTAAATTAGTGTTGTCTTATTTGATTTGTGGTCGCTGTGAATCCTGTGACTCACTGACTGACAGGCATAATCAGATTACAGAGAGAAGATCTTTGCTCTGCTCTCCTCCTCTGTGAACATAATCAATTTAGAGGAGCATTTCCATTCCCTGAATATTGATTGAAGTTTCCCACTCTGATACCATATTCATGTTTGCTTAAATTCAGCAATCTTCTGATCCATAGTAATTGAATCTAGCCTAGTAATGGGTTTTACATATCGGATCTTTGTGCTTTTATCTGACTAAGTTATAGATTTAAACATACACATAGGAATGATGCTGATGGAAAAATCCTTCATGTCTTATATGTTTGCTCTCTGGAATGACTTCTGGGTAAAGAAAGTCAACTTTGCTTTCACGTACTGCTCTAATAGCAGAGAAGTTAAGTGTGGGTCATTTTTTTATTTTCATTTTTTAAGAGTCTAAAATCTTTGGCTGAACAAAAACAGTCCACCAGTTTCTACATTTTCTTTGTGGAGGTAATAGCTGCTAACGAGACCATTGGCTACAAGATTGTTTATTTGTTGGGTCAAAAACTGTTGTTGGGGGGTTGGAATCAGTTGAATTAATTATATGCCACAGAAAGTTTCTCTTTTCATGGCCACGGTTTGGATGAGTGTTAACATACAGCTGAGTGAGCTTCATAAACGTGTAAGCTGGCCAGGCTTTATTCAAGGCCCAATTTTCAACACATTACTCGCTCGTTGTGATTGATTATCTTTCCAAATTATCCTCAAATGTATGGAATCAATATGACTATTTTACTGCTTCTGACAGCGTTGGAGCTCCCTGATCTAGAGTCGTAACATGTTAAATATGCGTGGCCATACTGGAAATGAGGCGGGCTTTGACTCTCCACAGTAACAGCAATAGGGCAACCGGCAGTCAGCAGACTTTAGCACTTCCACATTGTCTCATATTTTCAGACCGGAGGTTGCCGCTTGTGCAATACTCGTAATAACCATTGAGTGGAGCAAACTGGGAAGTGTCATCTGCTGGATGCTACAGTTCACAAGCAGCAAACTTTAACAAAACTGCATCCAGAGCCGAGAGGAACACTGGAAAAGAAAACCTGCTTTATTTACTTTATCCATGTTTGTGCATTTCCTGAAGTCAAGTTTGATCACAAGCCTCTGGGAGATGTCATGCCAATGAAATCATTGCCACAAACATTAAGTGTGTGGTGTTACTGTCTCATGAAATCTTCCAGTGTGTGAATTTATCCTTTTTTTCTAGTGCTAATTATTAAATTTATATAAACTTCTCCTTTTAGCCTTTTGTATTGTACTTATTTCTACTGTTCCTTCACCTTCACTTGCCGCAACAAACCAGTTTACCCCCTAAGTCCGATCTTAATGTGTCCTATCTTAGTGTCCCACGATTTTAAGAGATCTAAAAGTCAGCTAGTGTGTGGCCAGCCTAAGAGAAAAATGTCCTATGTATCATCGCTTCATAATAGTTGATTAGGAAAACTGAGTCATAGTTAAAAAATAGAAAATAAAATGTTTCTCTCACCAAATTTGATTAAATGGGGAAAAAAATACAATCCAAATTCTGTTTTGTTTTTTTTCCCTCTTTTTAATCTGTGGCCAGTCCAAGTGAAATCAATCCCTCAATAATTCTCTGCTATCATGCACAGTCTACAACAGGTGTTAGCTCAACAAGATCCTTATTGTTGGTCATGGTGTTCATCAGTGGTGTTGAACATGACGTACTGATCACACATTCTCACCACTTTGTGGCCTGGGATGCTTATGTGGGCATTTTTAATCGTGTCTCCTCTTTATCGACATAACTTTTGGTTTAAATAGAGAATTTAAAAAAAACACTATTAAAAGATTAATACATATATGAGTGTAGACAAAAGATGCCAAGTCAACAGTAGAAATGTATGTAAGTATGGTTTCATGAACTAAAACATGAGTTATTCTTGCAGCTGAAAAATGGTTCCTCAGATTGATGCAGGTAAAATTAATATTCTTGAAAGCTGAGCTAGCTTGGCCAAATAAGGGTTAAACAAATGATAAAATGGAAAATTAATAGAAGAGTTTCAGCCTTGAATTCTTCAGTATGCATTCAATCAGCCTTTGAAATGACGCATGTTGCTCTTCTTACATGCATGTCCTCCTCGACTGCACTTCATTGTGGCCCTTACTGGAAATCTGGGCTGCATTCACAAACCTTATGGTCTTGGTACATGCCGTTGCCATGGAAATGGCAACACTCAAACACTCAAAGGTTGCAGAGAAGCCTTTGTTTTGTTAAATGACTGCGAGGAATGACAAAACGCACGTGGGCGTCTGGTTTGATTTATTCAAGGCTCCTGTTGAGACTACATATATATATATATATATATATATATATATATATATATATATATATATATATATATATATATATATATATATATATATATATATAAGGAGAGGAAACAAATTGCTCAGAACAAACAAGGTTGTTGTGTGTTCCCTCTTAAGAGTTTGTCCTTTCAATGGACACAGTCAGGCTTTCATTACCTCAGATTCCTGCAATATTAGATAAATTCAATTAAAAAAAAAAAAAAAAAAAAAACAATGGCTGCCAAAAGCTTCTTGCCAACAGCGTTCAGTCTTTGGGATGAAAACCTGGAGCTGTGTGTGTGACAGTGTTTTTTCTGAGCCTGTCAAAAACTCTTTTGTCTTCCTCGCAGAAGAAAAAGAGAGAAAATGCTTTTGTTCTGCAGCTCTCTGTTTGTATTCAAGTTATCTACATTGTGACAGAGAAAGGCGTTTGAACACAGCTCTTGTGCGAAAAATAGCAACCTGCTATGAAGTCTTTGTTAATTGTCAAATGATGCTCAAAAGTTTCCTTCTCTGTAGCTTGTGAGGGGGTAAGGCTGAGTAATAAACGATCAGCAACAAAAACGACAAACGGTGCTGTCATGACAGGAAATCTACATGATGAAAAGTAATGCTTGGATAGCTGAAGATAAATTAGACAGTTTGTAGTCTGTAATGATGCTCAATACTTGAGTAAGAAACATTGTTTACTTCTCAGTAATTTTCACAAAGGGTGGTTAAGTTAAATGTATTAAAATGCCCTGAATCAGATCTATGTGAAGAAAAGAGAAGCTCTTTCACCGATGGTTACATCTACAACCCCAATTCCAATTAAGTTGGGACATTGTGTAGAAAATAATTAAAAACAGAATGCAATTTGTAAATCCTTTTTAACCTATTTTCAATGAAATACACTACAAAGACAAGATATTTATTGTTTAAACTGATAAGCTTTTTTTTGCAAATATTCACTCATTTTGGATTGAAAAATAGGAGCCAATCATTAACCATAATAATTTTTGTCCCACATACATGCAGAGAATAAAAGGGAATAATAAATTACAGGAAGCTTCTGCTTATAAAGAATAGAGAAAGGATCTATCAGGAAAACTAACTGATGTAATATGTTTGATGAGAATATGTTCAGGTTTTTTTGTTTGTTTTTTGTCCAATTTAATTTGGATGATGCATTAATGTGGTCATAACACAGTCAATGTAAAGTTATTTGATTCATTAATGGCATTGTAAATGATGCAGCTTGAACACAGCATGTGAAGGTTACAAATAAGCAACGCAAGCCATCTCCACTCTCTCCCCTATATATCAGCTTTAAATAAAACATGCAAAGCATGCTGGGTGATGACATGTCAGAAAGGCATCGTGGGATAAAGAGAGATTCATTAAACCTCCTGCATTTTCATACTGTTAGCATGCGTCTCATCTGTTAGCAACTTAATTAACAAGTTATTAGAAGTTTATAAATTTCCTGTGGATCTGATTGAATAGCGAGTCTTTAAATCGCCATCAGGAGGAAATTAAATATATGAAGTTAAAAGTCTTCTCTGCAGCTGAGATCTTGATTATTTAAAGACTGATAAATTCAAATACTGTTTACCAAAGCTTGTCAATGTAAACCACCAGATACCACATACTGAATTCATAACATTTCTGTAAATGACAAAAAAGGATCACAGAAAGTTTGAGTTAAAGAAGAACTCTATTATGTTCCCAAAACTTTCTGTCTTTATGAAATGTGTGGCTCTTAGCCAAACGTGATGCTCATATTTTATATGACTGTAATGTTTCACATGACTTTCACTGAATGTGTTCTCCACATAGGCCGCTAGCTGTCATTATTTTCAAAGATGACAGGGCAGCATGGGACAGAGACTGACACTTTTAACACAGTGTCAACAGGATAAAGTGAATTCCCCTGACTCTTCTCTATGTCTTTATTTAATATTCCATAGTGGCTGAGAGTGACTGGACCTGTTACGAAGATTAGCTTCAGGTAGAGCTGGCTGTATACAGTCTGCAGTTTCAAACAGCAGCAATAAGTCAGAGATCCAAAAAGATAACATAGAGGTCAAAGCTTTCATGTTTGGCAGGTTTTTATGGTTCTTGCAGTCCGGAGTTGGCAGACTTCCATGTTGTGATGGGAATGATGGGAATTTACCGAAGTTCAGCAGAAACAGTTAGATTTCTTGATTTCAGAGTGACCCCAGGCAGTACGCTTAATACTGTAACGGAGACATGTTTACAGACACCGCTTTATTGTTAGAAAGAGCTGTGATTGGTTGATTGAGGTTGAGAATAGTGATTCAAATATTAGCCTGTCAGGCTTATGAATTCTATGTCCTGCATGAACTTCAGGGCCCAGAAGTCATTTCTTGATCAATACCAAAATTCCTATCCTGTCCGTATTTACAAATGTGTTTTTTTACATTGAGGATGATGCTCAGCCCTCAAATGACTGTTATCAAGCATCAAGAGGAGGTCAGAGAGGGTCAAGAGAAGCTGTTGTATCATTTTCTAAACACAAATATTCAGTTTATCTTCTCTTCCATTGAAGAAACATAGTGGACAAACTGATTCTGCTCTTCTAACATTTGTATGTGTGTCCACCATGTTTACAGACACAATTAACAGATGCCCAGTACACAGGGTTACTGGGGGAAAACATGTTAGAGAAAAGGAATAGCCTGATAAACTGCTCTTGGTAGGGCTTTCTGTGAAGGCCAGATGACGCATTGCTATGCATGCAACACCCCTTGGTTTTTAATTAAGAGAAACTGCATTGAAACGCGGTGTGCATCCAAACCCCGGCCGGACTGCATCCCCTCACCTCCTCTCCTGTCATCGGGCAAGAATGATGCAATTTGTGCAATTTTATGATCCACTGAATGCAATTATGGGAGCTGTCAGTGTTTTAGGTGTCTTTTGTCTGTGATGTATGCAGTGTGCAGACTCAGCTACTGTTTACTCACTGTGTTTGTGTGTGTGCGTGTGTGCGTGTGTAGCAAGCAGACAAACACCCAGACTTTTTGCACAGACTGTGAGGATTAGGAGCATGCTCTATATTAGCTATAAGTGTATTAACTACTGTTATTTACTGTTTGTTACAGGTTTTCCTTCAGTAAGTGACGGCGCTGACAGAGGTTGAACTATTTCTGAGTAAGGTGCCTGAAGAACATCTCTTACATCAAAGTCATACGATAGAAACTCCATCCAGCCAAAATCCCCAACCTTTGCCAAACGTCTTCCAACCCTTTGTTGAAACCCCAGCACCAAACCTTCACAAAGCCTCCCATAACACTAACTGAACTCCCACAAAACCTTAGTAAAACCAACATCAGACCTTTACCAAACCTTCCCTATTTTTACCAAACTGCCATACAGCCTCCCACACACCTTTACCAGATCTCTATGAATCCCCCACCTCATTCAATCAATCCTCTGTGAAGCTCTCATCGAGCTACCACCAAACTTCCTTTCAGCGTTAAACCTCTTGAAACCTACGTCAAACCTCCAACCCATGTAACCCTTCAACCACTTATAATCCACGAACAAATTCCACCAAACTTCAGCAAACCCTCATTAAACCTCCACCTGTAAGCCACTAAGCTTTCGCTAAATCAATCCTGCTTCAAAGCCTCCATAAAACCTTTTCCAAATTTCCATAAAACCAGATCCAAATCAAAACATCTCAATCAGTTTTGATGAGACCTTCATAACACCTCCATCAAACCAATTCCAAAGTTAATTAAATCTTCTGTCAAACCTCCACCAAACTCAGCCAAAGCTTTAACCAAACTTTCACCAAAATCCACAAACCTTAAATCAAACCTCAAGCGTTTCATCAAGGCCAGCTGGAATTAGATTTCTCGTATGGAGGCCATAGCAGTAACCCCTTCACTGAGCCTCAGTATCCCCACACCTCCTCAGCCCATATTTGACATTGCTATGGAAACAGTTCTGACAGGCGTGGGCAGTGGAGGCTGAGGCTGCCCTTAACAGGCACACAAACACACACACACACACACACACACACACACACACACACACACACACACACACACACACACACACACACACACACACACACACACACACACACACACATACAAAGATACACATGGCACATCACTCCATCCCTGGAGAGGTGTGAGGTGTAACTTCCCAAGCTGAATCCAACATGAGCAGGCGGAGCAGGTGGAGATGGAGGGGGATAAAGAGGAGGAGGAGGATAAAGAGTAGGAGGAGGATGCTATGAAGAAGGAGGAGTGGATGGTTTTTTTTCCTCATTACATTTTCACACAATTTGAGGTGTGAATTGGAATCAGGGAGCGCGAAGGTAGCTGCCAAATCCCCTCTCACTCTTCACTGTTGCTCGGAAAGTGAAGCTGAGAAAGGAAGAGTGGATGATGAGGAGCTTGTGGTGGAAAATAGTCATTAAAGAAACTGGGAAAGGAGACTTAACGAAGGGATGGTCAGCAGTAAAGATCGATTGTACCTTAGCTGCACTTGTTCAAGCTATCCAGCAGTGGCATAATTTACCATTTAATTATCCATCATACATCTTGTCTTTTATACATCAGAGTATTGTCAATTAATCGTTGCCAAGGGTGCCAGGGTCTGTTGGAGTTGTATCTTGTTGATTGAGGCTTCTCAATTTTTTTTTCTGTGTGTGTGTGTGTGTGTGTGTGTGTGTGTGTGTGTGTGTGTGTGTGTGTGTGTGTGTGTGTGTACCTAAAAAAAAAAATCTATTTTTTTTTATCACAAAAATGACACAAAACATAAATTTATTTAAAAATTGTGAACTGACAAAATCTAATAAAATAAAATAAAGCAGAATCTGTTTGATTTTGGACACACTCTGGTCTGACGTGCACACTTGTGCATATCCAGCCGTCGGTCAAGAGAGGTTCTGAGCAGGGGAAGGTCTAGAGGCAGGTTAATGGAGAGGTTTGATGGACATTAAAGTCTAATGGATGCTGATGTTAACTTAGAGCTTGTTGAAGTTTAATGGATGTTTGATGGAGGCTACACAAAGGTTTGATGGAGGCTTTTGGAGGTTTACTGGAGGGTAAACTGAGCTTTAGTTGTATTTTGATAGAGGTGAGGGGGGAGGTTGATGAAGGTAGGTAAGGCTGAAGGAGTGGTTCCTAAAGTTTTCACCATACACATCAACACGTGAACGTACATCCATAGACAAATGATCTGCAAAAAGTAGAGATGTGCAACTTCTTTGTGCAACACCGGACTGATGAACTAACAAGCTGATTCTAGTTCTGATTATCAGTGTAGATTTGTTTTTGGTGTAACAGGCCAGAAAATTCACAAAGGTCCAGACTGCAAAGGGGGTTAAAGTGGTCCAGACTAGACTATACCCAAGGTAAACTTTGGCTTAGGCCAGTTTATACCCCCCAGGTCTGATTGTACCCCCATTATATCAGATGATGAGCAATCAACACAAGAATTTTCACTGTTTTATTGGGTTATTAAAACATTAAAATTCACAAATAAAAAAAAATCAACAATGGCAAAATTAAACACTGATAACATCACTGAAATGATCACTTTTTTGTTTAAAATGTCCTTAGTTACTGTGGTTTTATTAAAGTTAATCCAGATATTAAAGGGTAATTGCTGTGAACTGCTCAAAGAAACAGTTTAAATCAAAGGAATGTGTTATGTTAAGAGAACTCCTAACTGTAGTTAAAGGAGGACTCAGGACTCATACAGGGCAGTTTTTCAATTTATAAGAACATTTATTTTTCAAACAAAAAATTCAAATGGAAGTCCAAATTGCAATTGATTTTGTTCAAATCAAAGAAAAACTAAGATCTGAGCAGTTCTCAAACTATTTGAATAAAATATTCACTCTTCAATTTGTGCAACAAGGCCCCGTTTATATGACAACACTTCACAGTGTTTCACTCGAAAACGCAGAGAAAAACTGGGACATGTCAAGTAAAAGCTGTTCTGCACGTTCTTCCAGTGCAGAGTATACATCTCTTCCATTGTCACTGAAAATCTTTCAATTTTTGCAACTATTTTCTTACATAAAATTTTCAAAAAGTTTTTTTTCTGCATTTTCTTCATCTCTAGTGTTTAAGCTTAAGCAAATCAACCAAAGAGCTTTTACTCTTGTAGGTTCTTCTCTTATCTCACTGGTTTCCCACCAGTATAATGTTCTCTCCCCATCTAGCATGTGTGGGGGTGGAAGTATTGAGTAACACGACAACTGAGCGTATGGAAAGCAGGTGACTTTACCTGAAATCTTTATCCTCTGTGGTTTTGTGCAGAATTAAAGGCTTCGCATATGAAAAGCTAAAGGGGATTTAACATTATATCTCTAGTGAGAGAGCCACTGATGCTGTTTGTGAGAGTCAGTCTATAAAACACCTTTGAGAAGGAAAACAAGGGAATAAAGCAAAGGTAACTTTATTTAAAACACATTTCAGGTACATTTTTGAAACCTGGAAATGGTAGAAAATTTGTGGATATGTCAAGAATGACTCATTTTAATATACTGTGTGGGTTTTCATGCATAAGAGAAAACAGGCTCAGAATGACAGTAATTAAGGTTTGCTTGGGAGCTGTAAATAAAGGGGCGATCAGATAGCGAGATTTAAAGACGCCAGCGTGTAGTTGGTGGCTTCCTGTTTCCCCTGGAGAGCGCTCCTCTGAGTCAGGTGTGTAGGCAGGAGAGATGGGACACGCAGAGCGGAGAAGCTTTTGTTGACATAAAAGGCAACTGTTAACAGATGAAACATTAAACTTTCTTTGCTGCATTGTTTGACCTGTACTGAACTTGACGGGGTTTGGAGCCTCTGGAAGAAATGCTTCACAAAGCATCTGAAACATAATCTCACTGCAGTTCCAAACACAGCTTTCTGTCGTTGATTAGTTGCTCATTGAGATTTTCTGACTTCTGTGCTTCTGCTATTGCTGAGTATATTTTGAAACTGTGTCAAAATTAGACTCTTGTGTTCATGGAAGTTTCAGTGACTCTTGTAATGGTTTATTTTGCAAACCCAGCAGCACCAGAGGAGTTGTATTTGTGAACAGAACCATCAATTTTGATGTAGTTGGGCTACATCGAGTACAAAAGTTCACAGAAAAATGAGAAAAGATATAAATTAGCATTAAGTGAAATAACTTTCATGACCGAAACCAAGCTCCAAATTTTTTTTTTATCAAGCCCATGTCCCACATGTTAAAATAGAGGCTGGAGAGTTAATGGTATATATTGCAGTAACAACATTTTAGCTTCACCTTTGAAGAGCTGTCATGTAACCCATCTTTTCTGACAGTCTGCATTTAAAACATGCAGATATTAACCAGAAAAATGTTTTGCATTGCTCCCCTATTGGCCACCAACCTCTGTTAACATAGACAGTCATTTTCTCCCCGAGTTAATATTAGACACTTAATGATTAGTTTGTGTTATTGTATGCCTTCATGCCAAAAACAATATTGATGTCATTCACAAAGCCAGTGCTGCTAGAGCTTGAAGAAAACAAGCAACTTTTTTGTGCTGTGAAGTAAAATGATTGTTTTTGTCATTGAAGAGTAGAAGCTTTGGAGAAAGGACCGTGAGCATTGCAATGGCTCTTTCTGTGGTTTCCAAAGAGCTGGTTACTTTCTCACAAAAAGAACACTCTCAATAGGGATCCTCTCCATAATGTTGTCAGCAACTAGAACAATAACTCAAGCTTGTCTGAGGCAAAAACAAGCAACTTGAAAGGGAGCACTTTGACTGGGATCATTGCCCCCCTCGTGTCTCTCAAAGAATTTGCAGAATATGTGGCTGAAGCAAACTGTAAGCGCACTTTCAAAGCCATTTCAGCCATTGTATTGACCCGTGAAATACATCTGAAAAGTGGGATCATCTTTTTATTTGAGGTCCAGACTTTTGAATGCCATAATCAAGACACTACCACTTATGAAAACAGTATACCCCTCAGAGCTGGGAGGATGAGAGAGGGAGAGAGACAGTGATTGTACAGAAAAAAGATGTTCATAAATAGGCAAAGTTATTTATCAACCGAGGCAGAGCTATAACAGTGATTTTAAGATGATGGTTATCAATGCAACAGAGCTGTTGAACAGCCATCAATCAGCCATAGCATGAGGTATCACAGGGTCTGAAAAAAAACACGTCAGGGAAAATATTGCTCCAGTCCTCAAAGTGATGGTTCCTAAAGATTATAAGGTGTGAATCCAAATATATATATATATATATATATATATATATATATATATATATATATATATATATATATATATATATATATATATATATATATTTCTCCTTAAGTTGTTGGTAAGTTTGCATTTGAAACTAAAAGATCAGAGAATTTTCTTTCTTAGTAAAACTACCATGTAGACAGGGACATTTGTATGTATTTCATCAGGCTGGCTCATCATCAAGACAAATACCAGTTATTCTGGTCTGACTATAAAGGAAATTCCCCAAATGATCATTCTGTCATTGTAATTAACAACCACTGATCAAAGCAATTATTTAAAGATCCGTATCCCTTAATAATATGTTTGAATTAATGAAGTGATGATTTATAGCTGATACACTGCAACATGTAACTGCTCTGAGGGATAATCTGAAGCTCATTAGGAAGTGGAGGAAATCTAGTAACAGATATTTTCTGCTCAGATGGGGAAGCTTGAGTTCAGATGAAGTGTGCGCACTGACAGAGAATCTGGAAAAATGTTGGAAAGCTTTGCTGATGAATTCCCCCCATCGGCACACAGCTTTACAGTGCAGATTTATTGCACACATGAGGTGTAAAAATGCCAGAAAACACAGTGTGACCTTGAAAACTAAAGCAAAAACAAGCCAGGAGAAGCCTGTAAATGAGAATGTGTGTATGTGAGTGTGACGTGTTCTTCAACAGCTCCAGCATGTCAGCTTCCTCATGTTTGTTTAGTGGCTCAGTGGAAGATTCTGGAACGGAGACAGCAGTGACGTGATGTGTCCCTCACGAATGAGTCATCTCCAAAAGCAGATTTTATTAAAGCTCCTCTGGGAAGTTTTCAGCAGGTTTTGAAACAGACCAAAATCAAAACTGATGTCTCTCTATAAGGGGAAAATAGCAAACAAGACCACTCACCAGACGATTTGTACATGGTTGGGCTGCGAGTCGGCATCGAGGACACAAACCAAATTGAGGACATCATGAAATTTACAGATTATTTCACTCACAGACACTTAGCTTGTTGTAAGCAATGGCTCAGTGCTAGCAATAGTGTCAGTGCTAACATGCCCCTCTGGACCTGGTATTTTTTAGGGGCCAAGCCCAATGACCAACGGGCCAGTGAGGACCCTATTGGAACCCCAGTGACAACCCCCCCCCCCCCACACACACACACACACACACACACAAAAAGGCTGCAACCAAATGTGCCCTGAAAGTGATGATTCATCACAAAAGGCGACAAACAACAAATTCGGCATGACCAAGCACCCCAAAGTACCCCAGAAGTTCAACTTTCAACCTTAAAGGTTTGTTTTTCCAGCTGCTTTGACTCCCAATAGCGTGCCTTCACCGTGCACCAAAACTCACCAAACTTAGCAAAGCAGTGACTCATGGTGAAAAATTCATGAATCCATTGCTTTTGTGCCAATTTGTGCTCCACAGCGCCCCCTAGTGACTAAAAACGGCAGCTTCTCGGGCTGGTTCCGGCGAGGGGCCTAATTTTTGGTGTGTATAACCATCATGCCAAGACAAAAAAAAATAAGTATGTAAGTAAGTAAGTTTGAAAATTTCAGTTAAACGTCTGATTTTGACCATTGTTACTGTATGTATTTGATTGAACCCATTCCAGTTTTTTTCCCCATCATCTTAATTTTTTGGGGGTGTACTAGGCATATTGATGATTAAAACTTATTACATGATTTTTCATAACTCAATGGGTGTGGCCAGGGGAGGTCACCAAAGTTGACAATTTTTCATCTATTTATTTATTTATTTATTTATTTATTTATTTATTTATTTATTTATTTATTTAATTATTTAATTATTTAATTATTTAATTATTTATTTATTTTAAATTGATACCTTAACACCCTTCATATACAATATTTGATCCGGTCCAAAACGCACACACGTTAGGTATCACAGCCTAAGGGCTTCTATATGCTTTGTTTCATCTTAAACTGCAGGGCCCCCTACTGTCAGCAGGTAGTCATGTGTTTACTCTGTGATTAAAATTCACAGTTCTACCCTGGACTAATATACATGTGCATCTTGCTGCACATGAGGCAGCCAGGACATGCCAGGACTACCCCGACAGGCGCACGTAGGTGAGTGCCCCCTTATCACTGCTTGTGGCTTTATTATTATTTTTATTTTTTTTACCACCTGAAGCCACAGCTTCATTGATGTTTTTGATTACTTTGATTGCTTGCCCCAGCTTGCCACAGGAAGTGGACTAAAATAAATAACCAAAAGTTCCTCACAGGAGCTTTAAAAGACCAGGTGAGACCTTTGATACACTAAATGTTGAGGTAGGGCTCAGTGGTAGCAGGTAAAATGGGATTCAGTTAAACTCTAAGATTGTGGTAATGTTGTCAGTTATATCGCCGTCTCACTCTGTTAAGCAGATGTACAGACACTGCTCATTAAACATGGTATAGTGAGGGATACAGGGGAAGAGATATTCACCACTTTCTCCGGAACAGAGGTTTAAAAAAAAAAATAGGCAAATGGCTGGCAGATATTCACAGGTGACCCAGGTGGTCTTTGTGTGAGCATCAATGTTGTTTCCTCACCTGCAATATCTTCCCCTGCTGCAGTCTTGCTTGCCAACCTCTATTTTGCTACAGACATTAGAATAATGATGCAAAACAAGGGAAAACAAAGACAGAAGGTGCCCTCTGCTGTTTAAAGGGGGTATTGCTACTAATTTTTTATTTCATCTCTTTAAATCAGCTCTTATTTTCTCCAGTTGTCTCATGAACCGTCTTTTACTTTTCAGTCTTGTGTTCTGCCCACCTTCATTCCGTTATTATTCCCTCTCTCTTTTTGTCTCTCTCTGTCTGCCTGCCTTGCAGTAGAGTTGGTGGTGTAAGGGGGGTTGTCAGGCCAAGGCCGTTCAGTAGACTGTCTAACACAGCCAGCAAGGAATTTGAAAACCCAAAGCTCAGCAGCAGCATCACTTTCAGTGCTATTGATAATTAATTCATTCATCCATCCATCTTCTATACCACTCATTCTGTTCAGGGTCATGGGTTGCTGGAGCCTATCCCAGCTGTCTTTGGGTGTTTTCACACCTGAAAGTCCGGACCTTAGTCTGTGTTTTTGTTACATTGTGTACATTTGATTAGGTTGGTTATGGTTTCACACTGTCATTATTGCAAAAGGACTAACGGAACTTACATGACGAACCTACGTGATACCATCATCAGGTGCGTACTTTGCGTGTCTCCCTAGTTTACATTGATTGGTCATCAACACGTAAGAAGGAGAAAGTGTGTAATCCTGTGATTGGTACAAAGGTCCGAACCTTTTAAAATAATGCTTTCACACTGGGCACATACCAGACCGTGGTCCCGTTTGGTTCGGACCAAGGTCTGACTGTTTGGTTCGGAACAAGGTCCAGGGGAGGTTTCACACCTATCATTTTTCTTTTGGATCAAACAGAAAAGTCTGAAAGTTCGGACCAAACGACGCTGGTGTGAAAGCGACTTTAGGGTGAGAGTGGGGCACACCCTGGGCTGTTTGTCGGTCAATCGCAGGGCTGACACATAGAGACAAACAACCTTCATACGCACACTCACACCTAAAGGCGATTTAGAATCACCAATTAACCTGATAAGTTTGTTTTTGGACTGTGGGAGGAAGCTGGAGTACCCGGAGAGAACCCATGTGTGCTTGGAGAGAACACGCAAACTCCACACAGAAAGGCCACCAGGCAGATCGGGATTTGAGCCTGTGACCTTGCTGTGAGGCTGCAGTACTAACTGTTGCACCACCTTGCCTATCAATAATAAACTGCAAAATCACATCACGGTGAGAGGGTGGTCCTCCTTGTAAACTGAATGAGTTAATTTCATAGTGGTGCTTCATGAAATGCCGCAAAAGAGTTTTGAAAGCAGCCTCTTGTGACTGAGTCAAATGATCTGGCTCTCTCAAATGAGCCAGAGTTCCTGTGTCTTGTCTCTGTCCAGTTTAGGAAGTGTGTGGTGATGGGTTAACAGCCCTGGAGGTTTTCTGGTTTTGGGAGAGTTTGAATAGACTGAGATATACCCTGTGGAAATACACACTCATACACACACTGTGTGGCCTGCATGGCGCCCAGGGCGAGGGCACCACAACAAACAGACTGGAGAGCGGATTCAGGCAGGCTGTGGCCGTGCTCACACAGGGGAATGTGATGTGTTTTGAAAGATTCTTACAGCAAAGCAGAAAAGAAAGGCAGGCAGATAGAGGAAAGCACACAGAGACTGTTGGCTGGCTTTAGGATAACAGCTGTCGATTTAGCCTTTAGTCAGTGTAATTCAGGCCTACACACCCCAGCGTTTCCATTTCAGGGTTTTAAGAGCTGAAAGTGCCCTGCGATATTTACTGACCTGACTCTGAACGACTGTAATATATCTGGCAGGAGGGTGACAGGAGTAATAATCAATACTACACCACCTGGAGGCTAACAATTTATGTGTGCCAGTGGGCAACTTCACAGTCCAATGCTCGAGAGTCAGGGCCAAACAGGGATGTAAAAAGCAGGAAATTGAATATCTTTGCATCCAATTTCTGCTTGATTTCCACTCAATCTTTGAACTCTTCTCTTCTCTGTGCTTTTTTTGAAGATAAATATGAATACTCAGATGTCTGAGCAGCGCTTAAACTCATCACAGAAGCTGACTGCTTTTCTTCAGTCCATATTTTTAGCATAAGAAATTAAAACAGGGAGGATTTTCCCAGCTGGGTTGTCTCTTTGAAGTCTGTTATGTTAAGACCTTGTTGTGGTAATGTGAGTGGAAAAGCAGTGTTAAAAGAACTGTAACCCACTAATTCATTTCCACAACAAATGCATGCTTCAGCGAGAGCCACTTCTTCATCACCTAAGGGTGACATCTTCATCACAAAAAAAAAACAACCAACAGATCATCCTAAAGGGTCAACAGAAACACACCAGCATGAAAGCTCCTCACGTGCTGCCTTCTACTAGAATAACACAACTCTTCCGAAGAATGATTATCATCCAGTCAGGCAGGCATGATGTCGGGACCAGTTCATCATAAAAATAGATTATTTTTTTTCCCATGTAGTGTTACACTGAACGGCCACATCTGGGATGCACAGATGTCACAAGCATGAACAAACTGGACGGCAAAGTGTTAGAAAAATGATGATGCTGTTGCCGTGAGATGGAATTAGGAAACAGGAAGTTTGCTGAACTCTAGCAGCATCATCCCTGCCATCATGTGTTATGAAAGAACTTCCACAAAAGGCATAAAAGAGAACAGATAGTGGAACTTTAGCATGATTCATCTTTTTCCAACATAGCCTCTCTCATGCCTGTTGGTCAAGTTATGGCTAATTGATGATGATGATGATGATGATGATGATGATGATGATGCTGTGAGTTTATTGTCATACAGAGGTTAACATTTGCCTTGCATCACAGCAGCTCCTTTCACAAAATAACTTACAGCTTATAGCTCTGCATCACCTCAGTCTGACCTCAGCTTATTATGTTTTCATAATGATGTCTTGTTCTGCTCCTCTTCTGACCTCTGACAGACAAAGTTTGAAGTAAAGTTGTCAGTTGTAAACTTTCAGTCTTCATTTC
The DNA here is from genome assembly GCA_030710495.1 of Labroides dimidiatus. Classification (NCBI taxonomy): domain Eukaryota; kingdom Metazoa; phylum Chordata; class Actinopteri; order Labriformes; family Labridae; genus Labroides; species Labroides dimidiatus. Next base: position 11,302,416 of record CM061162.1, on the reverse strand, counting down.
TATATTTATCTATTTGATGTAGTATGTCCACAGTGTTTTATTTTGAAATTAGGGGATAATCTGCTCTATTCAACTTAATGAATGCTGGATGTTTTCCCCTGTGAGAAGAGAAATGCTTCCAGAAGGTGTCCAAGGCCCCGTTTATACGACACCGCTTCACAGCGTTTCACTCGAAAACGCAAAAAACAGAGAAAAAAAATCTGCATTTATACAGAAACGCTGAAGGACTGAGAACGCTGTAGTATGCATACAAGGCCTGTAGGTGGCGATATATCTGTAGAGTCCTCTGGTAGTCTGCTTCTGAAGAAGAGGTGGGCTGATCGTCTGGTGTATATATTAAATGCGTCTTATCTGAGTGCAGAAGTGGAGCAACAGATGCACATTTTGTTGAAAGGCAGTCAGCAGATTTAGCAGCACAAGCACAACCCGGTAAGTCCGCCATTTATCTATTATTGTTGTCCGGTTCGCAAAAGTTCCCACAACGAAAGTGGAATTTGCACGCGCAAAACGGAGCGTGACGTCAGCGTTTTCGCTGAAGACGCCGGTTTGCCGTTTATACAGCAATGGAGGCTACAGCGTTTCAGAAAAATTCCACTCTGGAGGGCGTTTTTAAAAAGTTGTGTTTTACATCGGCTGAAATGACGTTTCTGTATAAAGGAGAGGCTGAAACGCAACAAAACTTTTGCGTTTCACCCTAAAATACAGTCAAGCAGTGAAACAGAT